>VDFB02252616.1:71872839-71926416 GCA_007258455.2 Sequoia sempervirens
TTTTATTATTTGAATTTCAAATGTCCAAAGTTGACTGCCATGATTTAATTTTCAAGAAATTAGAATAATTGTGTATAAATACCTAGTCATTTTACTATTTGAAAACTATCTAGCAATTAATGAGTAATTTATGATCAAGCATTTTCAAGAGCATTATCAAGCAACTCAAGACCAGCCATTTAAAGATTTATTGTATAAATTCAAGATGCAAACATCATGTCAAAGTGTATGTGAGTTTGTTCATGTTATCTTATTGTTTGTGAGATCCCACCCTTGTAGGTCTTCAAAAAAATCAAGCCAAGAATAATCAATCCTTGAGGAGATATTGTATGACTTCAGTCCTTCAAGGAAGCCATTGTGGTGTGGTTAGTTGCAATCCGTTGTCGATTCATCATTCCTTCATTATTTATTTTTTTCATTATCATTAACATTGCTATTATGTAAGTGGAAACACTAACATAGGGTTTGAATAAGTCAAGCCCCTAAATGGCACAACATTTCTTCTCTCTTTGTATGTGTAGGTTTCAAATCTAAAGAGGATTATGAGAAGCTTGAAGATCAATTATTTGTTGTTACAAATTAAATCCTTCACCTTGAGAATAAATGGAAACTCAACTACTACAATATCCGACAATGATTCGATAGTGCAACAAGTGGAAACATAAGGCTTAGATTTGGCATTAGCGGTCTGTAAAATCAGCTCCAGAATCCCTCTACTAGGACATAGTCACCCAAGGCAACTAGGTCCTCAAAAATCAGCTCCAAATTTATATCACAGCTACACAGTGTCTTTCTCACTCTATTTTTGTAGTTTAAATTTCTTTGTGACTTCTTAGATTTGTTGTTTTTGTATTAGAACAATCATTTGCATCATTAGGCTAGTTGAATCATTGCATCTTATTTCTAATTTCACTTCAGATTTGGTTAAGGGAAGGTTGACTCACCTTTTAGGTTGTAAGTTAGTATAATACCTTGTCCAAATTCATCAAGCCCCACACTCTAAATGAAATAAGGAAAGGTGGCTAAACCCTAGGTTCAAATCCTAGAGTATCAACCTTTCCATCATTTCAATTTATATGCAATTAATCTAATTTCCCAAAAATTAAATCTTGAAGGCCAAAAATTAGGATTTGAATTTCAAATAATAAATTAACAACACTAATATATTTAAAATTTGATCCATTTTAAGAGGACAAGGGTGCCAAGGGCACCCTAGTCCAAATCCACTTTTTTCGAGATCCGAATTGTCAAGGGAAAAATATTAAATACATAATTTGGTCTTGTACATTTGATTTTCTAATAAATGTTTTAAAATGGACCATGGAATGCATAATTGTGGAAATTAGGCCTGTGCATAATTAGGTCCAAGAACATAGGAGGAGCAAAATCTAGTGTGAAATTTTCAAAGGTGACAATTTACGATACTATATTTAGACCCCACTTTAGTGAGAGTATGAACTTACACTCAGACTCACACTAAAGTAAGAATATATCAAGAGGGGTTCAATTATCCAAATATTGAAGAGATAGGATGCCAATGAATCTAGGGGGAGTGCATAATCCACTAGGATTTAAGATCATATGGCAAGACAACATAAGGACAAAGGAAAAAATAAGAGAGGTGAAATGGAGTATGGAAAACATGAAGCATACACAATGAAGACACATGACATAATATAATACAAACATAACATGAACATCAAATAAAATACAAACATAATTCCAACACGAAGAAAACATGATGCAAACACACAACATATAATAATCATAAAACAAAAACACAAGATTAGTACTGAAAGGATTCGAGTCAGAAAGGCAAAGAGACCTCAATCTTAAATTTGTCTCAAATACCAAATTTCATCCATTGAATGTGCTATTTAAACAAAATAATGCTCTCACAAGGATGTAAAATCACTAATGATCTACATAGATCGATTGGCTAGCAAGTTGTGTTATGCTAGGTGTCCATGTAATATGATGGGTTTCACAAGGCTAGAAAGATGTGTTATGCTAGGTATCTCATGAAACACATGGCTCCACTGACAAGCAAGTTATGTTATGCTAGGTGGCCATGTAATATGATGGGTTTCATAAGGCTAGAAAGCTAATTTATGCTTGGTATCTCATGAAACACATGGCTCCACTGGAAAGAAAGTTGAGTTATGCTAGGTGGCCATGTTAAAAATGATCTAAACACATAGATCTAAACACATAGACCAATAAAGTTGAGTTATGTAAGGACTATGAAAAAAATGCTTCAAGGAGTGCACAAAAATTACCTCAAGGGGTGCATAAAGGTTAATATCATAGGGGATGAACAAATGATTAATGTCACAGGGGATGAATTCATAACCATGCCTCAGGGGGCATCATAAATGAAACCACCACCAAGGGGGTAATTCAATAAGTCAAATCTCACAATACATCCATGAAATGGCTAGGAGATATACCCCCCTTAAAATATCAACATACTTGTTATGTTGATATTTTAAGGAAACAATACATCAAGAGACGATCCTCAAGGAGAATTCATATCTCCAAAATTAGTTATCCTTTCCCCCAAGTGTGAAAGAAAAATACAACCATACAAGGGATTTTGGAGGACAAGACCTTTTGGGAGGGAGATTTCAAAATGAGGGAATATTCCAACTTGATGCCCTTTTGAATGGAAGTAAAGGAATTTATAAATCAATTAATTGATTTACTTGCACAAGTTGCAAAATCTAGAGGATTTGATGGATTAGTATTAGAGTTAATCAGGATTTGATAAACTTAGATGGAAATTAGCTGATTTGACACTTTGACTTAGATTTTTAGATTTATTTAAATCAAAATGAGAGGAATATGAATATTAGATTTAATTAAAAAAAGTTTGATTTATTTAATTAAAAGGGGATGATGTTAGATTTAAATCAAATAAAGGTTAGTTTATTTAATTTAAAGGAGATGAAATATGATTTAATCAAATAAAGTGATTTATTTAATTAAAAGAGGAACATTAGGATTAATCAAATAAAATGATCTATTTAATTAATAGAAGATAATGATTTAATCAAATAAAACTGATTTATTTAATTAATAGATGAAATACAATGAATTTAATCAAATAAATATTATTCGATTAAATGGTTAGTAGAGAGATGATTTAGGAAGAAGTGGTGTTAGTAAATCAGGATCAGGTGCATGAGATCAATCAATATAATTTACGTGTCTACATTTTGCCCCTCTTTGAAGCAATGTACCTGTTATGTTGGTTCAAAGAATTACACTGTCGAGATCAAAATTCAAAAAAAAAAAGTTTTTTTTTTTGTTGGATGCCCTACTGTTTCCCCAACGGAAAGAAGAATTACATTGGTATAATGCCCCCTCGAGAGATTTAGTGGAAATGTTAATTTTCTAATCGAGATCGCGATTAAATACGAGGGGAGTCATTCTACTGATCAGAGGATGAAAGATAATTCTTTAGAAAGATCAAATATTTAACTTAGACAATTTTGATGATGTATAGACAGTCATCGGCCATGGGTAGCCTCATGTATATTTTTTAGATATCACACAAACTTGATACTTGGATAGAAATGTTAGTAAATATAGAAGAATAAGAAGAATAAGGTGGATAGAAGTAGAAGAATAAGATGGATGAACCCTTGAGTCTAAGACAATGCAGGAGTCCAACAAGTCCATGAGTCATTAAGACTTTATTAGATATGATGATGAGTGATGATGATGTGTTGGTTATCAAGAACTAGGATTTAAAAAAAGCTTACTTACCTTATGTTTGATAACACACATAGATACAATGCATCAAGGTATGGAAAACCAGGATGGCGTGGTATCTAGTGCGATGGAATTTGACTCGACAAAAATATAGGAGTATTCTTGTTCACACCTGACATATGGAAACTTTGCTAAGATGCATTTCACAAGTTTCAAACATGGGTATGTGCAGGATCATGATGGGCCAAAAAGTGGTGATATGATGGGTATGTGTAGGGTATGTGGCTGATGACTTTTTTTTTACCCAAAATTGATGAAACAAAAAGGGTTTTAAAGGAGATTCTCAACTTTCCACCAATGTAAATTATGAGTTACTTTGAATTTAATAGATAATTATTATTCATTTTCTATTTGAATTATGACTAAAGTCTGATTGATAGGCTGATTGAAAAAATTATAGCTTTCAAACGATCACATTTTTGAATACAAAACATGAGTCACATTCTATGCTTTGCATACTATAAGATTAAAAAATGAATTTCATGAAGCTTTTGACCAAGTTAAGGTGGTCACCATAACGAGTTTTTATATTTTTTTAAAAGTTGTAATAAAAATTCATAATTATTATTTACTTGGAAAAATTACAAAAATATGCATCACATCAAGACACATGAGTCCTCTACTTATAAATATTATAAAAAATATTATCATTTTATTGTGGTTAGGGTGGTCTGGATAGACACTTCTTATTTTTCCCTAAAATTTAAGTACTACGCATTAAAATTTCAAATTCTCTACAAAATAGATTTTTTTTTAAAATAAACCTAGTAGTTTAGAAACTACATTCAATTTTCTACATATTATATTTTGACATATTTTTGAAATAATATAGATAACTTATTCAAATTTTTACGTCAAGTTGCCTAACTCTGATTTTTCTGAATTTTTTGCCACTTAAGGGCCTGTTTTTTCCATGATGATCCTGCAAAGACCCACATCTCAGACAAAAACATGGAAAGGTATAACCTATCAATGCAATAGTCAACAAGCTATCCAAAACACCTTCCATACACATCTAACAAATCAAGTATTCACCAAGTTATACTACAAGAACATCCAACAAGCACAACAGACAAAAGATAATGATCGTTGCCCCATTCCTTTCTCTCTAAATCCCTTTGTTTGGACGTCATCGAGAGGTCATTGGAATGAGTGCAATAAGATAAATCAAAAGAAAAGATCAAGTACACAAACAAGCTAATGTTCTTCATACCGCTAGCCAAAACTAAACTACGACGATGCCTAATGTTGATGTCCATTGTATTAAGGATGCATCCTAGGACATGATGTTATCAAATGATTTGGGATTGACTGGATGTTGGGCTATTAGTATTAGGAGTTGACCAACTTTTTTACTTACTGACCTAGAATTGAGACTTTGACACTTTAGTTTTCACTTTTGAACTGCTAGACTTGTTTCTGACCATTTCACCAAAGGTTGAGGTTGATGATTGTTTATTATGAGTGAAAGTTTATTGCGGGTGAAAGCGAGATGGGATGGATGGATTTTTTCAAATATTTGGATGTTTTTGATGTTTTGAAATGTTTTGAGGCTATTTTTGGGTTTTTCCAAGATTTTTGCAAATGTTTTGATTTTTGAATTTTCCAATGTTTTGGTGTTTTCTGAGGTTTTGACCAAGGGAATAACCTAAAGACCTATCCTAGGGGCCTTGGGGGATGATCAAAGATTAGCCTTGCCTATGTTATACACATAGAGACCATGTAGTTTGACTGACATAGACTCGATTATTGATGAGATATGAACAAACAGATTGCTAGTTTATTATGACAGATTCCTAAAGGACTGACCTAAGTGTCTCGGGGGATGATCCAAGATCAACCTTGCCTACGTTCAGAGCTCAAAGACCCGTAGTTCGACAAGAAAAATCTATTTTGACTTTTTCAATTGACTTTTTGACCTATTTTTGGATTTTTGGTATGTTTTGAATGATTTTTGGATTTTCTGATTTTTTGAATGTTTTTGGATTTTTGGATTTTCTGATGTTTTTGGATTTTTTGATTTTAAGGAAGACTTCAAGAAAATACACGAATCTGATCCGATGAGAACATGCCCCAATGTGATGCAATAGACTACTCCAATACAGGCATGAAAAACTAATCTTAAGAATGAGTTGAGTAGTACTAGGAGGGATCACGATACAAACATAGGATCAAGCTATGATGTAGACACAAATGGGTGATGGATGGAGATATGAAAGCATAATGGATGGATAATGCAGAGCAAGCTATTGGGATCATAGTGGATGGAAAGTGCTTATTTACACAAGGTACTTGTTTGCCAATTTTTCACCAAGGTACTTGCCCAAAGCACCACTTAAGTGGTTTTCACTAGAGGACAATTTTTCTCTTTACTATTTTTAATCCTTTTTATGATTTTTTTGGATTTTTTGTATTTTTTGTTTTACACCTTGAAAGATGAGGAATAATTTTTTTTGAGATGGGAGCTATTCATGGGATCCTGTAGAGGTTCCCCTTCATGCGTTGATAGCTGGTATGCCCCTGACTTGTAGCTTGCTGTGACGATGAAGGGTCCCAACCAATTGGGTTTAAATTTTCCCTTGCTATCTGGATTTGGAAAATTCTTCTGATTCTCCTTCAACACAAGTTCTCCAAATTGAAAGGTCCAACTCCTGATCTTCTTTTTGTAACTTCGGTTGAGACGGTTTTGGTAAACTTGCAAATGGTTTAAGGAATCCATGTGTTGCTCATCCAGTAGTTCTAGCTCGTTCAACCGTGATACTTGATATTATTCATCTATGATGAGATTTTGTAATTATATTCTTAGGGATGGGAGCTTGATCTCAATGGGGAGTATGGCTTCTGATCCGTAGACCAGGGAGAAAGGGGTTGCACCTAATGGTGTGCAGATAATTGTTCGGTAAGTCCATAAGGCGGGATTCTGCTGCAAGTGCTAGTCACGACCAATGTCATTAACTGTTTTCTTGAGGATTTGTAGGATGGTCTTATTGGTAGCTTCTTCTTGGTCATTTCCTTGAGGGTAGTATGGAGTGGAAAAGCGATGTTGGATTTTGAATTTTTGGCATAGGTCTCGAACATCCTAGTTTTTGAAAGGTGTCTCGTTATTTGAGATAATGCCCTGAGGGACACTGTAGTGGAAAATGAGGTAATTTGGGATGAACTTGGATATCTTCTTTCCTATGATTCAGGTCATGGGAATGAATTTCACCCACTTTGTGAAGTATTATGTGGTGGTGATGATGAACTTATGTCCATTGGATGAGATGGGGGTAATTTTTCCAATGAGATCGAGCCCCCATTGTGAAAAGGGCCAAGGTGTAATGATTGGGTGGAGCTCCTGAGCTGGTGCATGGATGAGATCCCCATGCTGTTGACACTACAAACACCTTCAGACATAGTTGTGAGCTTCCCTTTCCATTGTAGGTCAATAGTACCTAGTCCTCAGTAGTTTCTTAGCCAAGGTCATACCACTCGAATGTGAACCACAAATGCCATTATGTACCTCGGTTAAAGCCATCAAAGCTTCCTCAGTGTTTAGGCATCGTAAAAGGGTTCCTTGAATGCTCCTACGGTATAGAGTATCTCCTAAGATAAAAAAATGGGATGACTTCTTAACAAAGGCTCTTTTAAGATTTAGGGTTATATTAGTGGGGAGGACTCCCATTCTTAAGTGTATATATCATGATACCAAGTATTGTCGGGACCAATGATTTCGCACACAAATTCAGACTATGGTACCTCGAATGCTGGTATGAGAAGCTACTCTATGAGGAATTCTTTCTTTGGGATGTTGCGTGGGATATCCAATAGTGATCTGATTGTAGCCATAGCATTTGTTGCTCTATTATTTTCTCTAGGTATTTTTTCAAATGTGACATCAATGAAGAAATCTTTGAGGCTTTCCACTAGTTTCTTCTAGCGGCTCAACTTGTCATCCTTCGTTTGGTACTCATCATTTAACTAGTTGATTATGAGATGTGAGTCTCCATAGACTTTGAGTGCTATGATCTACCATTGCACTGCAATTCTCAGCCCTATGACAAGAGCCTCATATTCTACAATGTTATTTGTCCAAGGGAATGAGAACTTATATGATTTTGGTATGCAATCCCCTTGTGGAGTGATGAAGAAGATTCCAGCTCTTGATACGTGTTGTGTATAGGATCCATCAAAGTACATTTTCCAGTGATCTGCCACACTTACATTAAAGATGGATTCATTAGGGAATTCTGATACAAGTGGATTCTCTAAATATATCAGGGCCTCTGCCAGTTGATCTATAATTATTTGTCCTTTAATAGCCTTGCGTTCCACATACTCAATGTCATGCTCTATTAGGATCATAACCCATTTAGTTGTTTGCCCTGTGAGTGTTTTTTTAGAAAACAAATATTTGAGAGGTTCTATCTTTACAATGAGTTTTATTTGATGTGCTAGCATGTAATGTCTAAACTTTTGTGTGGAAAACATGACTACTAAGCAAGCTTTCTCAATGGAGGTGTAATTTAGTTCATTCCCCACCATTGTTTTGTTGATGTAATAAATGGCTCTCTCTTTCCCATTTTCATCATGTTGGGCTAGGAGAGCACCAAGGGCTATTGTTGTTGTTGATATGTACAAGATCAAGGGTTTTCCTAGAATTGGCGGCATGAGAACTGGTGGTGTGAGTAACTACTCCTTGATCTTGTTGAAGTCCTAACCAGATTTCTCATCCAATTTGTATGCTACCCCCTTGTGGAGTAGATGAGAATATGGGATAGCCTTGTTTGCTAGTTGTGCTATAAATCGATGGATGGACTGGAGTTTTCCTTGTAGGCCTCTTAGCTATTTCAATGTTTTTAGTGCCTCCATTTCAAGGATTTCTTTGAATTTGGAGGGGTCTACCTTGATTTCTTGTATGGATACAATGTACCCTAGGAGCTTGCCTGATTATACCCCGAAGACACACTTTTTGGATTTAGTCAAACTTTGTACTTTTCTAGCCTGTCAAAGATGGAGCTTAGAGCTATTATGTGATCTAAATGTTTCTTTGACTTAGCCAATATGTCATTTGCATAATCTTCCATAGTTTTTTGAATCATATCATGGAAGATTAGTGTCGTGGCCCTTTGATAGGTAGCTCCTACATTTTTCAACCTGAATGGCATCATATTCCAGCAATATGTCCCCCATGGACAAGTGAAGGCCGTTTTGTGTTGGTCTTCCTTAAATATCATGATCTGATTATAACTTGAGAATCCATCCAATAATGATAGCATCTCATTCCTTGTTGTCATATCCACAATCATGTCAATGTTTGGGAGAGGGAAATCATCCTTAGGACATGCTTTTTTCAAATCTCTAAAGTTCATGCAAATGCAAATGCCCCCAGTGGGCTTTGAAACAGGTATGAGATTTGAGACCCACTTTGGATAATCAATTGGTTGTATGAACCTTGCATCTAGGAGCTTTTGGAATTCCATCTTGACCAACAATGCTATATAGGGATGCATCTACCTTAGCTTTTGTCTTACTGGCTTTGCTTTGGGATATACAGTTAGGTGGTGAACCGCAACTTTTGGATCAAACCCAGGCATGTCAGCATAGGTCCATGCAAATTTTATCTCCCTTTCCATTAGGAACATAGCTAGGAGTTCTTGTTCTTCTGTCAAAAGTGATTCTGCATAGAAGGTGATATGTAGTGTTTCCTCTGTTCCCAGGTTGACTAGATTGCACTTCTCTGCTAAGACCGATGACTTCTCCTAATGAATAGCACTAAGAGGGAGATTAAATCCCTCATCCTCTAGTGCCTCAGAGAGGTTTTCACCATTGGATGTGTCCTTTATTTTTACTATTTTCAAGTCAGAGAGTGCCATAGTGTGCTTTTCACTCAAAGACTTAGAGACTATTCTCATATTTTCACTTTTGCGACTAAAGGATTCAATCATTTCCCCATAATAGGCATGTGTTTCTAGCACAATTTTGAACTTGGCCTTGTGATCTCCACATGGTATAGTATCTCATAATCCCATGAATTCCAAGATCACCTCATCGTTTTTGAATGTGTCCAAAATTGATGGTCCTTGTTGGTCATAATTGATGAGTTGGGGATAGAATAAGTTTATCGCATGGGTTTGGTTGCTTGAATCAAAAGACAAGGTACTAATCATGAGGAGGGAGGAATCCTCAAATAACATGGGTAAGTTAGTTATGGTATCCTCATCGCTGCATACATCAGTTATGTCAAAGGTAAAGTTATCTATGACTCGACTTGTGGATATTGGTAGCTGAAGGACATATGCTAATAATTGAGGGGGAGTTTTGACCTTTCTAACTGAGGAACTCTTTCCAAGTATGGTTACCTTCGAAGGGGTACACCCAAGGCCAAGATTTTTCATATGCTTCTCTAGAATGAGAGGTACTAGAAGACCATTGTCATTTTGTCCAAGTTTCTTGTTTCTATTATAGCCCATACCAAGCATTATTTGTAATCCTTTGTTGCTCTCATCCATGGGAAGATCAGGTGTGGGCCTTTCATCTTGGTACAACAAGCTTGATATGTCTTTTTCATCTACTATTTCTTGACTTAGATCTCCCCAACATCTGAATCTAGACAGGTTTGCTTTGAAGGTTTGGGATGATGTTTCAGCTGGTTGGGGTTTCTTGTGAGACCTAGGATATTGAGGTAACTCTCCTATTACAAAAGAACTTTTCTTCATTTTATAATCCCCACACCCATTGTCTTGGATAATGACTTTGATTTCGGATATATCAAGAATGGCGAGTGTCTTTGTCTCAAAAGTGGAGGCCAAGGTAGCTAGGTCTACATATGGAGTTGTAGGGCCTTCATCATTCTTTGGGACTTGGGGGATTTTATAGTATTTTTCTTCTAGATTCTTGTAGTAATAAAAGGGCTCGGGATCACCATGGACCATGACCTCTTGATTTTGATATGGGAACTTGATGCATTGATGGAAGGTTGATGCAACAACTTGCATCCCATGGATCCATGGACGCCCTAGGAGAATATTATAAGGTAAATGAAGGTCAAGGAACTGGCATGTGGTTTCCATAATGGCTATCCATACTTGAATAGGGAGTTGAATAGCACCTTGAGACACTCTTTCTTGATCATCATATGCTTTGATTATGATACCTTTACCCTTTTCAATGGCATCCTCAGAGAATCCAAGATTCTTTATTAATTTGAGGGAATAAATATTTAGACTTGCACCCCCATCCACCAAGACCCTTTTGACTTTGTTTTTATGAACCAAGACTTCAAGATGCAGTGCACGATTATGAGACGGTTGGGTGGGAAAGTCTTGATCACAAAATGTTAGGAGATTTGGGCCGGTGATGTGTCCAACCATAGCTTGGGACTGGTCAACATCAAGATCTGCGGAGACGGTGGATGAAGCCAATGCTTCCTCTAGGATTTTTCTATGTGCTAGTGATATCTTCAGTAACTCCATGATGGAGATCTGAGCAGGGGTTCTTTTCAGCTGGTCTAAGAAATTGTAGCCATTGGGAAAAAATTTTGGATTAGAGATGGATGCCCTAGGTGGCTATGATGACCCAACAATGGTAACTTTGTCGCCGCATTTGGTGACTCCACAATCAACTTTGGCTCCCTTGATGTTAACAACAGTGACCCATTCATCTAGGGATGCAACAACATGATCATACACATGGTTTACATTGTCGTACTTTGTCTTTCCATGGTTGTTTCCTTTGTTATGATCGGGCATCAAATTTTTGTATATTTTAAGTTCTTGATTTCTAGTTGGTTGTTCAATGTTTATAATCTTGTCATCGATGAGGTATTGGATCAGATTTTTCAGCCTCATGCAACTAGCTGTCATGTGCCCTTTGATTTTATGAAAATCGCAAAGATGGTTTTCATTGTACCATGGTGGTTTTACTTGGGGCTCTTGATAATTCTCATAAGTGGGAATTTTGATGAGATTATCGTTTACTAGTTTCTTCATGACCGATTCAATTGGTTCCCCAAGGGTAGTGTATTTTCACTTGGGGGGATATTTGTTTCATGGGGGTGGTTCCCCTTGATTATTCAGGTTGTTGACTTGATTATTGGGTGGTTGTTGTGATACCATGTTGGCTTGCATGTTGTTTCAATTATTTTTTTACAGTTGTTGGTATGCTTGTGTGTTTTGTTTTGGGGCATTGATTATGACCTTGGCATCAACCACACCATCATTAGTGACATTTTTGTTCTTCGCCCAAGTGTGAGGTTTCTCATTGTAATTGGTGGATGGGTGATTGTCTTGATATTCTTGGTATGTGGGTGTCCCCCTTTGTGCAATAATGGCTCATTCGATGTTGAGCACCTTGGGGATCAATTGGTCGTATGTGGTGATACATTGCATTTTTAGATGGAAGGACAAGGTTTTCTCGAGATTGGAAATGCTGGTACAAATTTGTTGTTCCTCTGGCATGACCCACTTGCTCCTATTGGCCTTGGATCACCAGCATTGCAAGGACATGAATGATTCTCCCTTGGCTTGTTTGACTGCAGATAGTTCCTCTAAACTAAAATCCATGCCAATGTTGAATACATAGTTTTTTATGAATGCATCCACAATTTCTTGGAACTTTTTGATTCCAGGAGGAAGGAAAGAAAAACATTCCATGGTGGGGCCAACCAAACTTTAAGGGAATAGTCACATTAGATATGTATCATCATATGCAACCTCCATACAATGTATTTCAAATTCCTTGATGTGATCTTCAGGGTTTCCCGTCCCATGATATTTGTCGAATTTAGGGATTTCAAACCCCTTTGGGAATAGTACCATCACAAGGATTCTATCGAATGGATAGGGGCACAATTTGCTTGGTTTTTTCATTGTTTTCCCATATTGGAGATCTAGCACTTGTTGTGAGAGAAACTTGATTTGTTTTGTTACGTCATTTTGTGGATCGAGAGGTGGAGTGAACGTGTTTTGAAGTGGTTTGATCGTTTGGGTGATGGGTGGAGTGTTGGGTATGTTGGTGGGAGTTTGTTGCAAGATCTGTTGTGTGATCAATGCTTGTTGATATGCCTGCAATTGTTGTTCTGCCAACAATGCTTGTTGGTCTTGCTGTTGTTGTGTCAACAATGCTTGTTGTTGGTCTTGTTGTTGTTGTGCCAACAATGCTTGTTGTTGGGCTAATAATTGGGCAACTTCTTGTTATGCTTGGTACTATTGTAGGGCTTGCTGATATGCTTGTTGCTGAGCTACTTGGTATTGTGCTTGCGCTTGCGCTTGTTGAGCTTGATATTGGGCATGTGCCTAAGCTTGAACTTGTTGCGTAGCTTGGGTGGCTTGCTATTGTTGCAACAAAGCTTAATCTTGAGCAACCTACTATGCTTGTTACGTGGATTAAGTTGCTTGTGCTTGTTGAGTAGCTTGTTGAGCTTGGAACTATTGAAGTGCCTTTTGATAGGCTTGTTGAGTTTTTTGTAATGTGATGCTATATTGGTTTTTCATGTTTGGTTTTGGTGGTGGTGGTGGCAGATTTGGAATGGTGTGAGTTGTTGTGATGAGAGGTGTTGTTGGATTGATGATAGAGGTTTGTGTGGTGGATGGTGCGATTGATGTGATAGGTCCTTGGGAGACCATGTTTTGAGGTATTGTAGATGATGTGTTGATTGCTTGTGTTTTTTGTATTATTTCCACCTATTGTTGCAATATCGATGGCTTGATCAGAGGATTTGGTACAATGGTTTGATTTACAACTAGGGGATTGTTTGATTTTTCTAATTGAGGTTTGGTAAAGGGGGTTGCCATAAACTGAGGAGTGGTGTGGATGTTAATGGTGGGAAGATGGGTGTTGTGTTCCTTTGAGGAAATGATGATGATGAGGGGTCAAATATTCCCCCTTTTCCAAATAATACACCCTCTCCTTGTGAAGTTATGGGGAGAGAAACTTGTGTGTTGAGAGGATATGTTGGTGTTGCGTGAAAAGAGGGTGCGTCATTGGGGTCATGAAAGGTGAGTGGGATGTATGGGTGTTTCAAATTTTGAGGAACAGATTGACCCAAGATGGTGTTTGCATCCAAGTCTTGGTTGTTCACAAGGGGGTGTGTTTGAAGAGCATGAAATAATGAGCTCTCCTTGTTGACAATTGGTTGAGTTGGAGCAATGGATGATGTGATTTGTGGGATGGCTTGAGTGATGCTTTGAAAGGATGGTGTGAATGAGACCGTGGCATAATCTTAAGAGGTTTCTCCACAAGAGTTCTCACATCATAGTCAGAAGGGAGTTTAGCCCCTTCTTTGGCTAATTCTAGCATGTATTGTGAGGGATTAAGTTTCATCATGGCATTGACAATTTTGTGAGTCTCGGGATTTTGGGCCATTTCAATGATTTCATCTTGGGTCATCCCTAGAACATTGTTAGTGATGTCCTCCACTTGGGCACCTTCTTCTTGAGAATATTGTGGAAGTGGAGGAAGATTGAGTGTGGGATTTCTAGACCCAATGAGATTGATTTCGGGTGTGGTTTGAATCAAGTCACTCAAACTGGATGTTTCTTTGTTCGTTTCTATGTTCTTCTTGTGTTGAGATCTAGTTTGGACCATAAAATGAGGATCAATTTTTAGGAATGTGGGAGGTGAACCTCTAACTCCTTGGATTGATCTAAACTTTAGGTACAAAAAAGAAAGTATAAAATATTAAGGATCAAAAGGATGATGATGAGATAATGAAAGATGGGTGATTGGTGAATGATTGAAATCTTAGGGAACCTTGAAGGGGATACTAAACTTTAGGACTTTTGGTTTGATGTTTGATTTTATTTTGAATCTTTGATTTTGATTTGGTTCGATTTTATTTTAATTGGATTTGGTTTGTATAATGAACTCATAAACTCTAAGAGGCTGGATGTTGTCCTATAGTAAACTTGTCCACAAGATGATAATTTAACTAAGTGTGTAAAGAAGGATTCATCTACACACACCTAGTCAAACAAGATGATTTTGATTTTGATTTCAAGAGGATTTTCCCAAAGTTTAGTATGAAGGATTTTTTTCAAGATTTCCAAGAGTTGTTTGTGAGGTGATTTTGATTTTGATGTTTTGAGGGATGGATGAAGGTTTTGATTTTTATCCTAAGAGACTTAGAGAGACTTTGTTTACTAGACCCAGGTGTTGAAGAACATGATATACTTCCTATGTGAGATACTCAAACCTTTGAAAATGTCTTGGATTTTCAAAATAGTAAAATGAATAAAAATTTGGATTGTTCTTTGATGCACGTTTGTAAGAGTTGAAGGTCAATCTTTCTCTTTAAATTCGTAAAGCATAGACAAATGTTTCTTGCGAGCTTTTTGACTAAGACCTTTGGAATTTGGTTTTCGGATTTTGATCTTTCAAGAAATCATTTGGAAGAGCACATGTGTGGGGTTCAATTGTTTCTTATCTTTACTTAATGAGTCCTTTTAAACACAAATATTTTCTTGATTAGGTTTTAAAACTAAATGTCTAATGTCCCAATTTATTCTCATCCCACAGAGTCCATTATGTGGAAATCAAGGAAATTAAGGCAATAGTTCCCTAATGTTGACTTTAGTGAGAGAAAATTGAGATGTAAATTCAAATGCTTATTAGCCTCTAAGGACAAAATCCCTAGGGCAAGCAATAACACTTGGATTTTTTCAAAGGTATTTGCTTCCTCTAAAGGGTTTGAGATTCGATGATCATGGTCGAATGTTTGTTTTCCAATGTTTTAGATTCAAGCAAAGTGTTTTGATTCCAAAATGATGCACAACCCTATGGATAGAAAGAGACAATATTTGTTGAATTCACATTGAATAAATCCAGTTGCGCTTATTCTTGGTGGATGATTAAAATCTTGACCACACTGGCTTCCCTCCATGACACTCACTTCTATGGGTTAGCCAAGCTTTAGTACCCATGAAACTCCCATGGCATACTTCTCATCTCTACCAAGAACCACAAGAATGTGGGACGGCTTCAAAATGACCATTCTTGCACCAACAAATAGAAAGGATTTTGGCTTCTACACAAATTGGTTCTTATTCAGGGTGATCAGGGACATGGCACCTTGAGAGCATCCAACAAGCCACTAAAGGCTTTAATCAATCCTACTAGGGGTTCTTATAATTTTTAAGGTAGTACCCCGTTCTGAAAGACACTGTACAACTAAGGCCTACATACCATTGGACTTGATAGTTTAGTCTTATCCTTTTATATACCGGCCTGAGTGAAAAATCAGTTGGATTCACCTTCGAATTGGTCTTAGGTAGGCCCTCTAAAGGTAAAAAATAGTGAGCAAGCAAATCAATAGTTTGATCAATCCTTGTTTGCGTGAACAAAGAGAGAACACACGTGATATAATCAACTCACACTAGCAAAATTTTGTTCAATTTTAAAAGCCTAATTGAAGTGTGGAGGAAATCTTTTATACAACTTAATATCACCAAAAGACTTTTTATTCTCAAGATCATCATGAAGTGCGAGAGAATTGCATACACCTTTTAAATGATATTACTTTGTAAAAGAGATTACAAAACATAAAATACACATGTTCATTTTAACCTCAAAATAAAGAATGGATTTTTTTAAGCACCAAGATGAAGTGTGAGGTTTTCTTGTTCAATTTTAAAATCCCAAAACCAACTCTAGTAAGTTCCTAAAGTTCTTTTTAATCCCTTTGTTTGTTCTTTTTAAGCCCAAATGAAAATTATTTTGAGTCCTAACACTTGAAGATAACAAAGCCTTGAGAATAGGATTATAATTGCTCCCAAAGTGTTTAAAAACACTTGATACAATAGAAAGAAGGTACCATAAGAAACCTTTTTCTTTGTTTCCTCCCTTCCCTTTTGATCACTCCAACCTACAAAAACTAGTTAAAAACTACAGAAAACAGAGCCAAAAACTAGTTAGAAGTCAAAGGTGGTCAAAACTAAAAAGAAAATGTTAAAAATAACTTGAAATCTGAACTTTACCCCACCCCAATGACACAATCTGCAAAGGTGACATAGTTTGGAGTAGGTCAGCGACACTCTAGTGAAACCAATGGCACTCTGTGGAGAAATAGAGACCGCGATTGCATCATTGTTTCACCCACCGACACACTTTGGAGTTTGGTTGAACGGTCCCATGTGAGAATGCTTTTAGCATCATGGTTTGAAGTTTGATAGCATCGCTAAATAGCGGCATTGTTTGACCTTTGCAGCATCACAGTTTCTTGTAGACACAAAAATTTGAAAAAAAATGGAATTTCACAAAAAAATGTGTTAGATTCTCAAGATTCACCCTCCTAGCGCTAAAATGTGAATAGTGGATCTAGACCTGCACAAACATAAACAACAAACAATAATATTATTCAATTATGCAAATCAAAACCATCATTCCCCATAAGATTCATTTGAAACATAAAGAACAAGAAATAAAGTAAAGAACACAAATAAAGCAATCTAAATCCTATTCAAATGCTCAAACCCTCAAACCCATGGGGGAATTGGTGCTATTTTGATGTGGAAAATAGCCCTTTCCCAATTCCTTGCAAGCTTGATGATGATCAATGGTGCTCCTTGATAAAATTTTCCATAACCTAGCTATGAAATTGATGAAAACTATAAAACTTGGATGAGAATGGATTAAATTGCTCAAAACATGAAGATAATGATTTTGCATAAAGTTTTGGATCCAAAATTAGTAAAAGACCTCTCCATTTATAGAAGAGAAGGATGGAAGAATGAGCAAAAAGGATGAATGTGGGACTAAAGATCAACCAATAGCAAAATTCCACTTGTTAGCATGTTAGTGGAGAGAGGTGGAGCACATTTTGATGAATGTGCAAATAAATGCAATTAGGTGGAAATTTGAAATTTGAAAGATGGTTTGAAAGATGAGTTGAAAGATGGAGCTAAAGAAAAAGGACTTGTAAGAGGCTTTAATGCCATGTTGGAGGAATAGACCTTTTGGGAGGGAGCTTTCAAAATGAGGGAATATTCCAACTTGATGCCCTTTTGAATGGAAATAAAGGAATTTATAAATCAATTAAATTGATTTACATGCACAAGTTGCAAAATCTAGAGGATTTGATGGATTAGTGTTAGAGTTAATCAGGATTTGATTAACTTAGATGAAAATTAGCTGATTTGACACTTTGACTTAGATTTTTAGATTTATTTAAATCAAAATGAGAGGAATATGAATATTAGATTTAATTAAATAAAGTTTGATTTATTTAATTAAAAGGGGATGATGTTAGATTTAAATCAAATAAAGGTTAGTTTATTTAATTTAAAGGAGATGAAATATGATTGAATCAAATAAAGTGATTTATTTAGTTAAAAGAGGAACATTAGGATTAATCAAATAAAATGATCTATTTAATTAATAGAAGATAATGATTTAATCAAATAAAACTGATTTATTTAATTAATAGATGAACTACGATGAATTTAATCAAATAAAGATTATTCAATTAAATGGTTAGTAGAGAGATTATTTAGGTAGAATTGGTATTATTAAATCAGGATTAGGTGCACAAGATCAATTAGTACAATTTACATGTATACAGTTGCAATAATCTTCTTCAAATCTACTCTTGAATGCCTTAGAAATGCTCTTGAAATGCTCTTGATAATTCTCACTTGAATTCTCTTATGATAAATTCAATCTACTAGGTTGAAAATCTTAGTTGAAACATATTGAAACAACCTTGTATTTATACATATCTTAACATTAATTCTTGAAATTCAAATATCACAGGATGACATCAAATCATAGATTTGAAATCATTAAGATACTGCCAAAAACATATTTCAAAGAGGGGTTCTAGGTCTAAGTGAGGACCCATTCGCCATGTGGTGAATGGGTTCTAGGCCACTTACCTAGGACACACTCAGACAATGTAAAATGTCATATGAAAATAGGGTCCTAGGACCAAGTGATGACCCATTTTCCATGTGGAAAATGGGTCCTAGGTCACCTACCTAGGACACACACCTTCTAAAATTAAGTTTTGTGTAATGGAATTTATGAATGTCGGGTTTTATCCCTCATAATTTGTATTTAATTAGGCTTGGATTTGAATTAAATAGGTCGATTAAGGAAAATTAAACTCAATTATTTAATAAAGCCATGATTAGTGTGAAAGTGTAAAGATACACTTTACAACACCCTAAACAAGGAACAATTAAGTCGATTTAGTTTAAAATGGCACTAGACTTAATTTGAATGTGTGAAACACATTACAACACTAAATCAAGCCAACATTAGACTCATTTTAATATCAATTATTCCCCAAACAAGGAAAAAGGGATACTTTTTTTGTTAATACATTTTTCCCCCACTTTAGTGAGAGTATGACCCCATGTCAAACTCACACTAAAGTAGACATTCAAGACACTTATGCATGCAACAATGATAAAGATACACAATCATACAACATCAAAGACCAAGAAGATCAAGCCCAGATTGTCTAATGCGATTTGGAACACATCTAAGATATCAATTTGCACTCACTTTGAGGTAGCAGAACTCTAGGCTGTCCACTAGGCGAGTCTTCCAATAAAGGGTGGAAAATGAGAGAATCATATTAGGCTCCAATACAATATCAAATCTATCCTCCTGGAAACTTCAATAAGGCACCACAATGTGAAACAAAAAGGGGGTGGAAAATGAAAGAATCATATTATGCTCCCATACCATATCAAAGCTATCCTCCTAACAACTTCAATAAGGAACCACAATGTTAGACAAGGATCCACAGGAAAGCAAGGTGTGTTATGCTAGGTTGCCTTGAATTTAGGGTTTGATCTTCACAAGGTTAGCAAGGTGTGTTATGCCAAACACTTATGAACAATAATGCTAGTAAAAGGTTTTTGTTCAAAGGGATTTTTCTTCATTCATGTAAGGTCTTCTTCCTAGGGAACATCATGCCTAATGTCTCCAAGAGAGGACAAGTCGAGAGTAAGAGATTCACCAATTAGGGAATGTAGTGTGCCACATCACCACTAAGAGGAAAGTTGTATTCTAAGAAATATCACACTCTTGGAGAACATCAAACCCAACTTCACCACCAAGAAAAGAACGCATCCCAGGAAAAAAGAAAATCACATCATGAAATATGCCAAATGTTGAAAGATATTATCGATGTATTCCCCCACTTTAAAATTTTTGCTAACACCATTGTTGTGAGAAATTACTTTAAAGTAGCCAATGCTTAATCCTAAGACATGAGATCTTACTTAGAAATCCCTATGCCAAGTCATATGTTTTTGAAATAAAGCTACGTCACAAAAAAGGAGGGAGGGGTTTCCCCCAAAAATATATAAGGGATCTATGGATTTGAGGTCAATATAAATTTTCTACAATGTTGTTATAGAGCTTGGAAACATCATCATTCCCCAAATACTCATAGAACTGGAAGAATGACACATAAAGAGTGAAAACAAAGAAAAAGCCTTTCGGGTCAACATGGAAGAGACCTAAATGTCTCGACACCTTGCGTCATCCCCAAAAGGAAAACACAAGACACGTGAAAAAATGTTTATGACATATAGAAGAATGTAGATACAAATAGAGGAATGCACAAAAAGAGAGAGAGATACATCAAACATAAGAGCACGGGGGATCACATTACGCACATGTAATCACATAAAGAAACATGAACAATAAAAAAATGAAAAATACTAGTAAGGAACATGTGAGTCAACCTATAGCAGGTCGTCTGCATCCCAATCTCGGTCAGTGTATATGGAAAGAAGGAAACTAGCCAAAGGGACAACATCAAATGCTGAAACTAGGACACGGCTATCTAACTTCTTTGCCCCACTAAGTTCAAGACAATGATGAGTCGAGATAGGTGATGAGAATGAGCTCCTTGCAATAGAAAGAATGATTTTCATTGAATGTATAACATGTAATAGTGAGAATGCTATGACCCTACAACTATTACATGGAAAGGAGCAAAATGCATGTTATGCAATCATTTGATAGCAATCATCATCATCAAATTAAAAATGACTCAATATCAATTTTAATGCATGAAACTCATCAGTAAGATGCCCAAGAGTTCTATTATATGTGCAATAATTCATGTTTTTCTTAGGTATGCTAATTTTACTAGGAGGTGGCAATTTAATCCAACCTTTTTTAAGAAGTTGTTCCATCTCACTTTCGATCTTTGTTTTAGTATGTAAGAATGGCAATTTTTTTGAGTTTGTAAAGTTTTTGTTGCTTGCTTGATTCACCAACTTGTTGAGGTAGATGTTGAGGAGGAGAACCTAAGATGATCTTATCATCCTTGTGAGGAATTGGTTGTTCCCTAGGAAGGAGGACATTTATTTCGGGAGGAGGATCTTGATATCCTAATCCTTTTGTTTGTTCAATAGGAATTTTCTCTAAAATTTTATGAATTTCATGCTCATTAGTTATGTCACATCCTTGGTTGGTTAAAATCTTAAAGCCTTGTCCATAAGTCTCTTGAAGGTTGATGGGATTTGTTGATCACAATGTTATTCGCACACCAATAGTGTAGATAAATCCTCACAAACAGACTACAGGAACCTATCTTTACTTGAAAGAATGAACCAGGACAACCTAAATCTTTAGGATAACTCAACTTAATCCCAAGGCTCATTTAAGCCAGGTCTTGACCATACTAGGTTCACATCAGGGTTCGTTGTGACAATGTTGTTAATCATGAGGGGTAAACGGTAATTTATGGTTCTAAAAGGAATATAAGGTTTGTTGAAAGATATTCTCAAGTTGATCATTAGAAAATTCCATGAATTTAAAACAATTTTTCTATCACTTAAGTATATTTAGCTTTAAGCATTCAACAATACAATGGAAATGAAATATTTACAATAAATTTCCATTCATTCATCTATTTTTTGGTATATTTTTCAAAATTTAAACATCTAGTCTAAAATAAAGCATTAAAAAATACTTGAAAAGAATTAACCAAATCAAAGAAAACCACTCTATACTTCACCAGATTGCTTCACAGCTAGGCATATAATGGTGTGAGCTTTTAAAGAAGGGGGGTTTAATTTGGACATCGAGTAGGTTTTGTATGCACCCTTAAACAACACAACATACAGTCTTTTCCAATGGAACAGACAACTAGCTACAAAAGATAGCAGTTGGTATCTTTCAAATTAGCTTTGATATTGATTGTTTATATGTGAATACAAGTTTTTAATCTAGAATGATTCAAAAAATAGGAAAAAGGAACAAAACTTAAAGAATTTTTGGCTCTTCTGACATCCACAAATTATGAACTTAACTTAAAATGAAACATCTTTCAGTCTTTTATAGATACAAGACATAGGGAATATAAGACAAATACATGAGAGGAAATCCAAGGGATGAATCATGACAAGGCACGTGGAATATGACAACTGGCAAGAGAATTGCTAACAAAGTCAACAGATGTCAACCTTCCTTAGTGCATTGAGATCTTTTGGGTCTTTAATCTTCTTATTATCACCAGGATAATAACTTGAATCTGGATAGTATGTAGGAACTTTCTGTATATTCAAAATAATTACTTTATCATCTTGTTCCTACATTCTAGTTCTGCCTCAAGCTTTCTACTCTTGGGAATGGGTTACACTGGAGGTTGGCACTCTCTTTCACCACATTCGTAATATCAGGATCCTGGTACTTTGACAAACTCAAGCTCCTCCTACACATAAATTCCTAAGATGCATAGCCTAATTTGGATATGATTCTATCTGCTATCCAAACTTTCCTGACCATCCATACCCGAATGTTGCATTACAATCTGCTTCTCCTACAAGTAAAAATTCCACACATTAAATCCCTTTTAAAACATTCATAAAACTCTCATGAAAACAAAATCATTAATCATCAATTTAAATCATCATAAATATCATGGCTTTAAACCATCATATTCTCACATAATTATTCTATTTAAATCAGGTCATTGGACTTTCAGACCTTTAGACAACATTAAACATTTAACTTTAAACTTAACATTGTTACCTAGTACCTAGTACTTGATACCTCAGCCTTTACCAATGAATTTTCTTGGACCACGAATTTTATCGGAACTTCCATTTTACGGGACCTTTTCTCCCAGACTAGAACCACATGCTCAAAACTTTGCATTAACTTTTTTACACTTTTGGCTTCCCGGTACTTGATTCCTTGTACTTGGTACTCTTGAATCACAAAGTACTTAAAAAATTTACTTTAACTTTTACCTTCTAATGATCTCGTCAATTAGCGAACCCCTGCCATAAGCATTAGTTTTCACTTGGGTCCCTAGGCTTTACAATCTTGGGGCATGTTGTGAGACCACACAACAACTTGCAACCAATACAACAAAATTTAAATGAAATTCAAGATTAAATCACCCACTAAAATCTTAACTTATACATATTTTAAAACATCTTACCTTTACCTGGATTCTAACATAAAGACAATAAAATTTCTTCGAAAAATATTTGTGTGTGCTTTGATTAATTCTAGTTTCCGAAACTTGGTGAAAAAACTAATTCATTGACATTGAACTACATAACTCGGTAATCCTCCAAATCCAACCATGGATGGAGCCTTGTTGTCAATCAAGCATCCATAGCCCCAACAAGGTTATCTTTGTAATTCCCCCAAACATAACTCTATTGCTGGTCAGGTGTCCACAGCCCCGTTAGAGATATTTGGATAGCCTAAAGATTTGATTTTTTTTTCTTTTGATATTTCATTGATGCTCTTTTTTTTATTTTGCAATATAATCTCATTTGCTTCAACTTGCAGGAAATGAAGCCTACTATTAGATTGGGAATTACAATGGTAGTGAAGGTTACCTTTTGATTTTTCATTCAATACAAACACATTCATCGTTTCACCAATTCTCAGAAACTCATTTAATAATTCCTTGTAAGTGAAATTTTCTAGCTAAATTTTACCACACTTATTGCAAATCACAGCTAACTACAATTCATTATATGTTAGAAAATATGCATAAGTTAAAATTTAGCAGCAAACAATTCAATTGCCATATTAGATCTAAATTTAGAACTATCGGTTACCACCCTTCCATCTTAATTTTATGGCAATCACTAAACACTTGGCTAGCAATTTTGATTTGACGGTAGTGTAGCACATTAATGCATTAGAGTTGTCATCATGATTCTTAATTCTGGTTGTAATACTCTGCATTTAACTCACATGCTTTAGCATGCACATATTATTTCTTTTCAATTCCCAGATGCTAATGTTTGCTATCTTACTAGCTCGATTTTCCTTTCTGCATTGCACACATGGACATCTTCATGATTAATACTACTCAATAAAATATAATGAAATGACCACCATAAATTTTGAAATCTTCAATTTTCTCAAATTGTGATCTTCGTACTGGCTAACTTCGAAGGAAATCATGACTAATTCTGTGAGAATTAATTTGACTTAACATTCTGCTCTAGAGAAACTTGTTTGGTTGCCACCTCGACTTGCATTTTCCAAGACTTCTCTCCAGGAAACTATGCACCACAACTCATCACAATTTTCTATAAATTTGACAATTCTCTTTCAAATTCTTGACATTTTCTTTTTCTTTCAATTATCATTTAGCTTTTCCTCTCTACTTGTGCTTGCTTGCTTCCACGCCATGGATACTCCAATTTTCTTGAGCTATGTTCGCCACCAGAATGGTTTCATGGGTCGCATTATTACCAAATGGCTTGGAAATTTTTTCTTTTTGTAGACTCCTAGCTTTATCGCACCAAATCTGTGCCTGGTCCTCAGAGAATTTTTTTTTGAATCCAAAGCATACTACCAGTTGAATTCTGACTTAGCTTCACAATTCATAGCTTCGCTCCTAGATGTTGGGCTTTTAGTTGAAGAAGTTCGCACTGATGTAAATATGATAGTGCAGCCTAATTTCTTGGGGAAGTTGGACTATGTTCTATTTGTTGCACACCCATCCATCAAGATTCCCTCTGTTGATGACATTTCTTGGTTTCTGGAATGTGGAGAAATAGTTCCTCTGTGGCCATTTTTGATTGACCTCCATACCCTTGACTTTGACGCTCATCAGGACAATGCTTACTTAGGATATTCTAATCTTATAGATGAAGCATCCCAAATTAACTAAGTGACCACCCTAGTTTTGTAGCTTAGGCCCCTCTTTTTTCTTTTTTTCACTTTTATAGCGAGACTATTTTGTATTTCCATGTATATACAAAATATACACTTACATATGAATTTTTTTACTTTTTTAGTACTTAAGCATGTATTTACTGTGTGTGATTTTGTTTCTTTTCATTTCATAGTGCAATATATTTCTAGAATGTTTTAATTTACTCTCATGTGTGTTAAATTAAGCAAAATTTGTTAACAAGAAGAAAAACACAAAAAACAAAACAAAGCAAATGAAAAGAAACCCTACGAAAGAAAACTAACCCTAACTAACTAAGATCTACCCTAACCAATGACTAATCCTAACTAATAAATTTACTTTAATCTCTATAACTATTTGCATGGTATTCTTTGTACAAATTATAGCAGGTTTATCTTTAAATTCACTTGAATAGGCTTCAAATTTCCTACTATAACAATGAATTATTTTGAGTTTTTTGCGTTTAATAAACATAAATTCAAAGGTGTACTTACCAATAAATTGGCTTATATGTATAAAAATGACCTCGTTAAAGGTTGATTGCACACACCTTTGCAGAGTCTTCCATACTCTATCTTCTCCTAGCCCTAGTTCATAGTTATCTTCCTTTTGTTTAGCTCCATGAATGACTGTGTTCATTTCTTGATTTTCCTCCTCTCTGAGATTCTTCGAATCTTTGGTCTTGTCTTCAATTTTCACTTTGTTAGACCAAGGAACATCACATTTTATACTATTATCAAAGAAAGAGAAAGTAAAAACTTGATATTTTGTATTTTGCATGAGATCAAGAAAATTTCCCTCTTTAACTTGTGAATTTTCAGTTTGGAGCGAAAAGTACACATCTCCCAGTCAATTTTCCTGCTTTTCCACTTCATGATCATCTTCCACATGTGATAGGAATGATGACTCACCACTTCTGTTTCCTCATTTTCGGTGTGATATTTCCAAGTCTCGACATTCTTGACTATTTTCTTGCAAAACGTTAGGATTTTCTTCATAACAATTGTAGTTAACAAACCATTTTAATTTAGCAATTAAGTTTTCAACATTTTTGGTTTCACTAGGGTTATGCACTTTATCAGAATTTGAAATTCTTCTCATTAACGGTTCATTTCTCTTAGCAGTCAAAACCTCTTCCATTAACAAAATTACATTATGCGTGGCCAAACTTACCCTAGTCAGAAAAATTTCACAATCAAGTTCACCATGGTCAGTTGTATCATAAATTCTACACTCAGTGACCCTATCAAAGGTGAAAAAACTCAAAGGATACAATCTTTGGTTAAGGATTCCCTGGAATTTTTCAACATCCATGTTCTTACTATTGGCTTGCATAGACTATCGTCTTACAACCAACTCTCAAATCCAGAATTAATACTGACTCCAAACAAAATCGGAGGGAAAGATATGAAAGGTCCTCCTTCTAGCACCAGTTCATGTTGATCACAATGTTAGTCACACACCAATAGTGTAGATAAATCCTCACAAATAGACTGCAGGAACCTATCTTCACATGAAAGATTGAACCAGGACAACCTAAATCTTTAGGCTGACTTAGCTTAATTCCAAGGCTTGTTTAAGTCATCTTGACCATACTAGGTTGGCATCGGGGTTCGTTGTGACAATGCTATTAATCATGGGGGGTAAATGGTAATTTTTGGTTCTAAAATGAATCATAAGTTTCGGTGAAAGATATTTTTGGGTTGATCATTAGACAATTCCATGAAATCGACAAATATGCAATAATATTCCATGAATTTAAAACAATTTTGCTACATTTAAGTAGATTTAGATTTAAGCATTTAGCAATACAATGGAAACAAAAAATTTGCAATAAATTTTCATTCATTCATCTATTTTTTGGTACATTTTTTGAAATTTAAACATCTAGTCTAAAATAAAGCATTAAAAAATAGTCGAAAAGTAAAAGAGATCTCAGGTATTATCCACACATGCCCAAATAATTAACCAAATCAAAGCAAACCAATCTATACTTCACCATATTGTTTCATAGCTAGGCATAAAATGGTGCAAGCTTTTAAAGAAGGGGGGTTTAATTTGGACACCAGGCAGGTTCTATATGCACCCTTAAACGACGCAACATATAGTATTGTCTAGTAGAACAACCAGCTACAAAAGATAATAGTCGGTAGCTTTCAAATTAGCTTTGGTATTGATTGGTTCTATGTGCATACAAGTTTTTAATTTGGAATGATTTAGAAAATAGGAAAAAAGAACAAAACTTAAAGAAGTTTTGGCTCTTTTGACATCCACAAATTCTGAACTTAACTTAAAATGAAACATCTTCCGGTCCTTTATAGGAACAAGACACAGGGAAGATAAGAAAAATACATGAGAGGAAATCCAAGGGATGAGTCATGACAAGGCACATGGAATATGAAAACTGGAAAGAGAATTGCTAATGAAGTCAATGGATGTCAACCTTCCTTAGCACATTGAGATCTTTCAGGTATTTGATCTTCTTATTATCACTAGGATAATAACTTGAATCTGGATAGTATGTAGGAACTTTCCATATATTTAGAATGATTGCTTTATCATCCTGTCCCTACATTCAGGTTATGCCTCGAGCTTTCTACTCTTAGAAATGGGTTACATCAGATTTTTGCACTCTCTTTCACTACATTTGTAATACCAAGATCCCTGTATTTCAACAAACTCAAGCTCCTCCTTTGCATAAATTCTCGAGATACGTAGCCTGATTTGGATATGATTCTATCTATGATCCAAAATTTTCTGACTGTCCATACCTGAATGTTGCATTACATTCTGCTTCTCCTGCAAGTATGAATTGGACACATTAAATCCCTTTTAAAACATCCATAAAACTCTCATGAAAACAAAATCATTAATCATCATAAATATCACGCTTTTAAACCATCATATTCTTGTGTAATTATTCTATTTAAATCGGGTGACCGGACTTTTAGATCTTCGGGCAACATTAAACATTTAACTTTAAACTTAACATTGTTACCTGATACCCGGTGCTCGATACCTTGGCCTTCACTAGCAAATTTTCCCAGACCTTGAATTTTTCTAGAACTTCCATTTTACCAAACCTTTGCTCCTGGACTGGAACCTTATGCTCAAAAATTTTCTTTAACATTTTTACACTTTTGGCTTCCTGGTACGTGATTCTCGATACTCGGTACTCTTGAATCATGAAGTACTTAAAATTTTTCCTTTTACTTTTACCTTTCGGTGATCTCCTCAATTACTCGTCAGTTGCCATAAGCATTAGTTTTCACTTGGGTCCCTGGGCTTTACAATCTTGGGGTGTGTTTTGAGACCACACAATAGGAGTGTTGGTCACTTTGTTAACATAAGATGGATGGTTATGCACTTGATTAGAGGATCTAGTTCATTCATTGTTGGAAGTTTAAGCTTAGCTTGTGACTCAATTTTAGGATGTAAAATACTAAACATCTCAAGTTGTGTTGGTTGTTTCATGGAGGGATAGAAAGATGCATTATTCTCAAGATTGTTAAGGCAATCATTATGAACTCATGCATGCTAGCATCATCTTCTCCAATGATGTCAACTTCATGAGGATACTCATTAGGAGTTGGGTGAGCATGAGTAGGTTCAATTGCATTAGGATCATTGCCAAAAACACAACTTGAAACATCAACCAAGGAGAACAAGGACTTCCATACATTGCTAAAACACTTATCCATTTTCATATTTTTAGACTTGAAACAAGGTAATTTTCTAATTATAGTATTCAACAATCTAAAAATGAAGTCTTGTAAATGCAATTTTGAAATCACACAATGTAGCAAATTAAGCTAAATATGATGAAATTGATGAAACATAAATTCAGAAAACAGTAAGAGAACTATGAAAGCAACAAACAAAAGCATAAAAATGAATATTTTAATGCCTAGAAATATAGATTATGACATGATCGGGGACTCATTGACTCTAAGGCGAATGGGTCTTAGATGAGGTTTTTGAAACAAATTTTTACTAATTTTTATGTGTTTTCCAATGGTTTTCAAATTCATGTTGGTTACAACAAGTTTTAGTTTTAGTTTTATGTAAATGTAAGTACAAAATGAGATAAAATGATGACCTAAAAGACTTAGTTTGATATGCAATTTTGTTTCAATTTTCAAATGCAAGTTAATATGATGGATATAATATGCAATTTGACTGAATTTTTTGTTTTTTTTATATTTAAAGAATGCAAACAATGCAATCCTAAAACCCTAGATGCAATGCAAAGCTGAATGCAAATTAGACACCCTAAATGAGACCTAATTCAATGCAAATGCATGCAAATGAATGCAAGATCTAAATATAGGATGAAAAAGGAATCCAAAATTAGAAAATTGCAATGCTCAAAAGGTTGTGTTCACCATAATAAAACATAGAAAAATGAGGTTCATCAAAATGAAAACTAATAATGAACATAATTCTCCTATATTTCATTCTGTAGACACTTAAAAATGACCTAGGCCTGCAAGCTCTATTTTACCACTTTCGTCCTAGCATAATTATGACATTTAATTATGTCCTTGGTCCACATTCGACTATTAATTAAATAATTCATAATTATTTAATTAATTCATGTCTCTTATATTCTTCATGATTATTAAATAAATAAATTATATTTATTTATTCAATATGTCACTAAAGGTTTATTGTCCTCTTACAACTAAATAAATTTCTTAATTTATTTAATTTCTTTCATTCACTTATGTTTTCTCGATTATTAAATAAATGAATTTTATTTATTTATTTAATATGTTACTAATTGTCATAATTAAATGAATTTATTAATTTATTTAATTATCGGTCATAATCCTCTAAATTAAATAATTATCTTTAATTATTTAATTGCCTAATTTGACATTTCCATCATTTTAAATAAATTAATTATTTAAAATGATTTCATTTTATTAACTGTCACTTCATTTTAGTAAATAATCTAAAAATCGATTATTTACTATCACACAAAATCCATATTTTGAATTTATTTAATTCAAAATGGTAATCTTCTTCCAAAAATCAAGTAATTGATCAAATTCTTGATTTTCTAAAATATGCTTTTTAGTTCAACCTTTATCCTCTTGATTTTTTGAATCTCACAAATCAAACAGTCTTTATCTTCTTGATTTTCAAAAATCTTTATCTTTTTGGATAATTATCACATTTATTCTCGATTGCCGATTTGATTTTCTCAAATGACATCTTGACCTCTCATTTAATGATTTTTCCCTAACCCTATTTAGGGATTGTCACATGAAATCTCGTCCACTGATTTTAGGCTTTGTCAGCTTTCAATCTCATTCGTCTGTCCAAAATTGCATTTTCTATAAAATGTCAATTTTGCTCACATTTTAGACACACACACCACTTCATTATTATAGAGATTTTATGCTTAGAGTTTACTTTGCATTTAGCTTATTTGATTTGATTACTTGTCATAGGCATAGTCATTTGTCAGTCTTTATTTTGTCATTCAAATCCTTCAAAACTTGCATAGGGCTTTGTCATAGTTAATTGCTCACACACATACAAATTTGAGGGAAATAGTCATACGATCATTGCAAGCTAGAAGGTGCTATGGAGGTGAATCATGGAAGCTTCAACGAGTAACAGGTATAATCATTCTTATTTATTTCATTTGCTTTCTTTGTATTCCATAGTTAATGTTGGATTTTATGATTTATGCTTTAATCAGCTAACCCATAAAATTGGATCGTTACATGTCCTGGCAACAGAATTTAGAAAAGAAGCAATGTATCATGATGATCATCTTATCTTGTCTTTGGCTTTTTCATCATGTTACTAGTTTTTCAGTGAGGTCCTGACAACGGGATTTATAAAAGCAGCGACATATCATGATTGTCTTATCTTGTCTTTGGATTTTTCATCATGTTACTAGTTTTTCGACAAGGTCCTAACAACAGGATTTAGAAAATAAGTGATGTATCATGATTGTCTTATCTTGTCTTTGGATTTTTTCATCATGTGACTAGTTTTTTAGCGAGGTCGTGACAACGAGATTTAGAAAAGCAACGACATATCATGATGATGGTTTTCTTGTCTTGTCTTTTTGGCAGTCATGGTGCTAGTTCCTCGAGGATGTCTTGACAATAGGATTTAGAGGAGCAATGACATTTCATGACTTTTCTTTCTTGTCTTTTCCTACTTGTGGTTGATTGCGACAAAAAGACTGGGGAAATTGTGCTCTTAGTATGAGTCATGATCATCCTCATCTGTGACTATTTGTCTTACGTGATGGTATGAACTTGCACACCTTGATCTATGTCATATCATGATGTTTGTTGGCCATTACAATAATCTGCCCAATGATTATTAAGAGTAATAAATATTAAAGTCCTATGGTAATATATTGAAGGATTTGGTCTAGGAACTAACATTCATCTCCTTCTGTCTTGTCATCTTCTCTCGCTCATCTCATATAGGCATTGCATCCATATCATCATCCATATCTTTTGCACTAACATTTCTTTATCTCTTCATATTCTAGTCTTCTCATCAATTTCAAGAGCACACCCATGTTCTTGGAACCCGTTTGTCCTCTTGAGGGGGCATACTATAACCCTCTTCATCATTTCTTCCTCATCTTATTTTGCACTGGGGAATATTTTTGAATTATTTTCTTTGTCACAATGCGACATGCTACATTATGACAAAGAGGGGCAAAATGTAGACACTTAAAAATGACGTAGGCCTGAAAGCTCTATTTTATCACTTTCGTCCTAGCATAAATATGACATTTAATTATGTCCTTGGTCCACATTCGACTATTAATTAAATAATTCATGTCTCTTATATTCTTCATGATTATTAAATAAATAAATTATATTTATTTATTCAATACATCACTAAAGGTTTAAATTGTCCTCTTACAATTAAATAAATTTCTTAATTTATTTAATTTCCTTCATTCACTTATGTCTTCTCGATTAGTAAATAAATGAATTTTATTTATTTATTTAATATGTCACTAATTGTCATATTAAATGAATTTATTAATTTATTTAATTATCGGTCATAATCCTCTAAATTAAATAATTATCTTTAATTATTTAATTGCCTAATTTGACATTTCCCTCATTTTAAATAAATAAATTATTTAAAATGATTTCATTTTATTAAATATCACTTCATTTTAGTAAATAATCTGAAAATCGATTATTTACTGTCACACAAAATCCATATTTTGAATTTATTTAATTCAAAATGGTAATCTTCTTCCAAAAATCAAGTAATTGATCAAATTCTTGATTTTCTACAATCTGCTTTTCAGTTCAACCTTTATCCTCTTGATTTTTTGAATCTCACAAATCAAGCAGTCTTTATCTTGATTTTCAAAAATCTTTATCTTTTTGGCTAATTATCACATTTATTCTCGACCGCCAATTTGATTTTCTCAAATGACATCTTGACCTCTCATTTAATGATTTTTCCCTAACCCTAATTAGGGATTGTCACATGAAATCTCATCCACTGATTTTAGGCTTTTTTAGCTTTCAATCTCGTTCGTCTGTCCAAAATTGTGTTTTCTATAAAATGGCAATTTTGCTCACATTTTAGACACACACACGACTTCATTATTATAGACATTTTATGCTTAGAGTTTACTTTGCATTTAGCTTATTTGATTTGACTACTTGTCATAGGCATAGTCATTTGTTAGTCTTTATTTTGTCATTCAAATCCTTCAAAACTTTCATAGGGCTTTGTCATAGTTAATTTCTCACACACATACAAATCTGAGGGCAATAGTCATATGATCGCTGTGAGCTAGAAGGTGCTATGGAGGTGAATCATGGAAGCTTCAATGAATAGCAAGTATAATCATTCTCATTCATTTCATTTGCTTTCTTTGTATTCCATAGTTAATGTTGGATTTAATGATTTATGCTCTAATTGGCTAACCCATAAAATTGCATCGTTACACATTCAATATGCAAGTTATAATGTGTAAATGAGTAACATAAATTAAGGTTAACTGATATAATAGTCAAAAGGTAGGTTTTAAGAGGGTCAAATGTTGTATACCTTTCAACAAAGTTGTTTTTTCAAACCTCACTTAGGACTCATTCGCCCTATGGCGAATGGGTCCTGGCTAGGGCTCTGGAAAATCAGTTTCTACATTATGTTCCTCTCAGTCTGCACTTCCATATTCTAGTCTGGCATTGCTAGAGAGCCAAAAATAAATCTTGTAGCTTATTTTATGTGATTTTGCAAGAAAGGTGAAAACTTTTACAACTTTCTCCAATTTTTCTCTCCAAATGATCTTCAATCTAAAACCTACAATCACACATTAAAGAGAAAAAAATGTTGTTTTGTTAGGGAATAGGGGTTTGCCTTGGTCAAACCCCATTTTGGTAATTAAACCTTATGATGAAACAATGAAACATGAAACATGAAACAATGATACCTTATGTGAAACCTTGGAGAAAAAATCTATAATCTTGCATGAAGCAGCCTTAATGGATATAGATCTTGATCATAAACCTTGATTAGAAACAATGCCTTTGATGTGCTTAATTGATCTTGAACACTACATCACCATATTAGCTCAAACAACATGCATGATGCAATACATATTTGACATGATGAAACATTTGGATCTTGATTGATGCAATAATCTTCTTCAAATCTACTCTTGAATGCCTTAGAAATGCTCTTGAAATGATCTTGATAATTCTCACTTGAATTCTTTTATGATAACTTTAATTTGATAGGTTGAAAATCTTAGTTGAAACATAGTGAAATAGCCTTGTATTTATAATACATATCTTAACATTAATTCCTAAAATTCAAATATCACAAGATGACATCAAATCAGATTTAAAATCATTAAAATACTACCAAAAACATATTTCAAAGAGGGGTCCTAGGTCTAAGTGAGGACCCATTTTCCATGTGATGAATGGGTCCTAGGCCACTTACCTAGGACACACTTCAAACAATATGAAATGTCATATAAAAATAGGGTCCTAGGACCAAGTGAGGACCCATTCGCCATGTGGTGAATGGGTCTTAGGTCACCTACCTAGTACATACACCTTCTAAAATTAAGTGTTGTATAATGGAATTTATGAATGTTGAGTTTTATCCCTCAGAATTTACATTTAATTAGGCTTTGATTTGAATTAAAGTGGCCAATTGAGGCAAATTAAGCTCAATTAATTAATAAACCCCTAGATTAGTGTGGAAGTGTAAATATACACTTTACAACACCCTAAATAAGGCATAATTAAGTCCATTTAATTTAAAAGGTCACTAGACTTAATGTGAATGTGTGAAACACATTACAAAACTAAATCAAGGCAACATTAGGCTCATTTTAATATTAATTATTCCCAAATTAAGGAAAAAGGGATACTTTTTCTATTAATACACTTTGAACATAAGATTAGGGATTATCTAGTGATCCCCTAGTGCCCCAAACTTGATCCTTAGCTCTTAGCGAGGATGCCACCTCCTCCAAAAGAGGATACATGTTAGTCTTCTATGGTGAGCCACAAAGCCAAGAATGTTGGAAATTCTAAACCTACCCAAAAATATTTAGGGATAGTATATTTAGCTCCATATGTTTCAAAATCAGTCAAAGCACCTTTGCGACCATGACAAAAAATTCTACTTGCCAATGTGGTTTAGTTTCTTCACAAACCCATACTAGCCAAAGGAATAATTCTCCATAAATTGTGGGCTAAAGGAGATCTCATAAAACATCAAGGTGTTTGGAAGAAGATGAGTTTGTGTTGCAACACAAGAAACTAAGCTAGCTCAATGTTCAAATTGGTAGTTATGTTATCCTTGAAACTTTGGTTCATAATAGTTATTCCACCCTTGATGGGATGGATAATGAGGAAATACCTCTTTATTTTTAAATTAATTGTATTTCCTATAATGTACATGGTCTCACTGAACTTCCTCAAAAATACTTTGATTGTGATGTTTGTGCTCAATTTCTATATTTATACACCCTTTCCTTTAGGAGGTCAAAGTGTCTAGATTTTTTATTTTTGTTGCATGTCATGTCATTTGGTCTTGTAGTTTTTCTCTTTGTTCCAACTTCAAATCTATCCATGGCTGAGTTGTCACCTTTCTCTCACCTATGTTGAATTAGTTTTTGTTTGATCATGGATGTGACCCCACTAATTATGTGGTTTGAGCTCTTTTCCATATCATAAATCCTTCTTTTTAGGTGATTAATGTTTATTCTTCTAAAATAGATACCCCTTTTTCAACAAACAATCATTTAGACAAGAATTTTCCTCCTCTATTTGAATTGAAAAAGCGTTATGGGGTTGGATTTAAAACTCCTTCTAAACTATGATAAAATAAAAACATGAAACAAGGATTTAAGGATCCTATGAAGCTTAAACCACACCTTGATAAAAAGGGTTTAGGTGAGGAAGAAAAATTTTCTTCACAAGAGAAAGGAATGCCTCCTACTCCTTATCCTTTATCTAAGCAAGAGCATATTTTATTGAGGCTTCTTAAATCCCACTTGATTACTCTTCCTCCTTCATCACATAAGAAATTTCAAAAATATAATGAAGAAAATTAGTCATTTTGTGCATATCATTGAGTGCATGGTCATTCCACCAATGAATGTTAGGACTTGAATAATAATATACAACAAATTCTTGATTGTAGTGCTATCACTCTTCCATATGTTAATACACCCATTCATTCTAAACAATAGTCTCTTCTATGGTGTTGATCCTCATTATGTGGTATTTTTTGCTCCATGTGTTTTCTCATTGCCATTCATGGTAGTACAACCTTACGTGCAACAATATTTCATCTACGGTAGTAACACAATAGTCTCTAGCATGGATGTCCTTGCCTATGTACACTTGGGGGGAAAGGATAACTAGTTTTGGAGGTGTGCATCCTTCTTGAGGATCCCCTCTTTCCCCTCTTTTCCTTAAAATATCAACATAGAAAGTATGCTAAAATTTTGAAGGGGGCATATCACCCTATACATTTTTGTATCCACACATTGACATATTGTGGGTTTTAAGTTATTTACATACCCCCTTGGTGGTGGTGTTGTTTATAATGCCTCTTGAGGCATGGTTATCAATTTGTCCCCTATGACGGGTAGGGCCACAAAATTGGTTTACAATTTTATTGAGGAAGGAAAAAGGCATTTTCGGTGCTTGAGAAAATTTAGGGGGTTCACTCAAATTGGGTGCTTCGAGCAAACCCCCTAGTTCACTTAAACCATAAAAGGTAGATTTTTTTGAATAAAAAATTGGGTTCGAGTGAATGTGGGTTTGCTCAAACCCCAAAATTAGGTTTTTTTTTAAACAAAAAATTTCACTATTAAACTTTCGACTATCATTTTCACGAGTACTGTGTTGCAGGTGAACAAACCCCCAAACCCCTAAACCTCTTGGGTGAACTCTAGATTTGCAAGGTGACAAACTCACCACCTTGAGTGATGAGCATTGCCCTCTAGTGCAACCAACAACTTCCAGGTTCGCTAATGCTTCCACATTTCGCATACATGTCTCAAAATGAATTGCATTTGCTTGAAATTTTGTAAACCGTTTTCAACAAATCCATTTTGTGCATATCTTTAAATTCAATCATATGATCCAAGTGACTCTATCCTATTTCTTGATCCTCTTGTCTCTCTTTTTGTTACTTCTCAGAGCCAGTGTTATTAGCAAACATCATATTTTGAGAATCAAAACCTGTAAAATAGGGAAACCAAGTTTTGTCACCTTCCTTTGTAATTTTTTGGGTAAGAGGAGAACTAGTGGCTTTTATCCTCTGATCAAATTTGGAAAGACCTAAAGCACTTCTTGAATTGGGAACTTTAAACTCTTGTTAGTTTCCTACTCTTATAAGAGATCATCCTGCACCCTTAATTGAATTAAAATCATTAGACGCTCATATTTTTTGAATGGTTTTCCTCAACTGTTTAGTTCAACTACTCTTTAAAATTATCCATATTATCAACCTATTTTACTTGCAGGATCACAAATTTTTGGGTAGGTTGAATTTCCTACACCTAAGACTCTTGAAGAGACTAATTTAAAGGGTATTGTTGAGCCAGATGCTTGATCATGGAAGATTTGACACTTAAATATAATATAATAATACTAATTTCTACTTGTGTACTATCCTAACTTCATTGCAAATTTTTTACACAATAGCTTGCTCATATCCAACTTCACTTAGGAATATGCATAGATAGTGTATAATTTCTATGTTTTAATGTATGTTATTGGTTCATCTTGCAAAACCCCCAAATCTGTTTCTAGTTCAAAACCACCTGGTTCCTAGTTTAGGTCCCCTGCAAGGCCATACAAGGTCCTACCAAATAGACCAAAATTTAGGAAATGCCACTATAGGGTGAAGCCAAGTGAATCTAATTCCATGTTGTAGGACCCAAAGAGAACCTAGAACAAACCCATCTGAAAAAGGTGGAATTTTTTTATTTTTATTTTTATTTTGTCTTATTTTGCCTCCCAATTTGACTATTCAACTTATAAGCATGGACCCTAACCCTAGAAGTGATATCTTTACACTTTCAAATACTAAAACAAACACCTCATTTTGATTGTGAAATACAAACCAAATATGCTAGCCATAGATGACCTTTGGTGGAATGCAAGAATGGAAGTATGACCTTTGGTTCATACCATAGATGATTTTTATTGTGTGTTGTTGAAATACAAAATCATATTGAATTGGTGATATCCTTATAGTTCATATAATTCTCCATAACAATCTTATGTATGAATCCATAAACATTGCTTTATAATGACCATTAAAAAATTGAACTAATTTTTTTAGTAACACCCTAGAGAAGAGTAATAAGGATGTGCATGTAAGCACCTAAGGTACAAGAATTTTTAACTAACATAAAAATCTATTGTATGGGTCTCTATCAAAATATATAATTTATAATTTTATGTGCTTCAATACATACATTCTTATTATTGTTCAATTCATTGAACCTATTAAACAAAAACCAATGTTTTTTATAACATTTTCTAATAGCATGAGAACACATGGAAGGAAATCTATACCATCTCACATCTATTTTGATAGATAATAATACTTTGGAGTTCAAATGAATCAATCATTCCTCTACCTTAGTTAAATTTATAAATCAAATAGATTTATATCCTTAAAGATCAATAGTTTCAATTCCAAATTAGTTTATATTCCTTAACTTTTCATACAAATAGATTTAAGGATTTTTTCTATACCCTTTTTATTTGTGACCTATATTCATCTCTCTTTCCTTAACTTATCATGTTAAGGGAATACACACACTTTTACTCATATTGAAAGTATTTATTGTTTTATAACTTGGTGATTCCTCTTACCTAGTAAACCCAAAAATAGTACCTGTGCATACCACAAGACAATCTTGTTTCAAAATCAAATCTACACCACCCACATTAGAAATTGAGTTTGATATATACAACAAATCTAATCAAATATTATAATCTTTTTCATTGGAGACATAGGGTCCAGATACTCCCAAGTCAAGCCCTGCTTATTTACCTACTACCAAGAGGCATCCATAGGTTAATCAATAGAGAATAAGGAACACAAAATTAACAATAATATTTTCAATCACAAAACCAGTAACCCTTAACCTTCAAAGTCTGGTTCAATTTTTGTTCCAAGATGAATAATAAATCAAGTGACTCATTTAGCTTTTGTTGCACACTTAGTCATCCTACATTTTGGTGTACATTTATAGAATGTATGCATTATAGAAAGCCATTCATCAACATAAAACTTATATTTCTTTCTCCTCTTTAACTAATAAAATACAAGACATTTTTAATAGAGTTTTGGGTGCCTCTTCCAAGAGTTTGATACTTGATAAATAAGAGCTTCTCTCCATATGATTCATTCTCAAGAGATTCTTAATTCTTATTTCAATACTAGCACTTCAAAGATTTATCATTAGAGACTCTACTTAAATTGTTTTTTTTAGGATATGGCATGGTTTGATTATAAGATGGGTAAATCAATGGTGTAATGTGTATTAAAGTTCTACTTTATCCTTCTATTTATGTCATCTTTGGTGTGATCCTCCTTGCTACTTCATCTATAATTTATATGTTGGTGTGCTTACATTTTAAACACTTGAACATTAGTCATGTTTTTTTATGTTTTATATACTCTCTTTTACTTTCTATATTAGGATTTATTCAAGTCATTTTTACATACTTGAGGGGTGTCTATATTATATATTATCATTTTTATATTTAGCACTTATGCTCTCTTTATCTATCATATACATTTCACTCTCATATTTTCCTCGATGAATTCTTGATCTATCTTAAATATTATTGCTCATAAATCTCATGTTCCCAATTTGGGTATTCATACATGATAAGATTCATTCACATATATTTTATAAGTTTTCATTATCTATGCTACATACATATGATGTCTTCTATGTGCATAGGCTGTGATTTTATTCTTATTTTCATTTTGACTTCTATCTATTTTGATACCATATATAATTCGGCATGTTTAACTACTTATGAGGCATCATTTTTGTCTCTTAATGCTTATCAATTTTCCATGCATGCTTGAGCTCATCCTTATGTTACTATGTATATATGAGCCTTATCATGAATTACATGTTCATGTCATTTTTATTCTTGACTACAATACACAACTTTATATATATATATATATATATACATCAATCATTTTATGCACCTTTCTTCTCTTGATCTAAGCATATTTTCTATCTTCACCTCATAATTAGACCATGTCACAAATTCCTTTAAATTGCACTAAAACCTTTTAATGGAACAATTAAACAATGTTACTTTGCATGCACTTATTTATGTTCACATTTAGTTCCAAAAAAATGGACCCCTCCTCACCTTTAGCATAGGAAGTTTTGTTGAAACTCTAGTGTGGAATGACCAATAACTCTCAAGTAAGGCATCACACATGAAAGTTTTGTATTTGATAAATTTCTTATCTAAATTTGATATGACTTTTGATTTTATGAAGTTTAAATATAGTTTTGTTGAACATAGATAATTGCAATTTATATACATGTTAGCTTGAAACTTCTATAAGAAATGTGAAACATATTTTATTAAATAGTTTGACCTAGACCTTATCTGTAATCTATGCATGCTTTCAAATCTCAAGCTAATTTAGTACTTGTTTCCCCCCTATGATTTGTAACTCATGTGAATTGAATATATTTAAGATCATTTTATATATTTAAATACATATAGTTAGAAGTTTCTACATTTTGGTGAAATGAGTTCATTTATGACTTTGAACTATGTAAATTTTTAAAGATTTACTAATATTTCAAATTAATTTACTTGTAAGTGTTTAGTAATTTAGATAGAAGCTACATTAAATTTATTGAATGTACATGTATGCACTTGAGAACTATTATATAGATATATCTAGTGTTCATGTCTAATTTATGTATTCTATATCATGTGCACACTTGTATTTATTTAGAACTATTTTAAATTTAAATTGAACACTTATTCATGTTCCATGTTATTTCTATTCTCTAGATCTAGATATATTAAACCAAGGTCTCATTGCTCCTTTAGGTGTACATATCATGGAAAATTCACCTGTTCCACCTCCACGAGCACTATTTACAAATACTAATAGTGAGATTAGGAGATTGAGAGATTCATTAATTGATGGTATAGATGCAAACATATATGCAAAAGCTTGCATGTCCATATTACAAAGCATAGAATAAATAAGAGATAAACTTGGGGATACTAGTGCATTTTCCCTTGATACTAGTGCATTTTCCCTTGATAGAGTAGCTACTATTCTTTCCCACATGTGGGAAGAATTACATGGTGAGGTTCCCTATTCTCAAATAAATGATTTTGTGACAAAAGATATGATTAAAAACCAATGTTTTCCATTCTATCAAAATAAACATAAGGTGAGGGGATACCAGGTCACCAAATGTGTGGATATTGTCATGGCCACATTGATCTACCCAAGATTTCTTGTAGCACATGGTAAATATCCAAACAATGACCAAATTCAATTATATTTTGTTCACCAGTTGTATGTTGAGGTCCATTTGGGCCTCAAAGTCAACTATCTGGACATTCCACCATATGTTGGTCAGGGGTGTGGTAGGATTTCTGATAGGCCCACCTATTGTCAAGCAGGTAGACCAGCCCCAGTGTCTAGGGTATTGGTTGGTGACAAGTCTCCTGCTCTCACCCCAACTCTATCCCTTTAGTGGATCAAGTAGTTATTTCTTCCCAAAAGGAAGCAATTGATAGTGTCGATGATATTGTAGTTGCAACCACTAGGATATCTACTGATCATTTAGGTCAGTATTTGATGTCTGACGTTCATGATCCACACCATTTGCAACACAACACAACAACATGGATCCTTTTATAGCAGCGGCCATCCTTACACCCACACAACTCAATGGAATTACATGAGATATGGCATGTAGGACTATGCATTGTTTGGTTGAGGACCTCTTGGAGGCATATGCCTTCATTGCATCAAACTATGGGATCTCTATAAACTAGGTCAAAGGTCATTTGGATTTAGATGTTCATTCACATCCACGATCCCATCATTCTAATCATTCTCAGCCCAACGCCAGTGCACATTAGGATCCACCTACGGATCATTCGGCTACTGCACAGACTACCGATCCTTTTGTTGACTTGCAGAGGATTCAGACTTTTATGGGTTTTGTGGATATGTTGACCTATCCTGATTCGTCGTCGTCGATGCCATATCAGCTGCATAGTCCCTTTCACTCATCATTTCTAGCATGACATGTGACAACTCTGATGGACATAGATCTTGATGCTTCGACTGAGCGTTTGGTTGATTTGGTGGAGATGACCATTGTTGAGGACTTATATCATCCGATACCACCTGATGTGCATGTATGTGTGCATGCGCATGCTCAATTTTTTTTTTAATTATTTTTTAAATTTTAGTTTTAACTAGATATTCATGTAATATATATGTATATATATTGTAGATATACATACCTCATGTTACTCCTAGCCTTGGTTTAGATCATGTACATCTGTGTGACTCTGTGGATGATTCTGTTGCTAGTGGACATGTGAGTTTTAAATTTTTATACATACACATGTATATGTACATACATACATGTGTAGATCTAAATAGATATTTAAAAATACATGTACATTCTTAAATAACTTTCATAAAATTTATAATATATAAGTATATGTATTTAACATATTGTGTACACAATTTTATCTCTAGAGCTTGACACATCCATTAGAGCAGGGTTCTCATTGAGATGATCGTTTGACTAGGAGTTGATATTCATATTAGGTTGCACTAGATTTATGAGTTTTTTAACATCATATATGACTTGGGCTACATGTTTGATGATCTCTAGTACATGTGTGCTAAGTTGTTGATACATTATTACTTACATTTGATGATCTAGATAGTACAATTGTTAGATTGTTGATACATTATTACAGGTACATTTGATGATCTCTAGTACATTTTCTTATATGATATGCATACACGTGTTTGATATACATGTACACATTTGCTTATGTTTATATGTTTATTTTCATTCAATCTATATATGCATGTACCTGGATTTGCTTATAGTGTTTATGTTTATGTTAATCTATCTACATGTACATGTGTCAAATTCTTATGTTTAAATTTTTATATATTAATATACATGTGTATGTATGTACATGTTTAGTAAACTCAAGAGTGTTTATACAATCTATGTTTATATGTTTATTTTCATTCAATCTACATGCATGTACCTCTTTGCTTATAACATGTCTTTGTTTATACATTGAATCTATCTACATGTACATGTGTTTGCTTATGTTTAAATGTTTATGTTAATAGATACATGTGCACATGTACATGTTTACGCTCAAGAACTTGTTTATACAAATTTTAAATCTATATTTAGAGAAATCATGGTCACGTATTTATGATTTATATATGTTAAACACATGTTAAATGTGCATTAAATACATTAAATGTACGTACACATGTATTTCTACGCATGTAAATGTGCACATGTAATGTTATAAAATTTGAATATAATTGAAGGCATATGTATGAAACTAGTTATTGTCTAATCTAAGCATAAGAATAATCTAGTTTAAGCATAAGAATAATCTACCTTGAAAAGAATAAATTAAGTATTGAACACTTGCGTAGGATAGAAAGAGGGAAAAGATTAGGTGAGCAATTTTTTTTTAGGAATTTACAACATAATTCATACTTTGATGTAATACAAAATACTAGGCATGAATACTTCATAATTCAATTAGCTAAAAATAATGGTAGAAGAGAAAGATTAGAAAAACAACAAAGTAAAATAAGGCACACGATAGTTAAGGACAAGATAAAGAGACCCAATAAAGTAATCACATTAGTGGTCCAAGGATAATCCCTAGAAAGTAAATAAATAAATCAAATAGATCACACTTAAACCCTACAATGATGGTTACAAATAGGAATACACTCCCTATATATTTGGTAAATGTACACCAAGGATTCAAATGATTTAATGTATTTTTCAAGTTGAATATCATTAGAATATAGTACTTGTTATTTAAAATATTCTCTAAACATAATAAGACATGGATGAGATAAGAGTTTTAGTAAGATGAGGCCCTAATCAAAAGTACTACAAGTAAGTTACAAGCCCTAATATGTACCCCATCAAAAGTAATACAAGTACAAAAAAACTAGATTCTTTAAAGGTTCTATTTAATATATATGGGTATGTGCAGGATCATGATGGGCCAAAAAGTGGCAATATGATGGGTATGTGTAGGGTATGTGGCTGATGACTTTTTTTTTACCCAAAATTGATGAAACAAAAAGGGTTTTTAAAGGAGATTCTCAGCTTTCCACCAATATAAATTATGCTTTACTTTGAATTTAATAAATAATTATTATTCATTTTCTATTTGAATTCGACTAAAGTCGATTGATAGGCTAATTGAAAAACATCTATAGCTTTCAAATGGTATCACATTTTTTGAATCCAAAACATGCATCACATTCTATGCTTAGCATACTATAGGATTAAAAAATGAATTTCATGAAGTTTTGACCAAGTTAAGGTGGTTAGACATACAATTTTTATATTTTTTTAAAAGTTGTAATAAAAATTCACAATTAATTATTTACTTGGAAAAAATTATAAAAAAATATGCATCACATCCGGACATGAGTCCTCTACTAATAACTAAAATCTTATAAAAAAATATTATCATTTTATTGTGGTTAGGGTGGTCAAACAGACACCTACTTCTTATTTTTTCCCAGAAATTTAAGTACTACAACATTGAAATTTCAAATTTTCACCAAATAGATTTTTTTTTTAATAAACCTAGTAGTTTAGAAACTCCATTTAATTTTCTACACATTCTATTCTTACATATTTTTGAAATAATATAGACAACTGATTCAAATTTTTATGTCAAGTTTCCTAACTCTGATTTTTCTAAATTTTTCGCCACTTAAGGGCCTGTTTTTTCCATGATGGTCCTGCACATACCCCTATATAAAGGAAACCACAATCATCTTTTCACCTTTAAATAGATAGTCATATTAAATAAACTTTTTGATTGTTGTAACAAGGTTTTCACATTATGTACACAACATAAAATTAAGCATTGAATTCTTGAATCAATTTATAATAAATTTTCTATGTACCTTTAAAGCCACAAGGAAATTAAATATGTAATGTTCAATTTAAGTTCATGTAAGCATGGGATCTATGGTTCAAAATTATACACGAATCTTTCAAATTTGAAATCAAAGGTTCTTGAACTTAAGAATTCCATGGAACAAATATACATATAATTGGAATTTAGGTAAAATGATTTTAAAAAACTTCACTAGGTTTCAAACAAGTATTGAAAGCATATATATGAGTTTACATGCAAGCAAAAAAATTGAGAGATGATGCTATAAGTGGAGTTGAAATTTCAAATGAAATCAAAGATTCTTGAACTTAAGAATTCCATGGAACAAATATACATATAATTGGAATTTAGGAAAAATGATTTTTAAAAACTTCACTAGGTTTCAAACAAGTATTGAAAGCATATATATGAGTTTACATGCAAGAAAAAAAATTGAGAGATGATGCTATAAGTGGAGTTGAAAGTTCAAATGAAATCAAAGATTATTGAACTTAAGAATTCCATGGAACAAATATACATATAATTACAATTTAGGCAACATGATTTTAAAAAACTTCACTAGGTCTCAAACAAGTATTGAAAGCATATATATGAGTTTACATGCAGGAAAAAAAAGTGAGAGATGATGCTATAAGTGGAGTTGAAATTTCAAATGAAATCAAATAAATTCTTGAACTTAAGAATTCCATGGAACAAATATACATAAAATTGGAATTTAGGAAAAACGATTTTAAAAAACTTCACTAGGTTTCAAACAAGTATTGAAAGCATAAATATGAGTTTACATGCAAGCAAAAAAAGTGGGAGATGATGCTATAAGTGGAGTTGAAATTTCAAATGAAATCAAATATTCTTGAACTTAATAATTTCATGGAACAAATATACATATAATTGGAATTTAGGAAAAATGATTTTAAAAAGCTTCACTAGGTTTCAAACAAGTATTGAAAGCATATATACGAGTTTACATGCAAGAAAAAAAAAGTGAGAGATGATGCTATAAGTGGAGTTGAACTTTAAAATTAAATCAAATATTCTTGAACTTAAGAATTCCATGGAGAAAATATACAAATAATTGGGATTTACGCAAAATGTTTTTTTTTTTTAAATTCACTAGGTTTCAAACAAGTATTGAAAGCTCATATATATGAGTTTACATGCAAGCAAAAAAAGTGAGAGATGATGCTATAAGTGGAGTTGAAATTTCAAATGAAATCAAAGATTCTTGAACTTAAGAATTCCATGGAACAAATATACATATAATTGGAATTTAGGAAAAATGATTTTAAAAAACTTCACTAGGCTTCAAACAAGTATTGAAAGCATATATATGATTTTACATGAAAGCAAATAAAGTGAGAGATGATGAGCTATAAGTGGAGTTGAACATTCAAATGAAATCAAATATTCTTGAACAAGTAAGAATTCCATGGAAAAAATATGTAATTGGACATATCTACTCAATTTAAGGGTCCCAATGTGTTTCAACCACTAATTTGTGTCCAACCAAATTTAAAATACTTGCCATCAACATATATTATAAGTAACTAAACCAATCCAAAGTTCAAACAAGTTTCTATAAGTTATCACTTGAACATGTATACATGTACAAGTGAACTTGAAAATCATGGATATAATATAACTCAAACATTCTGGTTCGGCCCACTCTTCAATAACATGTAAAATTTTCTGATGATCATCACTATCTAGTCTCCATTTTTTTTGTCCACGTGCATGTGGAAGTGCATGAAGATGTAGGGTGGTAGCAATTATTAGGTGACTATATTGATATACCTTGTTATCAGGTTGATAGTCAACAAAATGAATCTCATGCTAAATGACTTTGACTTGTTTTAGATATATCCCTTGCACTACAACAGAACCTGCACGATAAACATGAACCTAAGGTAAGACATGTGTACGTGTACAACATTTTCGTGCTTAAGGTTTGTACAATATATATTTAATGTTTTTAAGGTAATGTACATGTACATAATGTATATATATAATTTTAAATTCAAACTCACCTATGGGAAATAACATTCCATTGCTCATTTCAGGTTGTGTTAGCTTATTCCTCTCTTCTGTGCAACATAGTAAATAATAGCTAACACCTCCTATGTTTCCAGGCTCTGCTATGACTGCAAAAACATCTCCTCTAGACCAAATTTACACAATTTTTTTAAAATTAGAATTGTATCTAGACTTTAAATATCATTAAATTTATATAATATTTAAATTATTGAAATCTTACACATGTACCTTTTCTAACAAATCCTGAAATATGGTCATAATCAATTGAAATCAAAGGAATGTCTTGAAATCTTTCATCCTCACTTTCGTCGTATGTGTTTGAAATGAATAGTGGCACCATATCTCATTTACTAACATATCCAAGTTCTTGGTTGTTGCATGCATCAGAGTTTCCCACAATGCACTCAGTGCAAAAAGAAGAGTAATCCATCGTGTATAATGTTCATCTAGGGTGACTATCTGAACTCATAACATAGTGCAAAGATCTTGTTTTGTCTACCCTCTTGCAGCCATGCATCGATATTTTGTCCACACCTAGATATGTGTACAAAGACAAAATTATGTGAACAAACATGTATATATATATATAATTAATTTAAATAAATTCAAATTTTTGAAAATGTAATTTATACATACCTGATATCTCCCAAAACACTCTATGTGGAATGTTTCAATTTGTTCTTGAAGATGTGCCGACCTCATTTGATGCAAAGTGTTTCTTACACCATTCAACAACATCATGTGCATCATCTATATGATCTCTTGAATAATTCCTTTGATGCTTTCTTAAAGCATGTTTGATGCAAGCTCCTATGCCATCATGCTCACCCTTTCCATTCCCACTCTCAAAGAAACTCCAAACATGTGGTATTTTGTAAATTTTATGATATCTAGATAGTGCATAAAATGGCTATGATGATTTGAATTATGCCACACATCCATCTAACCATACAAAATTCTTTTCAAATTTTACAACCCTACTTCTCAAATTCTCAAAAAAAATTGTAAAGCAATGTTGCACAAAAAATGTGTCATGCTCTTTATCATCACTAATATAAAAGTGATATTCTTTCTTAATGACTCATTTTTCATCTGTACTCTCAACACCATCCAATTCCGATTGTGCATGTCGATAACACACATGAACCATAATAGTGATTTTCTTTGAAAAGTAATATTTTGATTGAATCTCTTTTTGATGTACAAAAGAGTAATTTTCTGCAAAGTCAACTACTTATATACCTGTTCCAAGTGGGAAAGTATCTCTTAATGTTTGAAATTGTTGTGCTTGTGACTTAGCAAAAATAGAATGTTGTATGTATGGTTGTATCAATTTTAAAAAAACTTTCATAAATTTTCCAATAGGTATCTCCTCTTCTACATAGTTTAACCTTGTGGATTCTTTCCCAATTTTTTTTTGAAACTTTACATACTTGTAACTCTTGCAATTTACTATCTTTGTTAGGTTAGTATATTCATTTCTCAAAGGAAATTTAGCCAAATTTCCACATGTTTCAAAAAGTCCTTTTATGTAGTTTATTTGAGGTCCATTTTCATGATCACATAACATGGATTTTATGAACAAACTTACCTGTTTTGGAGGTGAATTTTGAAAACCATAAATTTCTTCTCTCATCTTTTGAAACACCTGATAGTAGAGATTAAATTCAATATATGATAACGACAACAAATAGTTTCAAAACTTGTTTATCTTCACATAATATGGCTTAAACCTTTCAAACATTGTTTTCCCAATCTTTATATGAGGATACTTATTACAAAAGTTCATATACATCTCAAGTTGTGTTATGTCTAGCCAATGTTTAGGATTATTTTCATAAATATTGGGCCCAATCCTGTGTCTCATAAAATCTCTAGTATTTGATGATGGGCGAGTCTCTTCATTCCAAAAACTTGAGATCAAGTTTCTAACAACATCTTCATTCCTATTAGAACAAGAAGCTCTACACATAATTTCCCAATTTCCTTATGAACTATCATCCAAAACCTTTCTCTTTTTCTCATATTTTATTATTTTGGTTCTACTATAACCAATTTCAGCTGAAAGTGCAGACATTTTTCTTTTTCTTGATATATTTTTATTTAAAATAGATGTCAACATCACCCTTCTTGTAGTGGCCTTATCCACTATTCGAGATCCTTTCCTAATGGAATCTAAACCCTTTTTAACATTTTCAACAATATCTTTTTGTAATCTCATGCGTTTCTTCTTTTTTGATGTCAAATGTACACCCAACAATTGTAATGACTCTTTCAACTCATTATGAAGAAGTAAACTTGATAACAGATGGGTTTTTTCAAGTGTTTCAAGATGATTGAAATGATAATTGATTATTCCATTTACAAATTTAGTCATTGACCTCTTACTCCTATTTGTAGGTTTGTCGGCATAACATTTCAGTGTCTCCATATACATTTCAAGTAAATGATCTAAATTTCTATAAGAAATTTGTTTCCTCACCTTTTTAGCTAGTTTTATATGCTCATCCATACCAGTAGAAGGAATTGATCCTAACCCCTCTCCAACATGCATTATTTGAACTTGGGCCTCCTCCCTATCTTCAAGGTCCATGTGTTCTTCAACCGATTGGTTTGATCCAATATCTAGATTTGGCTCAAATTTTGCTTGAGAACTTCCTGCTTGTTGCTCAACCCTTTCTACATGTCACAAAATATTGTGAAAATAAAGTGAGAGATGATGCTATATAAGTGGATTTGAACATATGAAATCAAATGAAATCAAAGATTCTTGAACTTAAGAATTCCATGGAACAAATGCATTTGGAAGTAGATGATCTAAGCAATTTTTAGGCTTGAAATGAGTTTAAAACTTCACTAGGTCAAGAACAAGTATTGCATATATGAGTTTACATGTGCAAGCCAAGAAAGTGAGAGATGATGCTATAAGTGGAGTATCTAAATTTTCTCAAATGAAATCAAAGATTATTGAACTTAAGAATTCCATGGAACAAATGCAATTAGAAATAGATGATAAGCAATTTTTAGGCTTGAAATGAGTTTAAAACTTCACTAGGTCAAGAACAAGTATTGCATATGAGTTTACATGTGCAAGCCAAAAAAGTGAGAGATGATGCTATAAGTGGAGTATCTAACTTTTTTCAAATGAAATCAAAGATTCTTGAACTTAAGAATTCCATGGAACAAATGCAATTGGAAATAGATGATACTTGAAATTTAGGCATTTAAATGATACAAAAAGATAAATCCATGTATATAAAGATATAATAATTAGTATTAACTTCCAAATTTTATCTAACAGGGTTTTCATAATCAAAAATAGATTTATAAGGAAAATATCGAGGTGTTAATAAAGTTCCTAAACACACACACAAGAGAGAGATAGAGAGAGAAAATAAATAAGCATATAAGTGGAGTCAAGAACAAATGAAATCAAAGATTCTTGAACTTAAGAATTCCATGGAACGAATGCAATTGGAAATAGATTGTACTTGGAATTTAGTGCAAAATTCAAAACTCCACTAGGTTGAACACAAGTGTATTACATGTATGAATTTACATGTACAAAAAAAAAGTGAGAGACATGATGCTATAAGTGGAGTAGAACTTTCTAATGACATTAATCTTGATTATTGAACTTAAGAATTCCATGGAATAAATACAATTGAAAATATATTCAACTTAAGGAAATGGAAAAATGAATTATCAAAGTCACTAGGTTTTGTAAATTGGATACATGAATTTACATGCTTGAGCAAAGAAAGTGAGAGATGATGAGATATTTAAGTGGAGCTAAACAAATGATATCAAAGATTCTTGAACTTAAGAATTCCATGGAACAAATACAATTGGAAATTGATGATACTTGGAATTTAGGCAAAATTCAAAACTCCACTAGGTTGAACACAAGTGTATTGCATATGAGTTTACATGGAAGAAAAAAAAGTGAGATACATTATTCTATAAGTGAATTAGAACTTTCAAATGACATCAATCTCATTTCTTGAACTTAAGAATTCCATGGAACAAATACAATTGGAAATAGATTCAATTTAAGGAAATGGCAAATGAATTTTCAAAGTCCCTAGGTTTTGTAAATTGGATACATGAATTTATGTATGCAAGGAAAGAAAGTGAAAGATGATGAGCTATTCAAGTGGATTTGAACAAATGATATCAAATATTCTTGAACTTAAGAATTCCATGAAACAAATGCAATTGGAAATAGATGATAAGGAGTTTAGGAAAAATGAGTTTAAAAAACTTCACTAGGTTAAACAAGTATTGCATATGAGCTTACATACATGCAAGAAAAAAAAGTGAGATCTATGATGCTATAAGTGGAGTTGAGTTCTTGAATGAAATCAAAGATTCTTGAAAGTTTAAGAATTCCATAGAATAGTCAAATAAAATTGAAAATAGATTCAATTTAAGGAAATGGAAAAATGAATTTTCAAAGTCATTAGGTTTTGTAAATTGGATATGAATCTACATGAATTTACATGCAAGCAAAGAAAGTGAGAGATGATGAGCTATTTAAGTGGAGTTGAACAAATAAAATCGAATATTCTTGAACTTAAGAATTCCATGGAACAAATGCAATTGGAAATATATGATAAGGAATTTAGGAAAAATGAGGTTCCAAGTTATGATAATGTCTATGCAAGATGACTATTTTTTAGATTAACTTCCAAGTTATCTAACATGGTTTTCATAATTGGAAATATATTTATAAGGAAAACATTGAGGTGTTAATAAAAGTACTAAACACACACAAGAGAGAGAGAAGAAGAAATAAGAATGTACCTTGTTTCCTTCTATGATAATTTTCCAAGTTTTATTCGTGCCTCTTTTGTTCTTGTTCTTTTGAAAATTTTTGTTGAGCCTTATTTTTTATTTTTCCTTGTTCTCCCTTTTTCTTCTTCAAGTTAAAGATGACTCAAAACAAATCCTTTACCAAAAGTAAATTCTCCTCCAAAATTTTTCTTGATTGATAAAAATGCAAAGTTGTCTTCTCCAATATTTTCCTTGATTGATAAAAATGCAAAGTTCTCTTCTCCAAAATATTCCCTCGATAAAAATGCAAAAATCTCTTCTCCAAAATATGCCTCCTTGATAAAAATGCAAAAATCTATTCTCCAAAATCTGCTCTCCTTGATATAAATGCAAATTAATCTTGCAATGATATGGAATAATGAAAAATAAGCTTGTATTTATATGCATATGGAAAAAAAATTAAAATTAAAATGCATTTGTTGGCCAAGGGTTCAAGCAAACGTCGGCCGATAGTTTGCTCGAACCACCTTGACCAACATTTTTTAATATTATTATGAATGGGTTCGAGCAAACACACATTCACTGGAATCCCCTTTCAAGTGAATGGGTCAAGGGGGGTTCAAGTGAACAGGTGTTCACTCGAACCCCCCTTTTTCCCCCTTCTCCCCCTTTGCTACTAATTTTTTGCAATTTTTTTCCTTTCAAGGCTCGGGTTGAGGATGAAAAAGGAAAGAAAATTTAGAGACCCAACTGGATGATGGTAGTCCTCAGAATGAGCTATCCATCGAATATAATTTTAATATATTTTGGTTTTGTTATGTATTTTAATTAAACATAGGTTGTTCATCGAAAATCAAGTTCTTTGTTCTGCACATGTGGAAAAATAGTAGATTATCAAAATAAAATTTTGAAAAATGTGTTCGGGCTAGGTATTTATGTCCTTAATCCACTAAAAAAAATTTCAATTTCAATGCATACAAAAAAAATAATGTTGTATACAGTCCGCTTATGTTTGAATCATAATTGATTTGAATTTGAAACTAGATTAAGGAAAAAATATTCAATAAAACACTATGAAACAAAATGAACTTGTTAGATATTGTAGTTATAAATCTAAATGAAAAAAAAAAGAATTTTATCCTTCATAGAAAAAAATTTATGTTGTATACGGTGAGCATCACTCCTTAAAAATGGTGTTTATTTATAAAAACTAGTTTTCAAAGGAGATGGAAAAAGAAATGCAATTTGATTCAAAAAAAATTAAAAAATATATATTTAGAATCTACAAACAACATTTCAAAAATCACTAGTTCGCATCATCTTCAAATTCCTCATGGTTTAGCAACTATAGGTGCTCAAAAGTGAAGATTTAGTTAAAAACAATCAATTCAATGTCCATTTTGGCCAAAAATTGTAAACCAGTATTGTGGGATCACCCTGGCGTTAAGCATTTTCATCCCTTGAGATGTTAAACTATCCCCCATGATGTTAAGCATTTATGTGCTCCTTGAGGCATGCTTTTCCAAAAAATCCATAGACTTAGCATAACACAACTTGCTAGCTAGTAGATTTGTGTATCCTTGTGAGAAATTTTACTTATCATTTTAGCATTTTAGATGTGTATGTTGTGCATTCAATGGATGATGCTCAATAATTGAGATAACCTTACATAGGTCTCCTTACCTTGTTGACTTGAATCTTTAGTTTTTTGTATTAATATGTGTTGTTTTATGCTTTATGTGTGTATCATAATTTCTTTTTTATATTTCTTGTTTGTGTATTCCTTGTTTACTTCATTTATTCCATGTACACGTCGTGTTTTCCTTATGTATTCTTTTTTTACTCTTTTATGTGCACTCTCCTTTGATTTCTCATTGAATTCCTCATGTATGATTGAATTTTTCCTTGACTTATGTGTGATATATCTGTTTCATATTTTTCTTAACAATATTGTGGATTGATGGGATCCTAAGTTGGGGGCTAGCACATCTCTCAACTTGGTGTCATCTCATCTATCTAATGTTTTGACAAAGAAATATATCTTCTCCATTCCTTTAGTGTGAGCATGAATTTAAGATCATACTCTCACTAAAGTGGGGGCTAAATGTAGTGTCATAAAATTGTTACCCTTGACAATTTCGCATT
>VDFB02252616.1:71926516-72025058 GCA_007258455.2 Sequoia sempervirens
GTTCAATAAGGGAAACACACGCCATGATTTACTATCATAAATATACATCCTATGCAAGGCCCCCAACACTAATATCTTCATTACAGAGCAACATGGCTCTCGGAGCTCTGTCCACAACCGTTTCCTTCTTGAAAGCAATGATGAACATGAAGGAGCTTGTTGTGTATCCTGCTACAAGGAAACAACGTCCCATTCTACTCAACCAGCCGTGTGCCATGCTACCAAGCACATTTGCCTCTAGGTTTCTAAAGCCTTTCAACCAATTCATATGTTTGTACTATGCAACCTTGGCACATTGTAAGATCATATTTAAAAGAGGCATATTATATTGCAGCCAATGGGCCACGAGCCCTGCCTTTATTCACATAACTCTAATGGATGTCCTTCATTCCTTTGTGAATAGGCTCTTGAATGAGTGCCTGAGCAAGTTTTCTTTGTATTAGAACTCTCTATCGCATGCCACAATCAGCACATAGTTATTGAGCCCCTCTATCCTCTGATGGTGAAGTCTAGTATGATTATTGCATTATATTTGAATGGTTTAGAAAATATCTAAAGACCCCTCTTAATGGCTTGATTGTACCCCAAAGAAGAGTACATCATTTCTCACTTCCAACTTATCCTATAACAAGATTGAAGATTTTGATGTTAGTATTGAATCCCAGTCAATGAGCAGAAAATATGCTAACTGCATCAATCTTTAAGTTTCTAAAGCCTTTTCACATATTTATTCTATACCCTGACTTTGGCGTGCCCTCCATTTGTTTGGAAATTTCTAAAAGCTTCTCAATGAATAATTTTTCTATAGGCATGGTAACTACTTCATTTACAATCTTAACACATTGACCCCATTCATAGCACCTCCATTCCATTAAGAATACGTTCTCCATTATCAATGCACGCTAGCTCTCAGAGCATGGTCTTCCTCCTTATATTGGCTCAACATTGCAAGCCACATGCATTTGCCTAAAAGTTTATAGAGCTTCAACAAGTCCATCAGTTGGTGTACAGGCTGTATGAATGTTACTGAACCCTTTTCAAGAATATATTTGATAAGCCTACCCACTTTAATATATTCCTTTAGGAATACTTGCATTTGTCGTCCCATTAGGGCGTTCTGTTTGTGGTTTGACAGATACTCTCTTGCTGCGTATTGCTTTGTTAGAGAGTTTCTAAACCTTTCAATAAATGCATTTTGTACTTACCCTGCTGCAGGTCGCACATCCTCCTCACATTCCTCTGCGTTGTGTTGTTTCTAACATCAACACAAATGCCCTAGTGTGCTGGTGTATGGAAGTTTCTCCTTCAAGTTTGATATATTTCAAAATGTAGAAGGATAATACCTTGGAAAGATTATGCTGACTTCATGGATAAATGATTAAAGAGCTGCTAGAAATGACTTCGTGTCATATGTCAATCCAGAAATAGCTCATAACCATACTTTCATTGTATATTTATGAGATGCTGCAATTTGTAAATAATCTCCTCCAACCTTATAGCTCTAAGTTTTTCTCATCTTGACATTGTTTATTTCAATCCTTCATATGAGTTTAACACCTTTTTCACCATAGCCCTCTTATCATTTCAATTCCATTATGTTGATCTCATATGGTAATTTGTTGAGTTGGCATTTACCTTAAATGCACCTCCCATTAACATCTGGAATCAAATGATAACCTTTCAAAGCCAAGTTGTGGCCACTCCTTATAAGAATGCCCCTAAATTGATAAGAAACTCCATGATAGTAGCCCAGACAAAAGGTTTTTCCCTTTTTTAGTATCATGCTGCTATTAAAAAATCTTGGTTAGAGCGATTAGTGGAGTGACTTCATCATATGGAAATTAAGTGAGATACCACTTTCCATTCAATGATTTTTTTGTCATTCATTTGATCTCTAAACAAGTTTGTAAACATGTAATTTAATGAACAATGCTTTATTTAAAAAAAACTCCACAATGCATACCATCTTAAGCCTCTGTAATTATTTTGAAAACATCTTTTGCCCTTAAATATCCTTGAGCATATGACCTCTGCCACATTAGCAATATAGGTGTGGGCACATTTGTTCATTTCTAGATCATAGAAACATTGTATTCACTGTGTAGATCTCCTAAGGCACTAGCAGGTTTCACAATTATGTAGATCATGTCGGGCCCCATGTGGCCCGACTAAAAAAAAATTGTTTTTAAATAATTTTTCTTTTCAAACTGGCCTGGGAAAAATTTTGAATGCTTTAGGAGTGGAAATTCAAACTGGGTTGCCATCAAAACTTGCTTTTTGACACATTTGCAAAATGAGCAAAACTAGCCAAGTTGGCCCTGTAATCAACTTTTAAAACTAGGCAAACGACCTCCTGAAGACATAAAAACTTGCAGGCATGTAGCCATTGGTCCAGAGAATGTGATACAAAAGATGGATCAAAGAAATAAATCATGAGGCAAAAGTTATTGGCTATCAAATTTGCTTACTTGAACTTTCTGCAACTGACAGCTGTTTTGAACCAATTGAAACTGATGAAATCCCCTCGTTACAAAAATATCAAATCAGCTCCTCGTGAGCTGCCACTGGACACAATAGTTCATTTTGGTGCACTGAACACGTGTGCAAGAGGAATTAACTTGAATCATCTTCATGCACAATATATTGATGGTCAAAGTTGACCTGTTAGAAAGTTCATAGTGCCAAACTGAAGAAATTTCGTTTGGCTTTGATTTGCTAAAATAGGAAATCAACTCGTGAGGCTCTGAAAACTAACATGTGAGTTCATTTAAGCATGGATAATGCAAAACAATATTTATTTTGACTTAATAGCCATTTGGTTGCAAAATGCAAGCTCAAACGAGAGGCAACTTTGTAGAACTGAACATTTGCAAACTGTAGAACAATGACAAAACCCTCCAGCTTCACTTTTTGAAACCTAGACAAAAATTATCGCATGAAGCTAAAAAATGACACACACACTCACATAGGTTACATAAGTGGGTCCACCAGTGGGTTTTTCTTGAAAATCAACAGGCATCAAATTACAAGCCTTCAAATTAGGTCGTTCAGGAAAATTCATCAGGTGCACTTCTGAAAGTGTAGAGGAATTTTTTTTGAAATAGGCATCTCAAATTTGCAGAATTTGAGAGTGCCAACAATGGCTCCGACTGGGGATGTATGCCCCCTTTGGGCATAGCAAGATTCACGATCTCTGGAGAAGTAGACCAAAAGCTGAGTCAATCAAGTAGTCCTCAAACTACTCCTTTATTCATCTTTATTTTTCAACTTCATCTGGTGACACTAGGCCACCAAATGAAAAAAGGGGAGTCAGTATTTACCTCTTTCAAACACAATTCTGTAAATAGAACTGATCTCCCTCAACTCATGCTTTCCTCTGTCAAACCATAACAACACGGGTGACTGCACCCTTGCAAACATAAGTATTAGGTTTCCTTTGTGCAAGTGAGAACTTGCTTTCTATTTGGCTTTGTCATCAATTGGAAACCAAATCAAATAAGTCATACCATTGCCACTTTCTTCATCCTCTGATTTAGTATCAAGTGACAACATTTGAAAATAGGGATCAAGACCATATGAAAGCACAGTCTGATCACAACCATATGCCTGATTGAACATGCTGGTACCTCCTAATAGGCCATCATACACAACATCGTAAACACGTTCACAGTCATTGTGCATTTGAAAATCAGACATACTTTCCAAATGTTGATAATCATGTGGCAAGAACTTATCAAATTCATTGTACAAATCATTGTCAAGCTGAAAACAACTTGTTTCAATGTTCTGCACATTGCCACATTCAATGAAAACTCCTTCCAGCTGAAAAAAAATAGCACTCACAATTTTCAATATGCCTAGAACTATCAGGTTCAATCTGGTTGTTAGTTTGCACATCAATGGTAAAACCATCACAAGAACTGAACAAAAGATCTTGTTCATCATACAAACCATCTTGGCATATGTCAAAGACAAAAGATGCATATTCTGGAGCATTCTTATACTGATCATTGCAACATAGGCATATCCTTTGACACTTCGATTCAGGTACATCAGAACATACCTTGGCATCATGGAGACAGGGATCAGATGAAACATTAACTTCTAAAGAATGAGTAAATGCACTCATCTCAGGTTTGAGAACATATTTTGATGCATTCATGTCATCATTATTTAGCTCAAAACCAAATACTTCAAAAGTAGGCTCAAGTAATTCAACATCAACAAGGACAACATGAATACAACTATGTGCATTGGTTTCTGCATATGCAATGTTAGTTGATATATGTGCTGACTCAAAAGTGAAAGATTCATTGCTAGTTGAAAACTCCTCATTAGCAATATGACTATAATCTTCGTTATCTTTCCCATAAATGCCTTTCACATAGGATGGAAACATACCACTGTTCACACTCTGAAGATCAGGAGCATCAAACAAGAAGCACTTGTACTCAACTTCACACTCATCAACATGGAGTTCACCATTATTCTCACTTCTTGGTTGCTCCATATATATGTCACAATGAACTACTTGATTATTCCAAAAGGAATCCATTATTTCATCATCATGCTCTTCATGTAACACAAACCTTTCCATTTTTTGCTTCATACAAACAACCATGAAAAGTAGGGGCATAAGCACTCTTATCAGTATCTCCATCATATTCAACATTATGTCTTGAGTCAACATACTGATCACACACATGTTTGTCTTCAAACTCTGCATCACTCCCACAATGAACATGCTCTACTGATATTGAATCTGAATCACATTCTATGTATTCACCATGAACATTTATATTAGTGCATTCTTCATGTGAAGAATATACTTCCATATCATCCTTAGGAAAGCAATCACACTCTTCAGAGGAGCAGTCAGGGATATCAGCCTCATCATGATTTTCATCACAAGACAAATTATCACTACTTGAACCATGTTCAAAATCTTCAGAATAAATGCTCGAGGCTACACTTTCAAAATCATAATCACTACTTTGTAATGGTGTATCAGCAACACATACATTGTAATCACTAATCACATCATGACATGGGATAGCATTCAGTTTTTCATTTAATTTTCCATCACCTAAGATATCACAAGAGAAACATTCTTAAATACCTACTCTGTCATCATCCCATGTGTCATCATTTTCCTCATTACTGCAAAAATTTGCACATGTTCTGATTGTAAGCTGATTACATTGTTCATCATTTGACATGTTCTTTTCACTTGTTTGCATTGTTTTCTGATTTTCCTCAAGAGGGCAACTGTTGTCTTCATTTTAAGAATTTGCATTTTGTGATGATGGAGAAATCAGAGCAGCAGAATTAGCATCTTGACAAGCACTTCCATTATTTGCTCCATGTGTTCTATATGCACGAGATGTATTGGGATGACCAACACTCACAACCCTATGTCCTTTCATCATTGAGTATCTTAAATTTTTCTCAATATCCATAGAAATTTGATACGCTTGGTGCAGGGTTGTAGGCTCTTTGTCTCTCGATAAGAAACCCATCTTCTTGTCAAATGCTCCCAAGTACACAACCAAACATTCAACATGATTTGGTCTTATGTCTTCAAGAATCTCTCTTATGATCTTTGAAAATCTAAGGTTAAAAGAGAGGACTAATTCATAATTTCCTTTCTCCATGTTCATGAACCTTTTCCTTATCAGAATAAGATCAATCCTTTCTCCAAATTGCTCCAAGAATACTACCTTAAACTTTTCCCATGAATGAATAGAAGATGCTAGAAAATAAGAGAACCATTCCCTTGCATTTCCTATTAAGGACTAAACAAATAATCTCATGATCACATCCTCATAATCAATATCATAATCTTCCATCACATTACTGAATTCTTGGAGATGTCTATTTGCTGATTCAGCCTTGTCACCAGTGAATCTTGATAACTTATCTCTGAATGTAGCTGAAATGTCATTTGCATAACCACTAATGCCACTGAAATTGATGGCTATGTACCTTCTAGTGCTGAAACTTCTTCGACCATTTGGTTGGGACTGATCACAAACCATAGTTCCATCTAGAACTATACTAGGATGCATATATTGAAGCATTTTAACATGCCTCTTTCACATTTCACATATCAACTCTAAAGCTGATCATTCATTTTCCCTATGTCTAGCTTTTATCATGATCTTAGAATGTTACAATACATAATGCAAATGCATCTATGCCTAAGATCTATTTAATAGGAAAACTTAAAAACTAGCATACTTTTCCAGCATAATACATAAGTTGCAAATTACAATTCAGAAGTATGCAAACTAAATATACTATTCCTTTCCCTCTCTTAGTGCTAATCACTTAATAGGGAAGCAAGGTTTATTCTAAGATGTTCAAATATGGTTTTCATAAACAATTTTCTTGAAAAAAAAGAATGAAGAATACTTGGAAATGTTGCAGCTACTGCAAATTGTCTTCTGATTGTAGATCTGGAACTATATTCACCTCTTCATCAGGTTCTTGTAATAGAGTCACCACCTCTCTTTCTAGAGGACTGAACTTTGAACAACAAGAAGTTTTTTCACACGTAATTTTCTTTCTGAGTTCCTTTCACCAGCAGAGCACCACAAATCATAATATAATCAGGTTCACTACAACAATTATCTCTCCAGGCTTGAAATCCTTCATTATTTGAACTAAATTCAAAATGGAAAACAATAATATGAATTTGTAACTAAGCAGTCTGCACTTGGAGATTCAAAGTTTTCCTCAGCAGAGTCGCCATTTTGTTGGTTTTGTTTTTTACACTGTAACTAGATTGGTCTTCTAATCTACCTATGGAATTGCCAATTCCAATCAAGGGCAACTCGAAGGACCTGGACCAACTAACGAGGACTTTAAAAGCCTCCTACACTTCGGGCTCTGCAAGACCCGGGAGGGTAATCCCTTTAATACTTTTATAATCTTTGCAATATTATCATAAACAACATTAACAACAACAGATAATCTCATTTAATAGCTCAACATAATAGGATAATACTAAATAGAATTGGTTGTTCATTAGTAATATCAACTATTTGGAGCATGAGATAACCACAACACTATAACACATAGAGATTTGAGATGATTTTTAATCTTGAAGATTTGGGACCAAGCTGAAAATAATAGAAGTATAATACTTGACCAGTGCCAGAAAATGGGCTATGGAGTCATATAACCAACATTCATCCTACAGTGTTGAAAATGTTATGTAGATCCTTACAAATGTTATCACATTATGACAACCAGACCACTAAAGTTTTATCTGATAACTCTTCTTATAAATCCACCTGAAACATAATACTCCTGTCACATGTACTGAAGCAATTACACTATCCTTTGAACAAAAGGAAATAATAAATGCAACTTGTGCTTCATTAAAGCAATTATATTATTCTCAGAATAGAAGGCAACAACATATATCACTCTAATGCAGAAAATGCACATGAAAAGACTCAGATAATTTGATTATTGAATCAAAAAGAGTAATACATCTAAGAAATGGAGACAATTATCAACTAAAATATAAACATGAGAGCACAATTCATAACATAAACTTTCAGATTTAATGACTCAATTACATTTCTCCCAGCTATACAATTCTACCCAAAGCTTCTGCCTGACTTGCAAAGCTTTCAGAAATTGGAATCCCAACCTTCTTTTTCTTAATTGAGGGAAGAAGAGAATAAAAGAGAAACAAGAAAATCCCTAAGAGCAATTTGATCCATAGATGGCATCCAGAAACTCAATCCACTGTCGATCAACAAACTGCTCCAAGCATCTCTCCTCTCTCTGTAACTAAATTTTACTTTGCACCGAGTTGTTGAATAACATAGAACTTGCCCATGTAATGAGTCTTCAAATTCAGCCAGCAGCAAAGATGAAATATCTCTGCCTTATTTTCCTATGAAAATCATTTTTCTGCTCTTTACTGCCTTTTATTTGCTACAACTTGCATTTTATTCCCTAGCCAATAAATTCACAGAGTATCAACTGGGCAAATAAAAAATTTACCCATGCACACCTCTCATTTTATTGCCAAGCAATAAAATATTTTATCTTTTACATTAAAATCTCTGCCCAACAAAACAAATATTTCCAAATAAAACATTCATTTCCCAGTAGAGAATGTTTCACGTGCACCTTTCACATTAAAATATTTTCCTTAAATATTTCATCTAAAATATTTATTAAGACAAAACACTTTATCCATAATTTATTTAAATAGGCCCAACACATAATTTTCACCCATTCCTTTTATTTCCACATTCATTTTTTATCTTAGCGTAACAAAATACTCCACCTGCGCTCTAGTTTTCACCATTAAATATTTCACCCTTCGCTTTTAAGAGAAATCCCATTAAATTTTAAATGCTCTCCTGATAAAATATGATGGCTTTTAAACCTTATCGGGCCCTTTAATTTTTTTTAAAAAAAGCCTTTGCCTTTCTTAGAGAAAATACAAAAGCCCCCTTTTAGAATTTTCCTCAGACAACTTAAATTATATCTGGGCATTTAATTCCTACTGGGCACACTGTGCCATGCATCACAAGCCCGCAATTTCATGGAAATTAACCCGTGAACCGCGAGATAGCAAGCGATGGTGGAGATCATGTTGTATTTGCATCTTCAGTCTCTTGACTGTTGATTTCTATCTAGAATCTTGGTTTCAAGTTTTTCCCTAATCCTCTCTGTGCATTTCCTCTACAAGACAATGGCGACAACTTCCCATTCATGGCACTGGCTGCCCCTTTGTAGTGCGGATTGATTGCTTCCAGCATGCATACATCCATTTGTAGAATCAAAATGACCCCTTTGAACATATCTGTGGTGCACATATGCCAACAATATTGGCATTCCCTCATTTTGTATGATGGCGGTTCTATCTTTAGATTTGCTTTGAAAGTTTCTAAAGCTGGTTCATTCTGTATATACGTTGTGTGCTTTTTCCTCCCTTTAGCACCTTTGTTTTGTCAGATGCCTGAAAGTTTCTACAGCCTTTTCAAAATATGCATTTTGTCTAGCTTGGGTGTGGCATTCTTCCATTTTATGTCCTCCATCATTCTTTGCCCTTGCTTGAAGGTTTCTAATGCCTTCTCACCAAATCCACGCCCCTTTACATTGCACTTTGGTGGCTAATCATGCCCTCATTATGCACGCGAGCTTCTCCTGTTATTCGCTTTAAATTTTCTTAAAGCATTTTCAACAAATCCATCTTGGATATAATGCGTTCCCATGCTCTGTATTCATCATACAAAGATTTCCTTTCTCTGGCGCATTCATTTGGAAGCTATTGAAGTTTTTATCACCATCATTTTGTGTATCTACTTTGCTTTCATTTTATGCGCTGGCATCTTCTTTTGGTGTGCTACATCCTTCTTCCTCACAACATTCCTCTCTTGATTGTTGGCTGGGGCTCTACTTCATTTTCTTGGAAGTTCTTTAAAACCTTTTCAATGAATTCGTTCTGCATTTTCCACAAGCCCTTCTTTGCTATTTGCACAGGGTTCCCCTATCATTTTGCATTTTGTTGGTAAGTCTGTAAAGAATTTTAACATATCTATTTGTTGGATTTTAATCATGTGGTCATGGAAAAGTCTTAAAAAGTTAGGCTTTTCTAACCCTTTTCTTAAGGGTGTTCAGTAAGGGAAACACACATCGTGATTTACTATCATAAATATACATCCTATGCAAGGCCCCCAACACTAATATCTTCATTACAGAGCAACATGGATCTCGTAGCTCTATCCATGACCTTTTCCTTCTTGAAAGCAATGATGAACATGAAGGAGGTTGTTGTGTATCCCGCTACAAGGAAACAACGTCCCATTCTGCTCAACCAGCCGTGTGCCATGCTACCAAGCACATTTGCCTCTAGGTTTCTAAATCCTTTCACCCAATTCATATTCATGTACTATGCAACCTTGGCAAATCATACGATCATATTTGAAAGAGGCATATTATATTTCAGCCAATGGGCCACAAGCCCTGCCTTTATTCACACAGCTCTAATGGTTGTCCTTCATTCCTTTGTGAATATGCTCCTGAATGAGTGCCTGAGCAAGTTTTCTTTGTATTAGAACTCTCTGTCGTATGCCACACTCAATAGATAGTTATTGAGCCCCTCTGTCCTCTGATGATGAAGTCTAGTATGATTGTTGCATTATATTTGAATGGTTCAGAAAATATCTAAAGTCCCCTCTTAATGGCTCGATGGCACCCCAAAGAAGAGCACATCATTTCTCACTTCCAGTATCCTGTAACAAGATTCAATCTTTTGATGAAGTATTGACTCCTAGTCAATGAGCATAAAATATGCTAACTATGTTTGTCTTTAAGTTTCTAAAGCCTTTTCACATATTTATTCTATACCCTGACTTTGGCGTGCCCTCCATTTGTTTGGAAATTTCTAAAAGCTTCTCAATGAATAATTTTCCTATAGGCGTGGTAACTACTTCATTTACAATCTTAACAAATTGACCCCATTCATAGCGTCTCCATTCCATTAAGAATATGTTATCCATTCTCAATGCATGCTAGCTCTTAGAGCATGGTCTTCCTCCTTATATTGGCTCAACATTGCAAGCCACATGCATTTTCCTAAAAGTTTATAGAGCTTCAACAAGCCCATCAACTAGTGTAAATGCTATATGAATGTTATTGAAATATATTCCTTTAGGCATACTTTCATTTGGCGTCCCACTAGGTTATTCTATTTTTGCTTTGACAGATACTCTCTTGTTGCATATTGCTTTGTTAGAGAGTTTCTAAAGCTTTCAATAAATTCATTTTGTACTTACCTTGTTGCAGGCCACACATCCTCCTCACATTCCTCTGCATTGTGTTGTTGCTAACATCAACACAAATGCCCTAGTGTGCTGGTGTATGGAAGTTTCTCCTTCAAGTTTGATATATTTCAAAATGTAGAAGGATGATGCCTTGGAAAGATTATGCTGACTACATGGATAAATGATTAAAGAGCTGCTAGAAATGACTTCATGTCATATGTCAATCCAGAAATAGCTCATAACCATACTTTCATTGTATATTTATGAGATGCTGCAATTTGTAAATAATCTCCTCCAACCTTATAGCTCTAAGTTTTTCTCATCTTGACATTGTTTATTTCAATCCTTCATTTGAGTTTAGCACCTTTTCACCATAGCCCTCTTATCATTTCAATTCCATTATGTTGATCTCATATGGTAATTTGTTGAGTTGGCATTTACCTTAAATGCACCTCCCATTAACATATGGAATAAAATGATAACCTTTCAAATCCAAGTTGTGGCAACTCCGTCCCCTAAATTGATAAGAAACTCCATGATAGCAGCTTGAACAAAAGGTTTTTCCCTTTTATAGTATCATGCTGCTATTAAACAATCTTGGCTAGATTGATTAGTGGAGTGACTTCATCATATGGAAATTAAGTGAGATACCACTTTCCATTCAATGATTTTTTTCATTCATTTGATCTCTAAACAAGTTTGTAAACATGTAATTTAATGAACAATGCTTTATTTAAAAAAAAACTCCACAATGCATACCATCTTGAGCCACTGTAATTATTTTGAAAACATCTTTTGCCCTTAAATATCCTTGAGCATATGACCTCTGCCACATTAGCAATATAGGTGTGGGTACATTTGTTCATTTCTAGATCATAGAAACATTGTATTCACTGTGTAGATCTCTTAAGGCACTAGTAGGTTTCACAATTATGTAGATCATGTCGGGCCCCAAGTGGCCCGACTAAAAAAAAGTTCATTTTGAAACAAATTTTCTCCTCAAACTGGCTTGGGACAAATTTTGAATGCTTCAAGAGTGGATATTCAAATTGGGTTGCCATCAAAACTTGCTTTTTGACACATTTGCAAAATGAGCAAAAATGGCCAAGTTGGCCCTAGAATCAACTTTGAAAACTAGGCAAATGACCTTCTGAAGACATTAAAAACTTGTAGGTGTGTAGCCATTGGTCTAGAGAATGTGATGCAAAAGACGGATCAGAGAAATAAATCATGAGCAAAAGGTTATTGGATATCAAAGTTGCTTACTTGAACTTTCTGCAACTGATAACTGTTCTAAACCAATTGAAACTGATGAAATCACCTCGTTACAAAAATATCAAATCAGCTCCTGGTGAGCTGCCACTGGACACAATAGTTCATTTTGGTGCACTGAACATGTGTGCAAGAGGAATTAACTTGAATCATCTTCATGCACAATATATTGACAGTCAAAGTTGACCTCTTAGAAAGTTTATAGTGCCAAACTGAAGAAATTCCGTTTGGTTTTGATCTGCTAAAAATAGGAAATCAACTCGTGAGGCTCTAAAAACTAACACGTGAGTTCATTTAAGCATGGAGAATGCAGAACAATATTCATTTTGACTTAACAACCATCTGGTTGCAAAATGCAAGCTCAAACGGGAGGCAACTTTGCAGAACTGAATGTTTGTAGACTGCAGAACAATGACAAAACCCTCCAGCTTCACTTTTTGAAACCCAAACAAAACTTATCACAGGAAGCTGAAAAATGACACACACACTCACATAGGTCACATGAGTGGGTTCACAAGTTGTTTTTTCTTGAAAATCAATAGGCATCAAATTACAAGCCTTCAAAGTAGGTCGTTCAGGTAAATTCATCAGGTGCACTTCTAAAAGTGCAAAGGATTTTTTTTTGAAATAGGCATCTCAAATTTGTAGAATATGAGAGTGCCAACAGATCTGTGGTCTTAGCGAGTGCACAGGTTCTATGTGGCCCACTCCAGGTGCACCACTTGGCGTGTGGAGAGGTACGTGTACCTATGGAATTGTTGGTCTACATAGTACTATTTGTGCTATGCTTATGAAAATTTATTTATATTTTATTTAAAATCTAAAAAAATAAAAGGAACATATTGTATAGTTTACCAATTTTTTTTTTCTTAACCCATACAAATTACTCCAACACTGATTTTTTTGACTGTGTTGCACAATTATGATGATCCTATAGATGACGAAAGAGGGTAATTTTTTCCTTAGGCTTCAGGTGAGGTGCTCAAATTTTGATGATTTGATAGTCGATATTAGGGTTTTTAGGCCTCCAAGACATGATGACAACTCACTCTTTTTTGACCCAAATCACTCCAAAATTGTAGCTACCTCATCAATATGACCACTCTTCAACTTCAAACCTTAATAGATTTAAACTCATATATTCAAAATTTGGATGAAACAAAAAGGAAAAATTGAATTTCTTGAACCCTTTAAACTTAATGGTGGGATTAGATTTGTAACAACAAGCTTCAATTTGAACCTACAATAAAAATCCATAAAGAAGAAACCCCCAAATTTGGTATTTATTTCAAGATTTTTGATTCTCGAGGTCATCATTTGATACCATGGACACTGAAAAAGTAACCCTTCTATTTTTTTTGTCTCGTTTGGGCCCTCCTTGTGATTGTCTTAAATATTGCCTTGATTTAATGTTGTCATGTGGATAACACATTCACATTAGGTCTTGGGCCCTTGTGAACTAAAAGGATTCAAATGGTACCTTACCTAAGTGTTGTAAAGTGTTGTAACACACTTTCACACTTTTCTAGGGTCTTGTTAATATATTTCACCTAAATAGTTACCTCTTTTCATCATTTAACAAGCCTTATTTCAAAGTGTTGTAAAGTGTTGTGACACATTTTCACACTTTTCTAGGTTTTTCATCAATAATTGGGCTTTCTTATGCTTTAATTGGCCCCATTTTACATCTATAGGCCTTATTTATGTGTATTTTCAAGAATAATCCTGACAAACATCATTTGAAACATCAAAATCCTGAAACCCACTTTAATTTCTTAAGGTTGGAATCATTCGCCATTCTGGGCAAACGAGTCCCCTTAGGTGGGACCCATTCTCCCAAGGTGGCAAATGAGTCCCCTTTAGCTCAAAATTCAAATTTAATTCAAAATTTTGGCGGGTTTTTATTCTCCAAGATCTAAGGTTGTCCCGTAGTGTTGTAATTTTGGGAATTATTGCATAATTGGGTATAAATACTAAGTTCAATCCTTCATTTTCATCTCATAACATTCTAAGCATTTGAGAGACTCCTAGCAAGTTTTGATTAAGCATTCATAAGAGCATTCGAGAGGAATTTCAAGGGTAGATTATCAAGCAATTAAGAGCATCTTTCAAGTGTCTTTCATCTGTGTCAAAGATTATTTGCATCATGTTGTGTTAGAGTTAACATTTGTGGTGTAGGATTGTGTGATTCAAGCAAGCACTTCATTCAAGATCAATCAACATCAAGCTAGATTCCAAGTCCTCATCCATTGGAGCTTCTACATACATATTTGTAGCATATTATTGTTAGGGTTTGATGAGTTGCAACATCATTATTTGTTCATTCGTCATTATCTATTTCATTTCATTTCATTTTAAGGGTTTTATTACCAACAAGGGGTTTGAGCAAGGCAAACCCCTATTCACTAACCCCCACAACATTTTTTCTCTCTTTGTATGTGATTTTTGTAGGTTTAGGTTGCATATTTGTCAAAGTGCAAGATTGAATTTTTTTTCAAAGCTATACAAAGTTTTCAAGGTTGAAAATCAAGCTTGGAGAAGAGTTACATGTCAGATTTCATAGTTTCATACTCAAAAACTAGTCAGGAAGAGCAGAGTAGACCTAACGCTATAAGATCCACTTCAGAAATTCCAGAAAAGTAGAAGTGGAATAAGTCACCACTATTGGCGAATGAGTCCCACTGCCTAGGCCTAAATAGGGTTTTTGAGGATCTGAGTACCCTTTTGGCTGAAATCTATTTTGACAGTTTTCCCAAAGTAGGACTAAGTCGCCCAACTTGGCATATGAGTCCTAGTCAACATTAACAACATATTTTCTAGAATTTCAGAGCCACTTCCAGTCTCCATCTCAGCCTTCACAAGTTTCCAGGTGCACATTTCCAATTTCATAGCTTTTTGTTGCATTTACTAGCATTTTTAGGTCATTTGGCATTTGTTTGCATATCACACTATGTTTTCAAAAATCTTGCATTTTCCAAGTTTACACTTGGTGGTGAACCCCTATCTTTCTCGATCATACCCTAGGATACCTTCTAGTCATATCTCTCACATACTTCATTGGGTTGAGATCTCTAAGGTGTCCTTGAGTGAAGATTCTATGAAATTGGATCCCTTCCTCCTATCCATTCTAGGAAGTGAAGTATTCCACATTTCCACCATCCTCATTTTGGTGAACCTAACCTTTGAACATCCTAATTCTAATTTGGAGTGAATTTACATCCTAGATTTAGCTTTCATTAACATTACATTGCATGTTGCATTAGTTAATTTGCATTCTAGGGTTTCAAAATTTTCATTAGTGAAAAGATCATTTTAGCTTGCATTATTGCACTTAATTAGTAAAATTATATATTTAAATAACTTAGATTTGCATTAGAAAACATAAAAAAACATAAAATTCATTTCAAAAATTCTAAATTTTTTCAAAAAAATCAGTATTAGGACTCATTCGCCACATGGGCAAAATCAGTCCCTTTGCACATTTTGCACTACATCTTATGTCATTTAATCTTCATTTTCTGAGTTTCTATTTGTTGTTCCTTCATTTTTGTTTTACTTTCTAGAATTTCTATTTTAAGCAATTTACTCTGGTTAGCTTACATTGCATTCACACCCACCCTACATTTATTAACCTTTGCATGAGTGTTTGGTGTATGATTGATAATACTTTAGTGAGAAGAAGTTTGAGACTCATGGCATTCCATGAAACACACTTGTTGTGGATCTTGGGTTATCTAGAGCTTCCACTCCTAGTATTGACACTAGTACACTAGGCATGGATAATACCCTTAGTGACTCATTTCCTTCAAGTAATATGCAAGTTGAACCATAAAATTATAATGTCCTACAAGATAAAACAGTTCAAATCCACGAGGATTTAGCAAACCTCCAACATCAAGTAAGCCTTGAAAATATTTCAACCATTGCAATTCCTACCATCAAAAACATCTATTGCATGCTTGAAAGTGAAGATGGCTTTGCCGTTATGAAAACCATAGTTGGGATATGTGCAAAACATTTGTCTTCCACCTCTAGTATTCCTGTACCAACAAACAATGTTGCAAACCAAGGAGGAACTCAAATTCCTCCTTCTTCAACAATAACCTCAATACCCACTTATACCAATCCTCAAGTTATGACAACCATCGACAAGTTAGTAATGTGATTCCTTCCTTGGGTATTGTTTCTAGCATCCCTAGTTTCTTTGTGGCATCACATGTTCTATCCTCTACCACATTACCACCTATAAGCATTCCGTTCACTTGTCCTCCTAACACATACACTCCATCACCAATTTCACTTCCATCCCATACCACTTGTAATGATCCTCTCATGGCACAACTTCTCCAAACCGTTTGATCCATGCAAAAGAAAATCTCCACCATAAGCCAAAATCAGAATATGGCTCACCCACTTATTATGTCAGAAGTAGCCCATTGTCCTTGGAGATATTGCAAACGCTGATGCCACAAGGTGTAAAGGTGCCTAGATTTGAGAAATATGGAGGAAAAGGAGATCCTTCTAACCATGTTAATGCCTATACCGCCTTATGCAGTGAATTTATCCTTGATGATAAATTGTTGGTGAAACTCTTTCCTAGTTCCTTAAAAGATACTACCTTGGAATGGTTTTCTTCTTTACCAAACAATTCAATTCGTTCATTCAATGAACTGGTTGATGCATTTTTAAACCATTTCCAAGTGCATATGACTCCTAAGAAGACCTTGGGTGATTTGACGAGATGCAAGCAAAGCGAGAACGAAAAGATAACTAATTTTATCTCATGATATCAATTGCTTTATTCCCAAATTGATGTCAAGATCCCTGACCCACACCTTCAAAAGATGTTTATAGAAAAATTGCAAACTAAAATTCAAGAAAAGCTCACTATGATGAAATTCCCATCCTTCATGCACTTGTGTACCGCCCTTTTTGATTATCAAAATTTAGTTAGTAGTTGAGATACAAAGTCTACTTCTAGCAGAATTGAAAAATCTGAGAACATACACCAAAAAAAATACCAACCATTTAGAAAGTAGAACAAGTGATTCCTTCAATTCAACCCTCCTCAACAAAAAACTCCAAATACAAACAACTAGGTAGCTTTCAGTAAATCCATGATACCCTTCAATTATGGTGATCCGAAAAGAAAATTCACACCTTTACCTAATACCTTTCATAATACAATGTCCCAAATTTTACAACAACAAATGATTACCTTTCCTCCTATCAAAACACGCGACCCTAATAAGCCTTTACCCCCAAACTTTAAATCAAATGATTATTGCCACTATCACCGAAAAAATGGACATGACACAGAACATTGCAAGCATCTTAAACATCTTGCACAAGACCTCATTGATTCTGACCGTTTATCCATTGGAGACTATGTTCTAGTGATGAAAGCAATAAGTTTGTTGCCCCTCCAAACCAAAAATTGAAAATTTTCACTAATCCAATGCCCAAACATAATATTTCATTTGTCAAAGCCAGTGAAACTACAAAGAATGATGTGATGAATGTTGATACAAATGATGAACATAATGATCCTATTCCAAATGATATCAATGTCAATCCTATGGATGAAATGGTAGGAGCGATAAACGTTATCCCTCATAAGGGCTGACCTAAGAATCCTCTTGATATTGATTTATCCTCTAAGGATATAATTAAACATGCACCCAATGGTCCTCTTTGCATAGCTGGTCATATCTATGATAAGCCCACTAATGGGATATTAATAGATCCCGCTTGTGGAGAGAATGTGATCACTAAGGAATTATTGCTCTTGTCTGAACTTTATCAAGGTAACTATGATAAACGTAAAGAATGGATCAAGACACACAATGGATTTGTGTGCCCTATGATAGGATCGATGAATCTTCCATTACAAATAGGACCCAAAATATTAGATGTCACATTCTGCATCATCTTGTATTCAAACCAATTTCATTTGAGGCTAGGCCATCCATGGCTTTACTCGATAAAAGTTATCCCTTCAGTTGTGCACAAATGCTTAAAGTTTCCATTTGACAATGAAATATTCACCGTTCATCATAGCAGCTTTAACCCTTTGTCTTCCAAAGGAAACTTTTCCTTAGAATCCTTTTGGCTTGAGCCCATGGAACCTATCAAACAACAAGAAGACTTCTTTTTTGTATCTTACCAAAAATTCAAAGCAAAAAGAATAGCTGAGTTATCTCTCCAAAAAATACCCCCCCTTACTCTTTCACCTCCCATCCTTGATGAAACCATGCTTGAACCTAAACAAGACCTAAACAATCAAGACCGACCAAAAACAAAAACTTCACTTACATCATCCAAAAGACCAAGAGACAATGAAACCAACTCTGTCATACCTCCTAGAATAAAACAAGTTTACAAAGAAAAAGAGAAAGTGGATGAACAACCTCCTATTGTTCCTTCTGTTCCTCCCCTTAGGGAAGAAAAGCAACCTATAGTTGATCAAATTTCTCCTTAACAAACATAACTTGAAAAAAAACTAAAAGAAATAGAGGTGCTAGACTAGAGCATATATGTAGATGTCATGCTCTTGCTTGCAAGTTACATGACGAGTTAAACAACGAAAATAAAAATCTGAACTTGATTGTAGCAAGGCATGATGACCCTACTCCCCAACCACAACAAAACAACCCAATACATGAATCACAACAAGAGATGAAATATTTGAAAAAAATTATCATTTGTCCTCCTATTGTGATTAACTTGGATGACGATGATGAGACTACTAAAATTGATGAAGAGGTGCATAATGAATTGAACACATTATTTTCCTCTTCCATGAGCTTAAATGATAAATCCACTATATAGAGTGATGAGCTTGGTACTTCTCCTAGTTCGGAACTTTCCCTAGTCCCTTTGGCTAGTTTTCCACCTTTAGTATATGATGGACATGATTGGGAGGAAGATGAATTGCTTGATGGTTGACTTGCATTTTCTTTACTAGTATTTTGCATTTTCATTTTTTTTTTTTTGTGGTTGCATGTGCGTAATGTGATACCCCACGATTTTCTATTTGATATCTCTCTCTTTGTGACATTCATCTATTTGTACCTTCATTCTTCTCTATGTTGTGCATCACTTTCACCTTTTTATCTTTATTTTTTTCTTGTGTTTTCCTTTTGGGGATGACACAAGGTATTGAGACACCCTATGTCTCTTCCATGTTGACTTGAAAGGTTTTCCCTTTGTTTTCACCCTCTTTGTGTCATTCTTCCAATTCTATGTGTATTTGGGGGATGATGACAATTCTGAGCTCTATAAAAAATAATGTCGCAAAGAACATACTGACCTCAAATTAGTAGATCCCTTATGTGTTTGGTTTTTTTATTTTGGGGCCAACCCCTCTCTTTTCCTTTTCTCTTGTATGTCGTAACTTTACTTGGAAACATATGACTTGGCATAGGGATTTCCAAGTTAGCTCTCATGTCTTCTTTCTTGTTTTCATTTTCATTTGCTACTTTAAAGTAATTGCTCATGGCATGGTGTTTAGCAATTCATTTAAAGTGGGGGCATACATTAACATTATTCTTTTGCATTTTCCATTTTCTTGGTTCTTAGTGTAGCCTTCTTACTTCATATGATACGTTTGTTGCTTTGGGGATGACATCGGGTATGATTTATTTCATGAGTGTGATCTATCTTAGCATATTACATTCCTCTTAGTGGCTTGATGCGAAACACTGCATCCCCTGAGTTGTAAGTCTTTTATTCTTTGATTGGTCCTCTCTTGGAGACATTAGACACAATGTTCCCTAAGTTAAAGACCTCACATGAACTAAGCAAGTCTCCTTTGAACATTCTTTGCATGTTGCATTTTGCATTTGTTATATGGCCACCTTGCATAACACAACTTGCATGCCTGTGGAGCCATCACATTTGTTCATGATTTCTAAGCATACAAATTTTTTTTTGTCTCATGAAGCTCGAAAGACCATTTTTCTTTTTGTGTCACCTTATTAAAGTTATCAGGAGGTATAACTTTGGTATGGTTGAGCGGGAAGCCCATTCTGAGGCATGAATTTCCCCATAGCCACCTGGATGTGTGTGAGTGCATACCAGCCATGAGTGTATGTTTCTCACCTTTTTAGGCCTTCTCACCTGACAGACAACCATGAGTTCCATCGCCTCAAAGTGAGTATGCATTTTCTAGACAAACAACCTAGATCTGATCCACATCATGATGGAAAAATAGTTGAAGCTTGATTCAATTCTTTTTATTTCACCTTTTCCCTTCATCTTTGGCATTGCATGCTTGTGCATTGCTAATTTTTTTTGATATCATTTTCGTGTGTGTTCCTTTGCACTTATGTTAGTTTGTCACAAGACCCTGATCCTAGGGGCTTGATCACCCCTCTTGATCATTGCCATCTCATCTTGCTCGCATTGGCACATTTTAACCCCTCCTGATATGTGTTGATCTACTTTAGTGTGAGTTTGAAGCAGGTTCATCCTCTCACTAAAGTGGGGGCTAAATGTGGACACTAAAAAAGTAACCCTTCTACTTTTTCTATCTCATTTGGACCTTCCTTGTGATTTTGGATTAAATATTGCCTTGATTTAATGTTGTAATGTGGATAAAACATTCACATTAGGTCTTGGGACCTTGTGAACTAAAAGGATTCAAATGGTACCTTACCTAACTGTTGTAAATTGTTGTAACACACTTTCACACTTTTCTAGGGTATTGTTAATATATTCACCTAAATAACCTCTTTTAATCATTTACCAAGCCTTATTTCAAAGTGTTGTGAAACATTTTCACACTTTTCTAGGTTTGACATAAAAAATTGGGCTTTCTTATGCTTTAATTGGCCTTATTTTGCATCTACAAGCCTTAGGTGTATTTTGAGAATAATCCCAATAAACATCATTTAAAACATCAAAATATTGAAACCCACTTTAATTTCCTAAGGTGGGACTCATTTTCCATTCTGGGTGAATAAGTCCCCTTAGGTGGGACCCATTCACCCAAGGTGGCGAATGAGTCCCCTTTAGCTCAAAATTCAAATTTAATTCAAAATTTTGGTGGGTTTTTATTCTCCAAGATCTAAGGTCGGTTTGTGGTGTTGTAATTTTGGGAATTATTGCATAATTGGGTATACATACTAAGTTCAATACTTCATTTTCATTTCCTAACATTCTAAGCATTCAAGAGATCTGCTAGCAAGTTTTGATTAAGCATTCAAAAAAGTATTCAAGAAATTTCAAGGGTAGATTATCAAGCAATTAAGAGCATCCTTCAAGAGTCTTTCATCATGCCAAATATTATTTGCATCATGTTGTGTTAGAGTTAACATTTGTGGTGGAGGATTGTGTGATTCAAGCAAACACTTCATTCAAGATCAATCAACATCAAGCTAGATTCCAAGTCCTCATCCAAATTACATGTTTGAAACATATTACTATTAGGGTTTGGTGAGTTGCAACATCATTATTTGTTCAATCATCATTCTCTACTTTATTTCATTTTATTTTAAGGGTTTGACCAAGGAAAACCCCTATTCACTAACCACCGCAATATTTTTTCTCTTTTTGTATGTGATTTTTGTAGGTTTAGGTTGTAGATTTGTCAAATTGCAAGATTGAAAAAGTTGTCAAAGCTATACAAAGTTGTCAAGGTTGCAAATCAGGCTTGGAGAAGAGTTACATGTCAGATTTCACAGTTCCAAACTCAGAAACTAGTCAGGAAGAGTAGAGTAGACCCAAGGCTATAAGATCCACTTCAGAAATTCCAGAAAAGAAAAAGTGGACTAAGTCACCATTATTGGCGAATGAGTCCCATTGTCTAGGCCGACACAAGCTTTTTGTAGATCTGAGTACCCTTTTGGCTGAATTTTTTTTTGTCACAGTTTTCCTGAAGCAGGACTAAGTCACCCAACTTGGCATATGAGTCCCATCCAACATTAACAACATATTTTCCTAAATTTTAGAGCCACTTCTAGTCTCCATTTCAGCCTTCACAAGTTTTCAGGTGCACATTTCCAGTTTCATAGCTTTTTGTTGCATTTTACAAGTGTAGACACTGAAAAAGTCCTAATTGATACTACGCATCTGATTTCTTCCTAAATCACTCAAATTAACCTTGAATTAATTAAATAATTAGCATTATTTAGTTAAATTCAAAAAAATTGGCTATTAATCAAATAATTAAATTTATTGATTAATTCACCCTTCTTCTAACTAATTTTCATCATATTTAATTAAATCAAATCATTTAATTAAATCCTCCTAAGTCTTCTCATTTGATTAAATAAATCAAATCAAATGTCACGATCTCCTAATCCATTCCAATTAATTAATCCTAAATTAATTAATTCTAAATCACCTTTCTAATCATCATTAATAATTCCTCCGGCTTTTAACTCCTCAATAGTTAAATCAACCCATGGTCAACTAACCAGGTTGCACATGAAAATAATTTGTATTAATTATTTAATTCCTCTATTTTCCCTCACAATGGATATTCCTTGGAATATTCCTCTCAACCACCTCTCATTCAATTTCCCTCCAAAGGATTTCAAAATCTCTTATATTCTCAATAACTTCTCTTACATCCTCTCAAACCTCAACCAATTCTATTCAATTCTTCTTACAACCTTTCAAATCCTCAACCATTCTCATTTATTCCTTTTACATTCCCCTTTCCTGAACACATTTCCCAAAATGTGCTCCACCTTCTTCCAATAGAATGGTGACACTTGGCACATTCTTATTGGCTCCCATTTTATCCCAGATTCATCAAATCCTCTCATTCTTGAACCCTTGGCTTCTATATATTTATAGAGACATTCTCTTCACAATATGGATCCACAACTTCATGCATTATCATTATAGGACCATTTTAATTGTTTGCAATCACCATCTTCATGTCATTTTGAGCTCATTTTCATCACTTAGCATCATTTCCACACTTAGAATCATCTTCAAGCATCAAGCTTATCAATTGGGATTGGGAAAGGGATTCTTTCCACATCAAAGGAGCACCACTCCCGCTATGGGATGGCAATTTAGTTATTTCAATTTGGTTTCATGTTAGTTTTAGCTATTTTACTATAATGTTCAAGTTTCCTCTTTGATTTAGGTAAGAATTTCATAGGGAACATTAGATTTTGGATTTCTAACATGACTAATAATTGTTTGATGTTCTTATGTTAGATTTTTACAAGTTTGATGTTCACATTTTGGCCTTAGAAGGAGGGCTGACATTTTATCTTGCTATTTTTTGGCCTAAAATTTTGTTTTTTGTAGCTACAGGGGAGCGATGCAACCCTTGCAACATACATACTTACTTTTGCTTATCGCGTCACCTTTGCTTGTTTGCAAAGCATCGCTTTTTATTCCAGAGTTGCATTCACTATGTCGAGCCACATATGCATGTCCTTATCGCACCACTTTCTCTACAGTGCTGCATTTGACCTTTCTATTTTCTATCTTATTTTTTTGTTTTGTAGAGCATCACTTTTGAAATCCCGTCGCATTCACTATTTCTGTCCTTTGTAGAGTTCCACCTTTAATTTTCAATAGAGAATCACATTTTCTTACAATGTCGCTTTTGCACAGTTGTAGAGCATTTCCTTTGTAGGAAGGAGAGGAAAACCGAGTTGGAGACTTAAAAGCATTTTTTAATGCTCTTTGCAATAGCTTAGGTCTTCTATTTCTGTCTTTCATTTCTATTTTAGGACCAACTAGAGTTTGTTTTTTGGGATTTAAAATTTACAAACAACTCAAGCTTTGTCAAAGTTGGTGAAAATTGAACCTTAGAAACTTACTAGAATTTGGATTTTTGGCTAAAATTGAACAAACAACTTCATACTTGGTTTTGGTGCTCTAAAATGAACTTGTGTTTTCAATTGTCTTGTAATATTTTTTGCAACTTGTGTCATTCAAATGCGTATGCACTTCTCATGCACTTCATGGTGATCTTGAGAATCAAAAGCATTCTAGTGACATTGGTTTTCTAAAAAATATCTACACATTTCAAGTTTGGGTTTAAAATTGAACAATCATGCTAGTGTGAGAAAGACACATTGTGTGTGTTCCCTCCTTGCACTTCACGTGAACTAGGTAGTCGAACTACAAGTGTACTCCCTCAATTTTGTTACCTTTAGAGGGACTTGCCTACGAACAATTCTAAGACAACTCCTACCGGTTTTTCACTCGGGCCGGTATATAAATGGATAAGACTAAACTGTCAAGTCCTCATGGTATGTAGGCCTTAGCTGTATAGTGTCTTTCAAAACAGGGTACTACTATAAAAAGTATAAGAGCCCCTAGTAGGATTGATTAAAGCCTTAAATAGTGGTTTGCTAGATGCTTGCAAGGTGCCATGTCCCTGATTACCCTAACTAAGAGTGAATTTGTTTAGAAGCCAAAATACTTACTATTTGTTGCTACAAGAATAGTCATTTTGAAGCCATCCCACATTCGTACTATTCAAAGTAGAAACATAATAAATCCTTTTGATCTCTAGATTTTAAGGATTTTGATATTTGGTGGTCTCCAGAAGTGTGTGCTGTGGAGGGGAGCCAATGTCACCAAATCTCTAGAGTTGTTCATTTTGTCTCAATGTTTGGAGAAATCCAAGTGGGGACTCAACAAATATTGTCCTTTCTATCCTAGGGTTGTACAATTTGAGAGTCAGTTTAACACTTTGCTTGGTTCTAAAAATTGGAAACAAACATTTAACAAGGTCATCAAAATTTCAAACCCTTTGGAAAGAACAAATATCCTTGAAGTGTTCAAATATTACTACTTTTCCCTTGGGATTTTTATCCTAAGAGGCTTCTAAATATTTGGGTCCACATCTGAATTTGTTCTCCCCAAAGTCAACCTAGGAAAACTGTTCCTTTGACCCTTTGATTTTCACATAATGGACCTTTTGGAATGAAAAGGAATTGAGACATAAACATTGAGTTTCAAAAGTAAGTAAGTAAGAAGTGTTGATGTGGTAAAAAGAACTCATTCTAATCAAAGATAAAATATAATTGGACCCCACACATGTGTTTGTTTTAATGATTTCCCACAAATTCAAAATTCCAAAATGAAATTCCATTAGTTGTAACAAGCGTCTTAGTCCAAAGGCTCTCAAGAAACACCTCTTAGCACTTCACGAAACTAGAGATAGATTGGTTTACAACTTTTACAAACATGCTTCAAGAGATAATCAAAACTTGTATTCATTCTACTATTTTCAAAATCTGAGTCTTTTTCAACGTTTTGAATTTCTCACATAGGGTTGAAAGTTTTAGAAGTATAACATGTTCTTCAATACCTTGGCCTCATAAACAAAGTCTCTCTAGGTTCACTTAGGATCAATTCAACACCTTCATTTATCACCTCACCAATCAAATCTCATCTCACAAAAAACTTTTGGAACCATGGAAAAATCATTCATGCTAGTCTTTTGGTAAATCCTTCAAATAGAATATCAAAATCACCTTGTTTGGATAAGTGTGTAGGGATGAATCCTTATTCACACCTTAGTTAAATTATCACTCGGATTATGGAAAATCTTACCCTAAGATAACATCTAACATCTTGGAATTGATGAGTCCATTATCCAAAATAAATCAAATCAAATCCAAAATCAAAATCCAAAAATCCTAAAGTGTAGCATCCCTCCAAGGTCCTCAAAAAGTTCCAACATCCAAATCATCCATCCTTCATTTATCACATCATCATTTGATCCTTATCATCCTAGACTTTCTATACCATAGAAAAATGGACCATTGACATTTTCATGGTCTTTTAAGTTTTTATCTCATGATGCTTGGTCTATTTTGCTTTGATTTAATGTTGTAATGTGACTTATGCATTCACATTAGGTCCTAAACATTCGAATTAAAGTGTCTTGTGAAGGTGTTGTGAAGTGTTGTAACACATTTCTACACTTTTCTAGACTCTTTTCATCACAATTCACCTAAAAACCACCTTTTCATTACTTATCAAGTCCTATTCTAAAGTGTTGTAAAGTCTTGTAACAAGATTTCATGCTTTTCTAGGCTTAATTTCACTATTTACACCTTTCTTATGCTTTATATAACCCCTTTGTGCACTTAGAAGACTTAATTAAGTGTATTTTTGAATGTAAACCCGACAAATATTAAATGCAAGATAATTCCCAAAACCCACTTACAAGTCCAAAGTGGGATCCATTCGCCATGGGTGGTGAATGAGTCCCTTTTGGCTCCAAATTCAAAATATTTCAAATTTTCTTTTGGGTTTTTATTCAAAATTACCTTATGTCAGCTTGTGATGTTGTATTATTGGGTTATTGAATGGCATAAGTGTGTATAAATAAGTGTTTTTCTCCTCATTTTACATCTCCTACAATCTCCTCATTCACTTGCATTCACTAAGCATCAATTAGCATTTGAGCACTTTGCATCATTCAATAAAGCATCAATCAAGGATCTTGAAGCAACCATTGAAATTTAACCTCATATTTCTTCAACAAGGATGTGGGGAGTTTAGTACATTTGCATGTTGTTTATTCATCTTTCCTTGTCCATTTCATTCCATTTCTTCATTAAGAGTTTGATTATCAAAGTGGGATTTGACTAAGGGAAATCCCTATTCTCTTACCCTTAACCATTTTTCCCCTTTTGCATGTGTGTTTGCAGGCTTTTGTATGCATATTTGTCAAGAAATTAGGTGTTGTAAGGTGGTCAATAAGTCAAAAAAGTGTTTCAAGTCAACTACATCCTATTTCAAGCTTGGAGACAACCTACAACCCATTTTTTGCAGATTTGACTCGATCAACTCAACAAGAAGACAAGTGTAGATCTGGAGCTACATAATTGACCTTTGATTTCATAGAATCTTGGGAGAGGATTAATTTTCCGTAAGTGGAAAATGAGTCCCACCTTAAGGCTAGAAAAGGTAATTCTGTCAGATTCTAGTTCCCGCTAGTCGGAAACTAGTTTTCAAGTGTTTTTACCAGTAGCAGGATTGATTTGCCATCAGTGGTGAAAGAGTTCCACTGGTGATTTACATTGATTTCTATCTGCATTTAGATCATTATAGATTTAGCATTAATTTCCTAGGTGCACTTTGTTCAACCTTCTTTCAATTATTTTTTTATTTCTTCATGTTTTAGTCCATTCTTGAATATCACATTGTGTTTTCAAACATTGCACATTTCATTAGTTTTGCATTCATAATTTTTTTTTATCAATTAGCTACATTTAGATCATTGCATTTAGTCATAATTACATCATACATACCTTAGTTTAAATGAACCACTACATTTTTTGGGGTCTATCTCTCTCCTTTTAGGTGAAAAACCCTAAGAGTGCAAGAGAAGTCTATAGACATTAACAAAAATTGATGGTTCACTTTCTTTTTTGTATCTAGATTTTAGAAAAACCTAAGAAGTTAGAAGTTTACCTCCTATTCCTAAAATTTGATCCTAATTTTATCGTCCAAACGAGATCACAACACAAGAAGATCATGGAACATAACAAAGAAACATCCACTTCAAGCGATTTGAGTCAAACTGCATCCAAGTTTAACCCTATGGAACCAACCAAACCTTCACTTAACCTTCCTTAACTACCACAAGATCTTCAAAAGGGAGGTTTCCAAGTGGAGGACATCACCGAAAACTTCCAAGGAATGACCCAAGATGAAATCATGGAGCTAGTCCAAAATCCTAAGACACATAAAATCATCAACACGGTCATGAGGCTCAACCCTACCCAATATATGTTGGCATTAGCTAAGGAAGGGGATAAAATCCATTCTAATTTTGATGTGAGAACTATCATTAAAAGATATCTTGGGAGCATACCTCAACCACCATTCATGCCACCATTCTCAAACATCATTCAACCCATCATACAACCAACATCATCCCACTCTCCAAGCCAACCAATGATCACCAAAGGGAGTTCGTTACTCCAAGGTCTTAAAACACATCCACATGTCAATAACCAAAAATTGGAGGAAAATACAACCTTGGGTATTCCCACCTCCATCCCACAAGACCCGAAACATCCATACGTACCACTCATCTTCCATGACACAAATAACCCCTCTACTTTTTCTGCAACACCAACATACCCACTTGATTCTCTCCCCATGATATCGTAAGGACAAGTGTATTTGTTTGCACAAGGGGGAAATTTTGATGCATCATCCTCACTCTTGCAAGGAAACACATCATTCATCTTCCCATCATCCACACCCAATCAAAGTGTGGGGAAAATTCTTCTATCCAAAACACCAATCAAAAATCAAGCAAATGAAACCAATCCAAACACAAGTCAAATAAAAAATTCTATCATATCAAATACTTTAGTCATGCCACCACTATCACAACACTAGGTGGTTCCAATCCAACCAATCATCACACCTCAAACATCTCAAAGTATAGTCTCACAAGGACTAAACATATCAACCATCAATCCAAACACACCAAACACCACACAACCACTTGTCATCACCCACCAAACACCACAACAACCATGGAAACAAAATATTTCTAGCTTATATCACACCATCCCACCAAATCCCCCACCACAACTTATAAATCCAAATGTGCCAAATCAATATAGCGTTACATTGCAAGCAGTGCAACAACCATACCAAAAAATATTTGTAGCAATTCCAAGTTGAAAAAGCACAAGATTTGCTACAACAACAACAACAAGCACAAAAAGCCACACAAGTTGCACAAGCCACTCAACAAGTTCAAGCTCAAGCGCAAGCTCAATACCAAGTGAAAAAATCCCAAGCACAATCCTTGGCGCAATAGGAAGCCTATCAACATGCCTTACAACAACAAGTACAACAACAAGCATTATTAGCCCAACAACAATTGCAACAACAACAAGACCAACAACAAGCATTGTTGGCACAACAACAAAAATAGGCATACCAACAAGCATTTTTTGCACAAAAAAACCTCTAGTAGCCTCTCCCAAGCACACTGTAAAATACCTTAAACTTCAACACACCTACCATCCCACCACTTGATCCACAAAATGACCTTTCATTACAGGTCAAATTTCTTTCACAACAAATATTGGACATCCAATCGGGGAAGAAGAGATCACATACATAGGGAACCTTGTGCCCTTATCCATTTGACAAAAACATTGCTATGGTTCCATTCCCACAAGGTTTTGAGATATCAAAATCTGATAAGTATCATGGAACCGACAACCCTAAAGATCACATCAGGGAATTCCATGTACATTGTATGGAAGTGGCATATGATGACTCTTATCTAATGTGGCTCTTCCCTTGTAGTTTGGCTGGTCCAACAATGGAATGGTTCTATCGCCTTCCCCCAAGAATTAAGAAGTTTCAAGAAATTATGGAAAAATTCATAAAGAACTATTCATTTAACATAGGCGTGGAGGTGAGCTTGGAAGAATTATCCAACCTAAAACAAGCCAAGGGAAAAAAAATTGTGGCCTTCTTGCAATGATGGAGAGCCAAGGCCAATAAAAGAAAGTGGTCTATGCCAAAAGAGCAACAAATCAAGACTATCATCACCAATCTTGAAGGGACCTTGGCCTTTCATTTGAAGATGCAATGCATAACATCATATGACCAATTGATCCCCAAAGTGATTAACATCGAAATGGATCTTATAGCATAAGGAGGTGCACCCACTTACTAATGAGGTAAAATTAACCTCATCAATATAATAGACTCAATATTCAAACTTATACCTTTCAGCCCAATTTACCCTGCCAATTAATTACCTTTAGTAAAAATAGCTGCTCTCTTTTTATGAATAAGCGTGCAAACTTTACTTCTTGAAATTAGTCAAAATTTAAGCTGACTTATGCTAATTTAATGGTTTAGTTCTTGAGAATTTCATAGGTCAACTTCCACCACTAGTTACCATTCTAGTCAAAAGGGAAATGAGTGTAGGTCTCAACACCATTGAAGAAAAGTGAGTGGGTGCCAGAATTTCAGGAGCATACATTATGGGCCCCGTCTCCATAGTTCTATTATTTTTCAGTTTCAAAAAATTTATGGCTTGTGCAGATCTTCTTTAATATTTCATGTCATGGGATTTAAAGTCCATTAGTTTTTGACAATCTTTTAAAGACTTTATTAACTAAAAAGTAGGATTTTGTTAGCCACTTTCATATAAATATATGTAACTATTGAAAACGATGAATAGAAAAGAATATTGTTATGCTGCCAATATGCCTTTTCTAAGTAAAACTACCATATGAATAAAGATGAGTTTTCTTGCCACTCTTTGAATTACTAACCAATGTGAATGGAGTTCTTGGAATGAAGTGATTTGGAGATTACTAGTGCATGTGATCTGAGATAGCTGTAGAAACACCTGAGAGCTAGCCACTTGAGGGTTATAGATAGATAGATAAGTATTTTACTTCTCATTTTGTACTTTCTTTTAGTAGATAAAAATTAAAATTGGAATTCATTTTCATGTGTGTGTCATGCTATTAGTGTCAATCCTGTAGGTTGTAACTAAGTCTGTAGTATTTGAATTCAGTATCTGAAATTCTGGAGTGCTTTCCTTTAGTTGTTTTAGATTGTTAAATCATTTTATGCTAGTTTTTGGATTGTTATCTTTTGCACTAGATAAATGTTTCCTAGTTTCTTTACAAGTTTTACTTCTTCAACAATTTACACATTCTTTAGATTAATCATTTCCATGCTTTCTAGCTTAGTGGTGATGCTTTTTAGATTCATTATTTTTTGCTTTCTAGTTTAATTATTTTTAGCCTTCTAGATAGAATATTTCCTACTTTCTAAGTTTAGAGGCTTTCTAGTTTAGAGTTTTATTCAACTGTTTAGTATTTAGGAAACCTGAGAGAGAGATAGTTTAGATGTCTTCTATTGCATATAGCCTTTGGACGCTGCCCGATCGATATATTGATGTGTTTATCAACTAAAGTGTTAGGACCTAATGAAAGTCTCAAATTTTGGCACCGTTGTCAAGGACCCTCTTTCTAGTGTTAGTAGGAGATATCTTGAATACCTCTTTTAGGAATAGAAATAGTCCTTTAACTTCTTTTCTGTATGGTTAGGAAACAAGGACCCCATGGAAGATTCATACCAAAACCCCCCCAAATCGACGTACCAACAACAAGTAGGGAGGAAGGAAACTTAGATCAAGAACGTACTGAGGAATTGACTGACTAGGGTCAACCTGAGACCTTCCCACATACCTTAGAAACAAACCATATAGTTGTCGAGGAGCGTATTCCTTTACAAACTTTAGAACCTCACCCAACTGAGCTAACTCTCGAAGAGAGTCACATTCTCTTGAACATCATGGGTGATAGAAGAAATGTTGCCAACAACAACAACAATAACTCTCCACCACCATGCACATTTACTTATCCTATTGCTATTGATGTAAATGATGATATGAAAATGAAAAATATATCATTGTCCTTCTTTCTAACATTTCAGGGTTTGTCTATGGAGGACCTTGATCAGTTTCTATTTGAGTTTAAAGTCTTGTATCATACATACGACTACAAGAATGATAATCATAAACTTAAGCTTTTCCCTTCCACTCTGAAAGACTCAACCATGTGGTGCTTTATGGGATTAGCTTCTCAGTTGATAAAAACCTGGGATGAAATGGAGACTATTTTTTCTAGAGAAATACCAAAGTTATTGTAGGGTCAGTGATAGGAAAGAAGAATAGTTCAAAATAAGGTAGAATGAGGATGGAAGTTTAGAGGATTACCTAGATAGGTTTATCTTCTTATCTAAACATTGTGGTGGAAAGGCCATCAGTGTTGATATTTTGAAGACCCTCTTTCTTAAGGGTCTTGATGATGAAGCTCAAAGGAGCTTGGATTTAATGGGAAAAGGCAATGTGTCCCAATTGGGGCTAGACAATATTACAGAGTTGTGTTAGAATTTATCTCATACTCAAGGAGAAATTAGGAAGTACACCTTATTTAAAGGTTCCATTGACATCAAAAAACTTTGTGAAGAGCTCACCAACTTCAAGACTGACATTCTCATCCAGTTAAACACTACTTTAGATGACATACAAGATAAAACAAAAAATCCTAAAACCTTGTCCATCTATTGCCCCAGGTGTTGAAACAAACATTTTCTAAGAGAATGTCCCTTGGAAAAAGTTGATAAGATTGACGTTTGTGAAGTGTGTGACAAGAATCACCCCACTGATCAGTGTGAGCTACTGAATTCCATAAAAAATTCTAAGAAAAGAACAATCCCAGTTGAGGAAGAAGTGAACATTATCAATCAGAGAACTGGAGGCAAGTTTTCCTATGGCCAAAATTCCAATCCTAATTGGAGACCCCAACCCAATTTGAACAATAATCAATGGGAAACACCCTAGCCTCAGACACCGCCTCTAAAACCCTCTAATTGGGGAACTTATCCCTGGGGACCACCTGAATGGGAAAATCAATCTTAGGGTAACCCTTAGTGACCTAGTCAGCCTCAACAATAGTGGTACCATCAAAATCCAATTCCTCAATGGAATCAACCTCAACATCAGTTTTATACTGGCCCCAGGAGAATTCCTACTCAACAAAAGAATCTTCTACCACCACCCAAGAATACACAAAAAATTTACAAGTTAACTAGCCACCACTTCTAGCACAACCAGTTCTGAACCCAAAGAACAATCACCCAAATAATCCAGTGTATATTTCACTGAACAAGACAATCTTACTGGACTTAATGCCATATACTATGGAAACCTATAATTGAGGTATGGGAAAACACTTTTGTAGCTGAATATTGAAGAAATCATAGATGAACCTATCAAGAAGTCTACTAAGAAAACCACAATAACACCCACATCTATAGAACAAATTTCAGACACCATGCAACATAATCCTAACCTGCAATCTTCAGTTAGAGCTTCTGACCTACCTTAGGAGGAGGGGGGTCAGTCTCCAACTAAAATTCCAAACGATTCCATGCCTAAGGAAAAAATCAAATCACCCTTTCTAGAGCGTCTAAAACCAATTCTTTTGAAAGATGCTCCATAAATGACCTTATCCATTGAAACTACATTGATACAAGAAATTAAGCAATTGCAGATTGAAGTCCCTTTGTTACAAGTGATTAAAGAGATCCTTGAGTTAAACCAACTGATTAAACAATTTTTTATCAAAACCCCAGGGAGAAAACCAAAATGAATTAACACTATCCACATAAATGGGTACCTAGTTGACTTGTTGGATGGAATGACCACTACTATGAAATATGATGATCTAGGTAGTCTGCTTATAATAGTAACAATTAATGAGGTAGAAATACCTAATGCTTTGGTGGACCTTAGAGCAGCCATTAACATGATGACTGTTGACATGATGGAAAAAATAAGACTTATTGATCTATGCCCCAAAACTATAGTTTTATAGATGGCGAATCAATCCATAGCTATTCCCAAGGGCATCATTGAAAAAGTTCTTGTTAAGGTGGATGGATGGGAATACCAAAAATACTTCCAAATAATTGAGTCCCTTACACCCAAAGATGGTTATCCAATAATTCTTGGATGATCATGGCTGGCTATTGTTGCAGCCAAAATTGACTGTAGAGAAGGAGGAATGACCATCTCACATGGATCCAATAGAAAACATTTGTTTTTGTATCCTCCTGCCAAGCTTGCCTAACACAATAAAGTATGGGTTGATGAATCGGAAATTCCCAACGAAAAAGAAAATTTTGCTTCACTAGCCATGGTAGTCATCAAACAACATGGTGAAGAATTAGAGGATGAATTGGAGAATGACGTGGAAAGTATTACCATGGATTCAAGCAGTGAAGAGATGAAAAATGTAGAAGAAATCCTAGGACACCCAATCAACATAGATCATGCAGAATTTGATGATAATAGTTTCATTGGATTACCTTGTCCTTTGATAATTTTAGTTCCAAAAACTCACCATTTCTTTGTAGATGTTTCCTGGCTTCATAAAATTTTACCTCATAGTTGGCCTCTTAAAACCCTAATAAGGACCATGTACACTGTCACATCCAACCATTTGGGAGTCAAAACCATTATGTTGCTGCCAGGAAAAACTTTGAACATCAACAGTTGGTTGATTGAGACAGAAGAACATAGATTGTTTGACACCCTAGTGAATAGATCTAAAGCGTTCGCTTGGGACTATACATATATGAGAGGAATACACCCTAGTGTGTGTACGCATCATATCTATACTGAAGATGTTCAACTTGTTCACCAGCCACAAAGGAGACTCAATCCTACTCTAAAAGACATCTTTAAAATCAAGATTGAGAAACTCTTACAGGTAGGATTTATCTACCCAATTTTTGACAGCAAGTGGGTGTCACCCTTGGTTGTAGTTCCAAAGAAGAATGGGAAGTGGAGAGTGTGTGTAAACTATAGGGAGCTTAAAAAAGCAATGCATAAAGTTTATTTCCCTTTGCCACTCATGAACCAAGTGCTAGATAACTTGGCTGGGAGGAAAGTTTTTTCATTTTTGGACAAATTTAGTGGATACAACTAGATACAAGTAGCAGTAGAAGACCAAGATAAGATGACCTTTAATTTCCCTTGGCGGAAATTTTCATATCGGGTTCTTCCCTTCGAGCTATGTAATGCCCCTACAATTTTTCAAAGGGCCATCTTAGCTATGTTTGTTGAGTTGGTGAATGAGTGTGTGGAAGTTTATATGGTAGACTTCACTATATATGGTTCAAATTTCAATGAAGCCCTCAAGAATCTTGATAAGGTGTTAAAGCGATGTGAAGATCATCATTTGTCCCCAAGCCACAAGAAATGTTTGATCATGGTGGAATAAGGAATAGTGCTGGGACATCATATTTCAACCGAAGGGATTAAGGTTGATCCTAAGAAAATGGAAGTAATAAAACAACTCGAGATTTCAAAAACTTAGACTGATGTCAAGAGTGTTGGTGTAATTAATTATTTAATTACACTTTAGCATAAGTTTACTTAGGCATATTTTATTTCCTAGGTTAATTCTTATCCTTATCTTGCTGAGCTATCTTTTTGCTCAAGATAAGATTAGGGTTATGCATCTTTGCTTTTATAAAGCAAATTATCTCTTGTAATTTTTGTACTTTGAATATATCAATTTGCACATCTTCATGCAATCTCTTTGCTTTTTTGTTTTTCTCTTTGTGTAAGGTTATTTTCTAGTTTGCATTTTAGATCTTGGTTTCTAACATGGTATCAGAGCCTCGATTTGCAGCCCCTTCTTAGCATTTTTGGAGGAATACATTGTAGAGCTCGTTCAGGGTCCCTCGAGGGATTCATTCCTTGAGTAAATTTATGTAGTGTATTGGCTCAGATCGAGGTTTTCCATTGGATTCAGAGCGCTGAAAAAAGTCAAAAATGGCTTTTATTTCATTCATTTTGGTCACCGTTTCCCAGATTTGTGAGGGTTTCAAGCTTGGTGATTTTTCTGATAGATTTGGGGGTCGCCTAATTTTTTGGGCACTTTGGGCCAAAAAGGACCTCACCGTTGGATTCGTAGCGCCCAAAAACCCCTATTTTCATATAAATTTTGTCCAATTTGGACACAGTCGACTAGGGAGGAAAAGGTTTTTTGTCTGTGGGGCGTATGACCCCAAGACACGTTTTTTGAGGCACAAATTTTGAAATTTAAAAAAAAATAAAAAAAAATTGGGTTGATTTTTGCACGGCCCATTCAGAATAGACCACGCCACCCCTGTGCCACCGCAACACTGCTTCCATTGGCCGCATCGCCCTCTCCTCCGCCGGTCGGCCGCTTAGTTGGCGCTCAGCTCCTGTGGGCGTATTTAGCCAAGCCCGTGGTTCTATCGTGTCCAGGAGCCCCTGCGTCCAGCACTGTCGACAACCTCTAGCCCCAGCCCTAGTCACATGGGTGACTAGGGGCTCTGCCCTAGGAGCCAAACTGCCAGTCCCCTGGTCTGCCTAGGTGACTAGGGGCTCTATTTTTTTAGCCCCTAAGGGCTATAGAATGGGTTATTGGGTAGATTTGGAGCTTTTTCGCGAAAACGGGCATAACTTGGGCATACAACGTCATTTTTTTGCAAACAAGATATCGTCGAAAAGTGGGTTCCAAGCTCTATGCAATGGTGTAGGTGTAATTTTTTGGTTTTTCTTTTTTGATGCCTTTTTCAGCCTCGAAGGTTGCATGTTGTTGTTTTCACTCCGGGAGACATATCTTTTGACTTGCTTATTTTTTTTTCGCCATTCTTGCAATGTTGGAAAGCTGGTTCAAGCCTCTACACAGATATGAGGTCTATTATTATTTTTGTATTTTTTCATATTTTGCATTCTCTCTTTTTGCAATCATTGGGTATTGTAAGAATGAATTGATATAAAGTTCCATTAAGGGGGGGTTCTTGCATCACACTTTCATATTGGTGACAACTCGCATGATTTTTTTTGGTTTCCTGTTGTTTATTTTAGCTTCTTTCTTGCTCTAGCTTGACACATATCAGATTGGGAGTTGATGGTTACTGATCCGCATTGGTTTAGATCCTTCTCAATTTGAGGGCAATGTTTTATGGTTAATGTTCCAAAATCTTTATGGTACTCATCCCCATGGAAGAGGTTTAGTCTCAGTTTGGCATCGACATCGAGATACACGATTTACAGATTCTATCATCATCTCATCTATTGTTGCTTCACAGATTCTAAGGTTGTTCCAGTTTGTGAGTTTTCCAGTGTTCCGTGGCATCGGGTTTGTTGTCGCATTATTATAATTCCGTTTTTGATTTCTTGTAGACAAAAGTATCTTTCCTTGTTTGTCAGATTGTGGTTCTAGTGTTACTCCATAGTGTTCTTCCAGTGCTTCTTTGCAACAGTCATCTCATTGTAGGGGGGTTTTTGTCCCACTGGGTTTTCCTTCTCTACCTCATTATTGCATTTGTACATGAGTACCTGATCAGGCCTTATTTCCGAGACTCATCTTTACATAATAATTTTCTTCTCCCTAAGTTGTACTTATGGGGGGTGTTGGTGTAATTAATTATTTAATTACACTTTAGCATAAGTTTACTTAGGCATATTTTATTTCCTAGGTTAATTCTTATCCTTATCTTCTTGAGCTATCTTTTTTCTCAAGATAAGATTAGGGTTACGCATCTTTGATTTTATAAAGAAAATGATCTCTTGTAATTTTTGTACTTCAAATATATCAATTTGCACATCTTCATGCAATCTCTTTGCTTTTTTGTTTTTCTCTTTGTGGCAGGTTATTTTATAGTTTGCATTTCAGATCTTGGTTTTTAACAAGGAGTTTCTTAGGGCATGCTCGATACTATCGAATATTCATAGAAAACTTTAGTAAAATCATAGCCCCTATGTTTTCTCTCCTTCAGAAGAATGTAGACTTCATTTGGACGCTTGAGTGTTAGTCTTCATTTGAAATTATCAAGGAGAAACTCATCTCTTCCCTTGTCCTTTGAGGACCTAATTGGAGCCTTCCATTCCATATTTATGCGGATGCATCTAATGATGCCATTGGGGTGGTTCTAGGACAAGAAGATGAGAATGGGGGAAAATATGCCATATACTTCATCAATAAGAATTTGACGCCAACATAAAAAAATATACCACAACAGAGAAATAATTCTTGGCTATAGTTCATGCGATGAATTTTTTTTGACATTATGTCACAGGATACAAAGTCACAGTGCATAAAAATCATTCCACCATCAAGTACCTCATGAATAAACTAGTGGTAAATGCAAGGATAATTAGGTGGTTACTTCTCCTCCAGGAATTCAATGTAATAATTGTTGACAAACTAGGAAAGTCCAATGTAGTTTTAGATTTCTTATCCTAGATTAAACATGATGGCAACTGTGCTCTAGTACAAGACGAGTTTATAGATGAAAATATATTTTCCATCTCCATTAAAATCCCTTGGTTTTTCGATATTGCAAATTGTTTGGCCACAACAGAAGTACCACCTCATTTCTCATCAAAACGGAAGAAACACCTCATTAGAGAAAGTGCCCCTTTCAAATGGATTAATGGGATCTTGTTTTGATGTGGACCCAATATAGTTTTACGATGGTGTGTTAGGGCAGATGAGACCTATAATATCCTGAGAGCCTATCATGATGACCCTTTAGGAGGGTATTATTTTTCTAGGAGGAAAAATGACAAGATTTTGGGAGTAGGATACTACTGGACTTCAATGCATAAGGACATCAAGAAATACATTTGCTGATGTGATGAATGCCAAAGGGTAGGAAGACCAATTGCCTCTAATGAAATGCCCCTGCAACCTTAGGTCTAGTATTTGAACCATTTGAAAAATGGGGATTGGATTTTATTGGTCCTATAGACCCTCCTTCATAGGGAAAAGAGTACATTCTAGTATGTACTGACTACCTGACTAAGTGAGCAGAAGTGCAAGCCCTACATGTTGCTAGGGAGGAACAGGTAGTTGATTTCCTCTACAACAAAATTTTCCTTAGATTCAGAGCTCCAAGGATAATTGTCATAGACCAGGGTCCCCAGTTTATGTCTAAAGTTTTGTTAGCATTCAAAAATCATTTCCAAGTAAGTCACAAGAAGTCCTCACCCTACCACTCATAGGCGAACAGACAAGTTGAAGTCACTAATAGGGAGTTGGAAAATACTTTAACAAAAATGGCTCCATCAGGAAGGAAAGACTGGGCTAGGAAATTACCAGAAGCTGTCTGAGCCTACAACACCACTTGTAAATCAACTACTGGCTATAGTCCCTATAAGCTATTCTTTGGGAAGAAACCCCTCTTACCCATTGAATTTGAACTCCAAACCCTTAGAACAACCATGAATTTGGGCATGGATCTTAAACGAGCCTAAATTAAGAGTTTTACAACTTAGCGAGCTAGATGAACTCCGTTTGGATGCCGTCCATCAAATTGAACTGGTCCAACAACAACGTAAGGTCTGAGATGATAAACATATCAAAGAAAAATAATTCCATATTGGAGATTGGACATTATTGTTTGATTCTAGATACAAGGATCATCAAGGGAAACTCAAAACACACTAGCTTGGACCATACAATTTTTTTGAAGTATTTTCCAATGGTTTGGTCAACTGAAACCTATTGATGGTGATACACACACTCTTCTAGTTAATGGGAATTGATTACACATCTACCATAAGCCTGTTAATAAAGAAGAGTTTTAAAAAATGGTAGAAATGTAGGGAGAAATCCAATGCATTGACTCTACTGAGGCAAGGTCAATATAGTCCCACCCAAAAATAAAATAAAATAAAAATATAAATTTTGGAATGTTTCTTCAATTTCTTCATCAACTTAATCATTTGGAATTGGCTAAATTTTTTCTATATTTTGCAAGACTTCATCTTTTTGGAAAACAAAATTCTGGCACACCTCGCTACGATGCTCCAGAACCTATCAACACAGTTGCTGCAATGCTCTAGAACTTGTTGCGATGCTCCAAAACTTGTATAACAAACTTGTCCCACTCCTTGTCCGGATCTTGCACTCTGAAAGATCACTATACTTTGGGGAGACAAGGAAAAAATGACACATCTTTCTTCCTTCTAGTGGCATCTTCCAGCGATGCTCCAAAATTTGGTCATTTCTTCCTTCTAGCGGCATCTTCCAGCGATGCTCTGAAATTCTGCTTAGGTGCTCCAAAAATTTGTTCGGTTGCTACTCCGAATGCATCTTTTGATGATGCTCCATAAATTTTGGTTTATGCTCCAGCTGCATCTTTGGAGGATGCTCCAAAAATTTTGGTTGCTGCTCTAGCTGCATCTTTCGACGATGCTCCAAAAATTTTGGTTGCTGCTCTGGCTGCATCTTTTGACGATGCTCTAGAAATCTTGGTTGCTGCTCTGGCTGCATCTTTCGACAATGCTCTAGAAACTTTGGTTGCTATCCTAGCTACATCTTTCCAACGATGCTTTGGAATCTCTAATCTTGTTGCCATGTTCCAATGACATCTCTCTACGATGTTTCAAAACTTTCTTTTCCTCTACTTTGGTTGCATTTTCAGTAGTACTCTAGATTTTTGTAAGCTTTTTCTTTTTCTTTTTCGATGTTTTGATTTTTCCCAAGTTCCATGCATTCCCATCATTTTATTTTATGCCGCTTTGAGATCTGCTCCCTAATAATTATTCTACCATATCATACCAAATATTTTCATAATAATTTTCGCCGCGATTTCAACCATCCCATTCGTGCCATTATTATCTGTTGTCACCCTCGCCAAACCATATGACTATCCAATTACATCAGCACAGGTAAGTGACGTTCCATCTAATGACAAGACATAAGGTGCATGTAAATTTATTTATTTAAAAGTTAGTACTTATTTTGAATAAAGGCTAATTAATTGGCATGATCTGTTCCTTCTTGCAATTTTGAAACTTGCGCCTTTGCATGATTGCTAAAAGTACGAAAGTGGTTGCATAATTCCCCATGAAAAATCATCATAATTACTTAGTAAGGTGACAAGAAAGTTGATTAATTCCTCCTCCATTGGGTATATTGACTCATAATTCTTTTTTCGTCTACAATTCAATAAGGAAAGAATTACAGAGTTCTACAAAATTTCATTGAGTAGCAAAGAAACAAAGAAAATTGGAGGAGCCAAGAAAAAGTCTAAGCCAACTTCTACAACTCCATTGTTGGCGTTGGGCAATATTGTGGCTCTATTTTAGAAAGTCAGGTGGTTGGAATTCATGAAACAATTTGAAGGGTATATAGAGTAGCTCATGAAAGAATTCATTGAGAATTTTGTAGATGGCCAGACCTTGGTGTGTGGCAAGTGATTTTGGATAAGTACGAAAACCATTGCTCATCTTTCCAGTCTAAAAAATAAGGGAATTGATTTGAATGAAAATGCCAATGTTCCCTATCAAAAACTAATAGAACTATTTCATAGGGAAGGGGAACCCCAACCCATAATGACCATAAGCACTAGGGGAAAAAATAAAGGTTTCCATAGAATGTCTCTTCTAGAACCCTAGAGGACTGCTATAGCATGGATAATTAAGTATTTCACATGTGAGGGACAAATAACTACAATAGTGGGACCTCCTTTTCATTTGTTAACTCATTTGTGCCATGGCATTGAGGACCCTTCTCTTAGGGTAAATTTACTAGCCTTCCTATGTCATTTAGTCACCTCTATGATAGAAAAGTACAAAGTTGGGATAGGGCCTCTCAAGCATCATGGTCTCATACAGTTAATATAAAAATATCATTTCTACAAAAATCCAAAGAAGAAGTGGCAAAAGTTCCTATGGAAATTTGAAAAAGTAGAATCTGAAAGATCACTTGAGGAGGGAGAATCTTCCAAGAAAAAAGAATAGTTTTTAGAAGAGCCCTCCTTGGAGGCATTGGATGCTCCTAAATCCCAATAGACCTCAATGACTCCCAACGTAAATGCGTTGGAAATTTTTCTAGATGAGCTAGAAACCCCAAGACAGACAGGGGAGGTGGAAATTGTGCATTCCAGAGATGAAGAAGAACCTCCTTGCAATAGGAAGAAATGAATCAAAGTTACCTTTCAAATGAATCCTCATCTATAGAGAAGTAAAAGGTTGTCTTTAGGATCTAATGAAACTGAACCCTAGGACATAGGAAGAACTTCCAAAAGGAAGAAGACTAGGACTCAAACAAAGGTAGTGGAAATTGAAAGCCCACCTAGTAGTGAGGAAATAAATGAAACAAAAAAGTAGGGTTATCAATTCCCTAGGGAAGAGGACAAGAAAACCCCATCACCCAAAGAGTAGGAGGAGGAGAAAACACAGTCACCACATTCAGTGCAAATTGAAGATAAACTTGTGGGGGGACTTTCTCCTTTTCTTGACTGAATGGGAAGTATACCTGAAATTGAAGAAAATGTGTATCATATTGATATAGAAATTCCTCACTCATCCTTCCCTATGGACATTGGGGAAGAAAATGTGCCTCATATTGATATAGAAATTCCTCATTCATCCTTCTTTGTGCACACAAGGGGTACAAAATCTAGCTAGAGAGGCGAGGAATTAGAAAAATTAAAAGAAGAAATTGTGGAATTAAGAACCAAGCTACAAGATGATGAAGCACAAATTAACCAACAAAAGGAAGAGATTGAGGTACAAGCTACCATTGTAAATAAAAGAGACTAGGAAATTGAAAGATTGACAATACAAATGGAGGATAAAGATAAACTCATTGAATATGTGTAGTACCGGATTCAACAATGGAATCAACAAGATAAGCAACACAAGGTTGCTTTGTATGATAGAGATAAACATATTCAAGACTTGAAATTTTTTTTTATGCAATTATTTAGTGCTTTTGAAGAAGAAAGAAATAGATAGGAAACTAAATTGAATGCTTCTATGATTAAGATTGTGGTATTAGAGCAATATTTGCAAGATAGTGACACTAAACCAATTATGGAGTCAAAAGAGACACAAACTAAACCTATTGTTATAGAATGGTTCTAGGTACGCATCCCTCCAATACTAATGAAATGGATAGAGCGATGCTATCTTTTAAGGGATGTGGAATTTGAGAATAATAGGCTAAAGAGGGAATTGGTAATGTTATAAGAATCATTTCATAAATAATATAGGGGTAAATAGGATGCTTGTGAAATTGGTGAACTACTATTAACTTGTAGAAGACCATCTAGGCTGTACTCTATATTTCTTAATGAACAATTCTTAAGATGGAAATTACAAAGAATTCTTGAAAATCAGGCACATGATCTTGATGACAAGGAATTTGTAAAGATATTTGTTGAGTCACTTCCTGAACAACAATATTTTTTATGTGAGTTATTTGTTCATAATTTTTTCCTAGAAAAATATATGGATTTCTTTGTTAATTTCTTTGTGGGAGAAGTACAATTGAGATTATTCCCGTCTACAATGAGAAATCAACTTCATTAGCAAGATAGAGCAAGGGAATATGCACATGTAGAAAAGAATATGGGGTTGCAAATGAGATATCCTCATAGTAAGCCTTTCTTTTTCAAGGCACAATTTCTAAGCATTTGGCTAAAAAAGGAAGTACAAGGTAAGTACAATAATAACCTCTGATTGTGCTATGATCACTTCTAGAATCAAGGACAAAAATTGATAGGGAGAGCTTGGCATGCCTATGAGGAATGGTATACCCCTCTCCCTATGTTTCTCAGGAAAAGGGAACTGATCTCACCCCTTAATATTAAATGGTCCTATAGAAGGGCAATAGTTCTGGCCAAGATTCTTGAAGAACTAAAGGTTAATTGGATTGGTATGAGGTACAAAACTCCCCTGCTTCTCTCACCACCTCCTTCAGTATATATAAATATAGACCAAAGTGATGATGGATTTGAAAGATGGGTACAAAGAGTCACTTTTCATCAGGGATTCTTGAGGGAGCTAGAGGAACTAGATACAGAGGCAGATGACTTCTATGATCTTAGTTCCAAGTATGAAGAGATGAATAAGGGGAATGAAAGACAAGGGACACACCAGCGAGCAAGAGGACCTGCTTTGGATTAGGAAGGGGAGGAAATGATGAGGTAAAAATAACTTCATCAATATAATAGACTCAATATTCAAACTTATACCTTTCAGCCCAATTTACCCTGCCAATTAATTACCTTTAGGACAAATAACTACTCTCTTTTTATGAATAAGTGCGCAAAATTCTTGAAATTAGTTGAAATAAGATAACTTATGCTAATTTAATGGTTTAATTATTGAGAATTTCATAGGTCAACTTCCACCACCAGTTACCATTCCAGTTAAAATGGAAATGAACATAGGTCTCAACATCGTTGAAGACAAGTAAGTGGGCACTAGAATTTCAGGAGCATACATTATGGGCCGAGTCTTCATAGTTATGTTATTTTTAGTTTCAAAAATTTTATGGCTCGTGCCAAGCCTCTTTAATATTTCATGTCATGGGCTTTAAATTCTATTAGTTGTTGACAATCTGTTAAAGAATTTATTAGCTGGAAAGTAGGATTTTGTTAACCACTTTCATATAAATATGTAACTGTTGAAAATGATGAACATAGAAGAATATCGTTATAATTCCAATATGTCTTTTCTAAGTAAAAATACCATATGAATAAAGATGAGCTTTCCAACCACTCTTTGAATTATTGAGCAATGTGAATGGAGTTCTTGGAATGAAGTAATTTGGAGATTACTAGTGCATGTGATATGAGATAGTTGTAGAAACATCCGAGAGCTAGCCACTTGAGGGTTATAGATAGATAGATAAGTATTTTACTTCTCATTTTGTACTTTCTTTTAGTAGATAAAAAATAAAACTAGAATTAATTTTCATGTGTGCGTGTCATGCTATCAATGTTAATCCTATAGGTTGTAGCTAAGTCTATAGTATTTGAATTCAGTATTTGAAATTCTGGAGCACCTTCCTTTAGTTGTTTTAGATTGTTAAATCATTTCATGCTAGTTGTTGGATTGTTATATTTTTCACTAGATAAATGTTTCCTAGTTTCTTTACAAGTTTTACTTCTTCAACAATTTACACATTCTTTAGATTAATCATTTCCATGCTTTCTAGCTTAGTGGTGATACTTTTCAGATTCATATTTTTTAGCTTTCTAGTTTAGAGTTTTATTCAACTGTTTAGTATTTAGGAAACCCAAGAGAGAGATAGTTGAGATGTCTTCTATTTCATATAGCCTTTGGACACTACCTGGTCAATATATTGATGTGTTTATCAACTAAAGTGTTAGGACCTAATGACAGTCTATCACTTACCAAGACAATCGACCATCAACAAGCTACAATGAAAAACCTTGCACATGGGATACAAACAAGAGTGCCACCAATGATGCTGTTGTTGACACTAAATTTGTTATCATTGCTCCAAAACCAAATGTGCAGCAACAAATTTACCAACAATTACAAAAAAACACCCGAAATACTCCTTAAACCAACACCTCACAACAAAAACAACTGAACAATCAAACTATCAACAACCTAAATACTCAAGGGGGTACTCAAGGGAGACCACCCCCAAGGAACATATACCCCCCCAAACGAAAATACACACCACTAGGGGAAGCAATCGAATCAGTCATGCAAGAATTGGTACAAGAGAATCTCATCAAAATCCCTGTTTATGAGAATTACCAAGAGCCTCTAGTTAAACCACCCTGGTATAACGAAAATTACCTCTATGACTTTCAAAAACTCAAGGGACATAGAAAAAGTAGTTGTATGAAACTTAAAAATCTGATCCAAGATCTCATTGATGATAAGAAAATTACCATTAAACAATCCGATGGGAACCAAGATCTTAAGATACACATGAATCTGATATCAGATCACAATAAATGGAATAAAATGGTAAAGGAAATTACAACAATGTGAACCATATTTATGACCATGTTGTTGTATCCTTGGATGAATGGGTCATAGTTGTCAACATTAAAGGATCTAGAGCTGAGTGTGGAGTCACCACACATGGCAACAAAATTACCCTCCTAGGACCTTCACAACCATCCAAAGCACCTGGTGCAAATCTGAATTCATTTCCTGATGGTTATAATGTCCTAGATCAACTAAAAAAGACCCTTTACTAGATCTCCATCATGGAGTTGCTAAAAATATCACCCACACATAAGAAAATCCTAGAAAAGGAATTGGATGCCTCTTCCATTCCCACAGATCTTGATGCGGACTAGTTCCAAGCTATGGTTGGACAAATCAACTCACCACATCTACTCAATTTCTCTAAACAGGATCATCCAACCCAACCACGTCACAACTGTGCTCTCCATCTTGAAGTCCTATTACACAAGAACAAAGTCAAAAGAGTCTTGGTGGATGGGGGTACAGGTTTGAATATTTGTACTTTGACGTTGGTAAAGAATTTGGATTCTCAAAATATGTCATTGAAAAGAGAAAAGGTATCACAATCAGAGCCTATTATGATCAAGAATGGGTGTCCCAAGGTACCATTCAACTCCCTATTTAAGTGGGGCCAACCATCATGGAGACCACTTGCCAGGTTCTTGACCTTGAACTCCCTTATAAAATTCTCCTAGGAGGCCCATTGATCCATGGGATGTAGGCTGTTGCATCCACATTCCACCAATGTGTCAAATTACCTTATTAAAGGCAAGAAGTCACAATCCATGGTGATCTTGAGCCTTTTTATTATTGCAAAAACTTGGAGGCCAAGTATTATAAGATCAGGACCCAAGTCCCAAACAATGATGAGGGACCCACATTGCCTTATGTTGATCCATCCACATTAGCCTCCACTTTTGAGATAATGAAACAATCCATTTTGGACATCCTTAATATTAAATTTATTATCCAAGACAATGGGTTTGGAGAGTATAAAATGAAAAAGAGTGCTTTTGTTGTAGATGTTACCTCAATATTCTAAATCTCATGGGAAACCGTAGCCTATTGACATCACATATCAAACCTTCAAAGAAGACCCTTCTACTTTCAAAAAGTGGGGAGACCTAAGCAAATAAGTGGTGGATGAGAAAAATATATCAAGCTTTCTATATCGAGATGAAAGACCCGTACCTAATCTTCCCATGAAGGATGATAACAAAGGGTTACAATTAATGCTTAGCATGGGCTACAACAAGAATCAAAAGCTTGGGAAAAATGACAACGGCCTATTAGAACCTATCGCTGTTGAGAAGCACCTTAAGAATCTTGGCATTGGATGTACCCCTAAGAGGATAACCATACTTGGCAAAGGTGCTACAGTGAAAAAATTCAAAGCTTCTCCTCAGTTACTAGTATCCATAGGTCTACCTCTAGATAATTATAGCTTCGATGTAACTGATGTGTGTTACAAGGATCCCTTCACTGAACTACCCATGTTATTTGAGGATTCCTCCCTTTTTATGATCACTACTGTGTCTTTCGAACGAGTAACCAAACCACTGAATTAAATCTTGTCTACCCCCAATTGATAGACTGTGACCAACGAGGACCACCAATCTTGGACACATTCGAAAATGATGAGGATCTCTCAGAATTCATGGAACTAAGGGATACTTTACCATGTGGAGATCACAAAGCAGGGTTTGATATTGAGCTAGAAACACACACATAATATGGGGAAACAATTGAATCTCTTAGTTGCAAAATAGAAAATTTAAGAGTAATATATAGGTCTTTTAGTGAAAACCACACTGTGGCACTTTCAGATCCAAAAATAGTAAAAAGAAAGGATGTATCTGATGGTGAAAACCTCTCTGAGGCACCAAAGGATGATGAATTTAATCTTCCCGTTAGTACCATCCATCAAGAAAAAACAAAAGTCTTGGCAGAGAAATGTAACCTAGTCAATATAGGAACTGAAGAGACACCACACATCACTTTCTATGTAGAATCACTTTTGACCGAGGAACAAGAAATTCTAGCTGCACTTTTGAGAGAAAGGAAGGTAAATTTTGCATGGACCTATGCTGACATGCCTGGTCTTGATCTAGAGGTAGTAGTCCATCACCTAGCAGTCTATCTAGAAGCGAAGCTAGTAAGATATAAACTGAGAAAGATGCATCCACAGTTCACATTATTAGTCAAACTAGAGTTGCAGAAACTCCATGATGCTGGCTTCATACGACCCATTGACTATCCCAAATGGGTTTCCTAGGTCTTGTACCTATTTCTAAGCCCACTAGGGGTATCCATATTTGTACTAAATTTAGGGACCTAAACAAAGCATGCCCTAAGGATGATTTCCCTCTTCCAAACATAGACATGATTGTAGATCTGACAGCAGGACATGAAATGCTATCACTAATGGACGAGTTTTTAGGGTATAATCAGATTATGATAGTAAAGGATGATTAGCATAAGACAACCTTCACCTATCCATGGGGAACCTACTATTGAAACATCATGCCATTAGGGTTAAAGAACACTGGAGCTACATACCAAAGGGCTAGGACTCTAATTTTTCATGATATGATCCACAAATCTATAGAGGACTATGTGGATGACATACTAGCCAAGTCAAAAAAGTGTTGGACCACATAGCAACACTAGGCTCTATATTTGACAGACTTGAAGAATATAAGGTGTGACTCAATCCCAAGGAATGTGTCTTCGACATGCAATCAGGAAAACTCCTAGGGTATATTATAGTATCAATGAGGGGAATCGGGATAGACCCTACCAAAGTCAAAGCCATCCTTGAAATGGAAGCACCAAGAACACTAAAATAGTTGAGGGGTCTGTAGGGAAGACTTCAATCCATTCATAGATTCATAGCACATCTAGCAAATAAAAGTATCCCGTATTCTCATCTACTCCAAAAGGGGGTAGAATACAAATGGGATAACAAGTGTGATCAGTCATTCAATAAAATCAAAGAATATTTGCTAATTCCACCAGTTCTCATGCCACCAATCTCGAACAAACCAATCATCCTCTACATATCAGCTACAATAGCAGCCCTTGGTGCTCTCCTAGCTCAACATGATGAAACAAGAAAAGAGATCCATTTACTATATCAACAAAACCTTGGTGGGGAATGAGCTAAACTACACATTCATCAAGAAAGCTTGTCTTGCAGTAGTATTTTCCTAATAGAAATTTAGACACTACATGCTAGCTCATCAAATAAAGCTCATCGCCAAAATAGACCCTCTCAAGTATCTACTCTCTAAAGCAATGCTCACAAGACTAATGGCTAAATGGGTCATGATATTGATAGAATATGACATTGAGTATGTGGAGTGGAAATATTTCAAAGGACAAGTAATTGTAGATCAGTTAGCCGAGGCACCTATATATTCAGAGAACCCATTGACATCAAAATTTCCAGATGAGTCCATTTTCAATCTCAGTGTAGCAGATCATTGGAAGGTGTATTTTGATGGATCATTCACACAACATGTCTTAGGAGCAGGGGTCCTCTTTATCACACCACAAGGGGATTGTATTCCAAAGTCATACAGGTTATCTTTCCCTTGCACTAATAACATCACTGAGTATGAAGCCCTTGTCATAGGACTTTGAGTTGTAGTACAATGAAAAATCATGGTACTTAAGGTTTATGGGGACTCACAACTAATTATCAACCAGGTCAATGATGAATACCAAATGAAGGATGACAAACTTACCCCATCTAAGAAACTAGTGGAGGATCTCAAGGAATTCTTTCTTGACATCACATTTGAAAAAATACCAAGGGAAAACAACAAAGCAACATATGCTATGGATACAATTTGATCATTACTAGATATCCAACACAATGTTCCTAAACCTGAATTCTTGGTAGAGCAATTTCTCATACCAGCTTTTGAGGTACCAAATTCTAAGTTCGTATGTGACATCATTGGTCTCGTGATATTTGGTACCATGAAATATTCACCTATCTAAAAATAGGAGTCCTCCCTGTCGACATCACCCCAAATCTCAAGAGAACCTTTATTCAAAAGTCATCCTGTTTCGTTATCTTAGGTGATACCCTTTATCGTAGAAGTATTGAAGGAACCCTTTTGTGATGCCTTCTTGAGGATGCTTTGACTACTTTAACTGAGGTAGACGATGGTATTTGTGGTTCGCATTCTAGTGGTATGACCTTGGCCAAGAAACTACTGAGGACGGGGTACTACTCACCAACAATGGAGAAAGAAGCCCATGACTATGTCCGCAAGTTCCTGCATTTTCAACAACATGGATACCTCATCCATGCCCTGACTCAAGAGCTCCACCCAATTGTAACACCATGGCCCTTTTCACAATGGGGGATCGATCTCATTGACAAAATCACTCCCACTTCATCTAATTGGCATAAGTTCATTATCACTGCAATAGAGTACTTCACAAAGTGGGTGGAGGCCATCCCGATGACCTACATCACAAGGAAGTAGATCTCTAAATTCATCTTGAACTACCTCATCTATCATTATGGTGTTCCACAAGCCCTTATCTTAGATAACCAAACACCTTTCAAGAACTAGGATGTATGAGAGTTATGTCAAAAATTCAATGTCCAACATCACTTCTCCACCCCATATTACCGCTAGGGTAACGACCAAGTTGAGGCTACGAATAAAACCATCTTGAAAATCATAAAGAAAATAATCAATGAAGCTAGTCATGACTGGCACCTACAACTAAATCCCACCTTATGGGCCTACCAAACAAGTATCCACACACCTACAAGTGAAACACCCTTCTCCCTGGTCTATGGATTAGAAGCCATCCTTACCATTGAGATCGAGCTTCCATCTTTAAGAATATCATTGTAAAATCTCATTACCAATGAAGAATATTGGGTGTCACAATTGAACAAGCTGGAACTACTGGATGAGTGACACATGGATGCTTTGAACCACCTATAGGTCTATCAAAATCATCTCAAAAGGAGCTATAATAAGAAGATCAAGAACCAACCATTTCAAGTAGGAGAGCTCGTGTTGAAGGAGAATAAAAAAATGTGCCTAGTCCATACAACAAGGGAAATTTTGAACCCAATTTGTTGGGACCCTTTGTTATCACAACAAGTTATAAATCAGGAGCATATCATCTATGCACACCCGAAGGTGAACCTCCCCAAGAGCCTATCAACAACTCCCATCTCAAAAAATTTTATGCCTAAGCTTGCAAGGTATAAATCAAAAAAATCAAAAAATAAAAAATCCAAAAAAAATTGAAAAAAGGATTGAAAATAGTAAAGAAAACCACTTCAGTGGCACTTTGGGCAAGTATCTTCGTGAAAACCTGGAAATCAGGTACCTTTTGTAAATAAGCACTTTCCATCCCCCATGGATTCTTTGACTCGTTCTACATCACCTACCATCACATTCACCCATCACATTCCATCTATCCTTCCATTACCCATCCACGTCCACATCATAGCTTGATCCTGTGTTTGTATCATCTTCCATCCTAGAACTACTTGGCATATTCCTAAGGTTAGTTTGTCCTACCTATATCAGAGTAGTCTATCTTATCACATTGGGGGCATGCTCTTATACCTATATTGGATTGGATTCATGTATATTCTTGAAATATTCCTTAAAATCAAAAAATCCAAAAACATTCATAAAACTAGAAAAATCCAAAAACATCCAAAACATATAAAAAAAATCCAAAAATAGGTCGAAACCAAGAAAAGTCAAAAATATAGTCATCATGTCAAACTACGTTGTCTCTGAGCTTGAATGTAGGCAAGGCTAATATTTGATCAGCCCCTGAGGCATTAGGTCAGTCCTTTAGGTTTCCATCATAATAAACTAACAATCCATACATGTTCATATTCTCCATCAATAAATGAGTCTATGTCAGTCAAACTACGTGGTCTATGCATGTATAACATTGGGAAGGATAATAGTTGATCAGCCCCTAAGGCCCCTAGGATAGGTCCTTAGGTTAGGATCTTGGTCAAAATCTCGGAAAACACAAAAACATTAGAAAATTTAAAAATTAAAACATTTGTAAAACATCTCAAAAATCCAAAAACAACCTCATAACATTACAAGATACTAAAAACATTCAAAAATCCCAAAATAATCGGAAACAAGTTTAGCAAATTGAAAGTGAAAACTCAAACGTCAAGGTCTCAAGTCTAGGTCAGTAGGTAAACATATTGGTTAACTCTTGGTATCAATAGCCCATCATCCCTTTAGTCTCAAAATCATCTGATAACATCATTTCCTAGGATGCATCCTTCCTACAATGGAAATCAACATTAGACATCATTGTAGTTTAGTCTTGGCTAGATGTATGGAGAACATTGACTTGTTTGTGTACTTGATCTTTTCTTGTGAAATTTATCTTATTGCACCTATTCCCATGACCTCTCGAGGATGTCGATCTCAAAATATTTAGAGAGAAAGGAATGGGGAATTGATCATTATCTTTTTTTCTACTATGCTTGTTGGATATTCTTGTAATATAACTTGGTCATGCTTACTTTGTTTGGTTTGTAGGGAGGGTGTTTTAGGGGTTTTGTTGACTATTACATGAGAAGGTTTTTCCTTCCTATGTTTTGGTCCGAGATGTTTGAAATATCTAACACACATCCTAATAAGGTTTCTTATGTCAGGTGTGAACAAGGATATTCCTATTTGATTGTCAAGTTAAAGTCTGTCACACGAGGTACAACGCCATCCTAGTTTTTTATAGCTTGATGCATCATATCTATGTGTGTTATCAAAAATAAGGAAAGTAAGTTCTTTACATCCCCAATCTTTGATAAGCAATACATCATCATCATCATTATCATCACCATATTTTTGCATCATCTTGAACCCAAGGGTTGATCCCTCTCCCTTCTATCTTCTCCATATACTAATACTAACATGGTATCATGACATTGAAAATAAAAATATATCTATATCTGCATCCATCCTACATCCACAAATTGTCAACATCCTACATATCATACAACATAATATAGTTTGGTTATTCTAAGAATCTCATTAAACACATGTTTGCATAAACATCCATTGCATAATAAGATAAGGATTATCATAATAATCACATTTTTTTCATCATACATCGCATATGGAAAATATACTGAAAAGGATACTAAAAATATCATTGCATGACATATCATCACATAATACATATTTACATCCATCACATAAAAGTGCATCCATATAGATCCATGTGCATTCATACCATACATCGATAATATCACATCGCATCATAAACATAAAGCATCACAACATAAAGCATGAACATTAGATGCATCCATACATATCATATCCATCCATATCACATAAAATAAAATAACCATCACATCATATAAATGCATCGAAGTCATCTCATGTATATATGTCAAAAAAGTTGAATGCCATGATATAATTGGAATCAAATATATAGTATCATCATTGAATATACAAGAGACTAATCAAAATTAAGCCAATGAATGTATACACATCATAAATCAGGCTATATGATCAAAAAAGCTATCTCCCCTTGCTCTGTCTCTCACCATGATGGCTGCCTCAGATTTGGTATTGAGACCCTGCTGGTCTACCTGACGGTCCTGCATGAGGAGTCCTACTAGGAGCAACTTGACTGATATGGGAGAAATATGGCTCCTAGCGCTCCTGTGCCACAACTCTGTAATATAATAACCTATAGTACGATGCCTCTTGCATTGCTAGGTCACACATCTTAGCTAGGATTGTGGCCTACCCCTGTGCTAGCTATGCTACAACCTCTAGTTGCTATCTCCATCCCTACTTTAAGGCCAATACAAGGTTCACATCCTATCTCATCTGGCGCTCTTGCACCACATCCTATCATGCCTGATCCCTCTTCTAGATTAGGGTTTGAAGTTGAGCCTTGGCCTATTGCAACTGCCTTGCCAAGATCTGTATCTGTGCGTAAAATGCCTCTATTTATCTGTCTCGAGGATCGAGACCTGGTGATGGTAGTCATGGTGCCTGATGGTGTGGCTATTGAGGTGGTTATATTGGTGGCATCTGACCAATGGGTGGCACTAGTGGTAGAATCTATCCATTGTGCTCGTCGTGCCCTACACCTCTGCTCTGTCTGTCCTATGCCTGATGACCTGGTTGCTAAGGGACCTATCCAATTTAGGGTCTTTTAATCACTACTAGCACCACTGGTAATGTCAACCAAATAGAAACATTGACCTAAAAGTATGCATCATAGGCCTATGTAGTGCATGCATCTATGGGATCATCGAAGTAAGCCCACAACATCATCACTAGCTATCTGAAGTTGTCAATAGCCTGCTGGGGGGTCCTCTACCCCCACACTTTCTCTCTAGTACTCTGTACAAATATGGCTCTCCGTCCATCATTAGGCACATCTTGTACCTCTCTGAATTGGCGAGCAACCCTATCTAGGAGGTTTCACTCTATGATATGATGCTCTCATCCCTATAGGTATTTGGACTACCGATAGTAGAAAAGTTGGGCATCATTGTCATGCCATTTATGAAAGTGAAGCTATAGTCTCCAATGAAACACTGTCATCTCATCAATAACCCACCTATAGTGTGGGATGCCTATAATGGCTGTATAATGAAGGGTAGTCACCCCCCCATACTTGTAAACCACAAGATCATCGCAGTCTATTTGGACATCTACAATCATGGACCTCAAAATGGCTATATGCTCATATGCCCAAACATGAAGAAGTGTAATTCTCGCTCCAATGCTGTGGGACCCACAGTACATGACCTGGTACATATCATGATATAATGATGATAGGATGACTAGCGCCCAAGTGTAGATGGTCATTTCCTCTATCATGTGAGACCAAATGATCCCCCATCCAATGCTGCAACCTCTCGCTCTCCTGTCAGGAACAAGGACTCCCAAGATCAATGCTCCGACAAATAAGGTCAAATCAGGGGAAATCCCCTCATATCAACTAAGGTCGATCTGACCGCTGTCTACCTCATACAAGTAAATGCTGAATAGCTAAAATATGACATCACCACTAGCCTCCACATCATATATAATACTCTCATTGTGTATGAGGATCCATAGGGTCCAACATACATCCTCCAAGATAATGGTGGCCTCGCAAGTCAGTAAGTGGAACGAGGAGGTCTCACTCCGCTCTCTACAACAAAGTAGTCATCATCGCAAGGTGTATGCTCACCTTGAGCATCTGAGCTACATTTCCAAAGCTGATCGAACTAAGGAAGAATAGTGCATCATATGAAAATTGTCTTGCTCTGCATAGAATTTGGCTCCTATGATCCTTCGAGTGGAGCACTGGTAGGACCTCTTGAATCCAAAATGCTCATGATATCAAAATTCATCAAATTGGAATGCTTTCAAAAATTAAAATCCCCAAAAAGAAAAGGTTAGTTGGCTTTTGCAAAAGTGGAGCTAAAATCAAACGTGGTGCTCTATATCAAAAGTGAGTCAACATTTTTAGGAAACACGAGACTCTTCTGGGGCCGTGTGATGCAATATTGCAAAGGATAGTTAGGATTTTTTTTGCGACTCTGAGACCCTCTAGCGTCATGCAACACTATGCTGCAAATGTGGTTTGGCATGCACAAAGGCGACACTGACCATAACAATTGTGATGCCCTAGGGAATCACTTTTGATCGTTAATTAGACCATATTAAATGCATCAAAATCATGCAAAATGAGAAAAGTTTCATAAGGCGTATCGAGGGTCCTACGTCTTGAGGCCACTAGAACTCGCAAACCCAATCCATCTGATGTCTAGGGAGCACATGAGCCACCAATCTGTCAGCACCTCAAAGAAAAAATTCAAGATTTCTAAAGTCTAGGAGTGCAGATGATTTGAAAATGACCCTTTTAACCCTATTTATGTAATTTTTTAAGGTTTTTTTTGGGTATTTTAAAGGTTTTTGAACCCATTTAATCTATTTTTTGCTGAATGAAGCCCGTTTTGACCCTTTTTCATTGCCATAAGCTTAATTTCACATCCAGTGGGCTATTTTCTGCATATGTATCCTTGTTGAACCTTTTTCGTGAGCTCAACCTAATTTCACATTTTTTTCTCGATCTCTTGAGGGGGTAGTGTAGTAGTATAATTCCTTCCATTGGGGTAGTAGTGGGACATTCAAAAAATCAAGAAATTATTGAATTTTGATATTGATAGTGTTATTCTTTAAACCAATGCAATAGGTACTTCACTTCAAAGAGGGGCAAAATGTAGACACCAAAAATTCTTGATTGATACTACATAGCTGATTTTGATCAATTAACACTATTTTTTCCCAAATCACCTCAAATAAACCAATTACTTAAATAATTAACATTATTTAGTTAAATTCAACAAATTTAACTATTAATCAAATAATTAAATTTATTGATTAATTCACCCTTCTTCTAACTAATTTTCATCATAATTAATTAAATAAAATCATTTAATTAAATCCTCCTAAGTCTTTTCATTTGATTAAATAAATCAAATCAAATGTCACAATATCCTAATCCATTCCAATTAATTAATCCTGAATTAAGTAATCCTAAATCACCTTTCTAATCATCATTAATAATTCCTCTAGCTTTTAACTCCTCAAGAGTTAAATCAACCCATGGTCAACTAACCAGGTTGCACATGAAAATAATTTCTATTAATTATTTAATTCCTCTATTTTCCCTCACAATGGCATATTCCGTGGAATATTCCTCTCAACCACCTCTCATTCAATTTCCCTCCAAAGGATTTCAAAATCTCTTACATTTGCAATACTTCTCTTACATCTTCTCAAATCTCAACCAATTTCATTCAATTCTTCTTACAACCTTTCAAATCCTCAACCATTCTCATTTATTCCTCTTACATCCCACTTTCCTCAACACATTTCCCAAAATGTGATCCACCTTCCTCCAATAGAATGGTGACACTTGGCACATTCTCATTGGCTCCCATTTTATCCCACATTCATCAAATCCTCTCATTCTTCAACCCTTGGCTTCTATAAATAGAGGCATTCTCTTCACAATATGGATCCACAACTTCATGCATTATCATTATAGTCATTTTCATTGTTTGTAATCACCATCTTCATGTCATTTTGAGCCCATTTTCATCACTTAGCATCATTTCCACACTTAGAATCATCTTCAAACATCAAGCTTATCAATTGGGATTGGGAAAGGGCTTCTTTCCACATCAAAGGAGCACCACTCCCCCTATGGGATGTAGATTTATTTATTTCAATTTAGTTTAATGTTAGCTTTAGTTGTTTTTTTATCATGTTGATGTTTCCTCTTTGATTTAGTTAAGAATTTCATAGGGAACATTAGATCTAGGCTTTCAAACATGACTAATCATTTTTTGATGTTCTTATGTTAGCTTGTTACAGGTTTGATATTCACAACTAGCATTTTTAGGTCATTTGGCATTTGTTTTCATATCAAATTGTGTTTTCAAACATCTTGCATTTTCCAAGTTTACACTTGGTGGTGAACCCCTCTCTTTCTCGATCATACCCTAGGATACCTTCTAATAAGATCTCTCACATACTTCATTGGGTTGAGATCTCTAAGGTGTCCTTGAGTGAAGATTGTGTGAAATTGGATCCCTTCATCCTATCCATTCTAGGAAGCGAAGCATTCCACATTTCCACCATCCTCAAATACAAAAGAAGATCATACTCAAATTTTTATAAACTACCAAGATTTACAACCTTGATCTCTCAATAAAGAGTAACATGAAGCAATTTCCCATAAGCTTTGATACTAAGTAAGAGTTGGTATAGAATAATCTACACCATGCAATATTTGGTTAGAGATTATAGCCACCAAAGATCTAGGAGCTTCATGAAAGTATAATAGAGATCAAATATGAGAGATTAATATTATTCTATCAAAGGATGCAAATGATAGATTATGAAGATATAATTTCAATCAATGTTGATTTATACATGAGAACACTTGGTTATATAGCCAAGGTGAGACATATGATTAGATAAGATCATGACATGTGTCTTAATCCTATGACATGAGAAAAATAATATTAAATGAATTAGGACACAAGTACTAAAAGTCAAAAGCTAAGATAAAATATAATGACAACTAATACCTTCTAGAAAGATTCCCTCCTAGGACCTAAGTAAACTTAACATGTAAATAGGATTCACTAATTAACTAGTTAGGTAAAACAAATATTTATACTAGCACATATGTAGTTCCAAAGCTCTCATTTTTGCTCAACAAAGAGGTTACTAGAAAAGGGCTTAGACATTGGATATCCTATAATCATTACCCACCTAGTTAATGCTTCCAAATTTTGCATGCACACATATCAAACCAATTGAGACCAGAACATCTAAAAATATTTCTCCCTTCTATTATGCTTTGGTATATGCCCATGCACTATTTTAGAGATTCTATTTAGACATACACAATTGTCACATAAAACAAGGGTTTGCAACATTAAAATATAGAGTAACAACTTTTGGTTTGGCATGTTACAAAAACTATAACAAAGTGAAATTTCACACTTTTAAAAATTTGGTGAACCCTAAAAGTGTCTATGAAAGGAATATGTCACATTTTGAGGATTTTAATAAAAAAAACCAACTCTTTGAAAAGTGAATTTTAGGCTTTCAAAAAATTAGCTAACTTGCTAACTTGTCAAAAAGAAGACATTTAGTGTTGCAAAAGTTTTGTGAACTATATAAATCCTAAAAATACCATCATCCATGCTCCAATATTTAAAACCCTTTAACTTATCTTGAAGATTTAGTTCTTGTCTTCTTCACAACTCAAGATTTTCATAATGTTAAACTTATGTAAAGAGGGTTAATTTCATATCTTTTCACTAAAAGGATATTATTTCTTGAGAAATGATCACATGGTACAAAATAACCTTACAAATACCATTGTAAATTTATTATAAGTTTTAACTTATCATAAATTCCTATTTTAAATGTTTCTATAATATGATGGAAAAAATAATATAAATTTAACATCTCTCAAATGGGAATAAATTTTGGCTTAAAATTTTTCCATATTTTTGTTCAATAGAGTCTTAAATGCCTCTATGAAACTATTTTATTTGAGCTCAAACTAAGAACTCACTTCCTAATATCTATCAAAAATCTCATACAAAATTACTTCTTGATCTTGCTTTCTCTAATCCAATTAAAGATTCACTACTTATATAGACTCTTTAAAGACTCTTCTTGATTTTGACAACATGGGAGGCGACTCTTAGTCCTTTATGGTCATCTTCTCATGAAATATCTTTAGCTTGGGGAAGGTGTTGGTTGATAACACATCAATAATAATTGATATTTTAATTTTTCTTTGAGTTTTTTTCTTCCTCAACCTAGGAATTACTATTGTCTATCACTTTTGAAGTTTCCTTGGAAAACTCTAAATTTTTATCTAGCACTAAAGAGGGATCCATTCCTTATTTAATTTGTTTATGGTCTTAGAAAATATGTTTTAGCTACAATAGTAATTAGTTAGAGATATTTTTTTTGAGAAGATTGAATTTTAGTGTAGCTATCTTGTTGGGATTATAATAAACCTTACAAATAAATGAAAAAATATTAATTTATTCAATTTTTTTCACACTTGAGTAGTGAAGTAACTCAATCCATATATTTTAAGTTGATTATTTGAAGAAATATTTTATTGTTTAAAAGATAAAATCTATTCAGATGAGTTATAGAAAAAATATATTGAACTTGTGTGTGAAATACAATATGTTATTACATTAATTTTGAATTCTCATATGTATCTCCTTAGAATCTTGCATTTGAAATATGAATGATTGAGTTGAATTGATCATAATATTATGGGTTTTTAAAATATCTCATGTTTTCATCATAAAGGTTTGAAATTAGAATATCAAACTTCCTTTCTCTTTAGTTTATTTCTTATAAAGTGAATTATCTTTTGATATTTTTTTAATAAACTATTAGAATATGATTAGATTAAGAATTTATCTAACGTTAAGGATAACATAAAAAAATTAATAAAAGAAAAAAATTATTGAAGACTAATCCATATTGATAAAAATGGTAGAACCATCATAGGCTCCTTGAACTAATAGACCACATTGACAAACTTAGTTCATCCATCATGGTTATGACCCAACTCTTAACCAACTCCCAAGATCTTGGAGATGAAATAAATAAATTAGTTATCTTTGTAAGAGAGTCAAGATGATTTTAATTCTACTTGTGTTGCACGCACGTCAATTTGGCCATCAATAAGTCCAAAATTATTGACAAATATATTTTAAAGATCAACGCAATAAGTTATTGACCTAGTAGGTAAGGTGAGATACTAGTTGAAATTGGAATCATCCAAGGTATTTGGGAACATGTGGCATGCCACATATTTATGATGAATTTTGTTACAAATAGGAGTTTCCATGTGTGTGCAAATATTCTCTTTGACTTACACAAGTTCTATTACACTAATTTTTTTTGATGAATCTATTAGATTTTTTTGGAAAATGCTGCTAGGCCAAAAACGCTAAGATGGTTGCTCCCTCTTAACCAAATATAGGGATTTTTAGCCATGGAACATGTTCAAGCTATGAATATTTGACTCATGAGAAAGTAATAGTAAAGAAATTAGGTTGATTTTGATGAAATTTAAACCTTGTGTGAAATGAATAGAATTACAATAGATAGTTAGTCATGCTTTTAGCACCAAAATATTGACAAGAAAAATTGAATATGCCAACCTCAAGAGTTAGAAGCTAACTCCTCTTGAAAGGAGACTAGGAAGCCTCACCAAGGTCTCAATACTTTTGAGTGTTGGTTGCGATTGAATTAACATAGTGAAAAATGAGATGCTATTTTAATAAGAGGTTTGATAGCAATCAAAGTAACATGTCACAAGGTTAAGAAATAAGCTTAGATTGAGGGATGAAATGCATCAAGTAAACATAACTAAAACTAAAATTAAAATTAATTGAAACCTATTTGAAATAAATAGAAAATAAAACAATTAGAAAAAAGGAATAAGTGAAATTACTATTCACAAAAATATCCATTTGCTTAAAAAACATTCCCTAAAAAAACCAAGTAACAATCTCATATTACTCTAAATCTTATTTGAAGATAAAACACAAAAAGACACAAGAATTTAAGGAAAACAAAGACAAATAATTGAATTAAAAATAGAACAAACATTAAGAAATTAAAGCATAAGCTACAATTAATAGACATGATTAGGTATTTCAAAAAGAACCCGTGCCAATCTTAAAAGGAAAGCGCCTTCCACTACCTAGATGGTTCAGATCTTAAAGAGAGGGGTTCAAGATATGAATGAGCTGGAAGCTGAGACTGCAGAATTATTAAAGACCCAAAGTTAGCTGTTGTTGGCTTTTTGTCTAGATTTTTGGTTCTATGGCATTCGCTTGCCTTTTTGGTGGCTGTGGACTTTTATTGCTGTTGTTTTTTACAGCCTTTCCTGTTTTGGTTTCTTTAACATTTTTCTCTTTAGCTTGTAAACTTTGTGGTTTCAGGTCCCTGTAAAACCCATTTTTTCCTCTTTCAAAAACAAACATGATTATGCATACAAAGAAAGTTTAGATATAACCTGCAATCACTACTTTTATAGATAAATATATTCAAAATAAAAATACAAAGTCTCCCTACAATATTGAATGTGTTGGAGGATAATTAAAGCTCCAAGTCCCCCATCACTGGCCAAGATTTTTAATAAAAAGAACTTCTAAACCAAACATTACTGACCAGCTCAAAAACATAAACCATCTCCCAACCAGATAAGTTCTTTGAGCTTGCTAGATTAGTACCATTAAAAAAGACATGAAATTTCTTTCAATCATCTGAGCATGCATGGACATTGTCGTGATCATATTGAATAGTTTGAAAGATCAATGAAAATTAATGTAACTCGTCGCATGTTCTCTATTGATTTTATGAATATTCTATACCAAATCTTACATAGTATATAAAAAAAACATAAAAAATGAGAGTAGACTAAACTTCCTACATATCACATGCTTAGACCCACACATAAATCTAGAATTCAAACTAGCGTGCTCAATACCCTTGGTAGACTGAAAAAACAATAGATTATGCTCGATAAAGCTTCCAGGCCCACTGATTGCGTGCACATCGATATCAAAATAGTGTCAAATATGAGGCCCCAATATATCTTGCTTGGAAAAATATTAGGTCCAACATACACTAAAATTTGGAAGCAAAAAGACTTCCATGGTTTGAATGATTTTGCCAATGAATATGCTTCAATTTTTGGCTATTAGTTAAAAGAGATCTCAATTTAAGATTTGTGGATGATATAAAATCTTAAATTCTAATGAATAATCTTAGGTCTATAGCTTGTAAACCTCTCAAACCTCAAATTTTGATGAGACCTTAACTTAACTCCAATGTACGATCATTTTACATCCACTAGTCACCAAGGCCAATCACCACACTAAACTCCAAATGTGACAATGTGCAAGAATTCTGTCATAGAAAACAAATTTGGGTTGGGTTAATGCCAAAACAACAGAATCACAGACCTAGAAAGAAAATAAACCAACTTGAATATGGTCTTGGGTTTGGATAGCACAAAAAACATGACACAAGCATACAGGAAAGCCAAGAATAGATAAAACTGATACGCCTAGGGATAAGCATGGAATCAAACACTTGTTTGAAATAGACTACCTTCTACATAATCATTGGGGGCCTATTGAAATAAATTTCTTAAGTAATTTATTATTGAAGAGTAACAAAATGATAAAAAGAGTTAGAATTGAACATGAAAATAAATGTCATTGATAGAAATGACATCAATACTCTTAATCTATTTTTTTACAAACATAAGTGTTCTTTCAAATTCTTTTTGGCTTGTAAAAATATTTCTTTGGTAAAGAGTATAATGATTGTCTATTCTATACTTACACATCTAACTATCTTCTTAAATAAATTATTTGTCAGAAAAAATATCACATGGATTAAATCTCTTTATCTTCAAGAACTCTTCTTAAGTGACACACTCTATTGCCTATACCTCCAAACAAATAACCTCCTAATTTTTTTCAATGAAATCTTCCTCCATGCTTTCTTAGACAACATTTGCTCCACCTCTTGAAATACATCTCCATCCCACTTTAAAGTATTGGCTTCCCTTGTTCTATAAATTCTAATCTCCAATACTACCATATCTTCTATAGGTCCCAAATATGCCTCTTTTTCTAAACCAAATTTATGTCACCTAAGTCACATGAGATCTAAGGACTCAAATCCTTGAGCTTCTTTATGTCCTTGTGTGTATCTAGTAATCCAACATGGGTACTTTTCCTTCAATATTAAAATACATAATTTTATGCACTCATGATCCTAAGGAAGAAACTATATCATTGATATATTATGTTTTCCATACTTAAGATTATTAGAGCCACTTCTTAGCATCATTTAAATGACCATATATGATGGTTGAAGCCCACCACTAGATAACTTGTGAAACATAATCTATCATTTAAAAGTCCATTTCACTTTGCCATAAATGAGATTTATTTAATTTAAAGTATATTGCATATTGAATCCACATATTTTATAAATTGAAGTTTGACATCTAGATGAACCATAGATTTTAAATGGTCTATGGTCTAGTCTTGCACTCTTAGGATCTTTCACCTAAAAGGAGAGAGATAGACCTTCAAAATCAATGTGGTTCACTTAATATAATGTATGTATGATGTGATTAAGGCTAAATGAGATGATATAAATGCAACTAAATGAACTAATTGATTGATTATGAATGCAAAACCTAAGAAATGTGCAATGTTTGAAAACACAATGTGATATGCAGAAAATACAATAAAGAAGTAAACTAATGCAAACAAAATTAAACAAGGTTGAATAGAGTGCACTTGGGAAATGAATGATGAATCTAGAGTGTCCTGAATGCTGACAGAAATTAGTGAAAATCACCAGTGGGACTCATTCGCCACTGATGGCGAATCAGTCCTGACAAAAAGTCCTAAAAGACTGGTTTCTGACTGTCAGGATCTAGAATCTGACAAAATATTGTTTTCCAGCCTTAAGGTGGGACTCATTTGCCACTGATGGAAAATTAGTCCTCTCCCAAAATTCTATGAAATTAGGGACCAATTATGTAGTTCCAGATCTACAGTTGTCTTCTTGTCAGGTTGACAGAGTCAAATTTGCAGAAAATAGACTGTAGGTTGTCTCCAAGCTTGAAATAGGGTTTAGTTGACTTTTAACACTTTGTTGAATTCTTGACCACCTTTCAACACCTAATTGCTTGAAAAATTTGCATACACAATTCTGCAAATACACATGCAAAAGGGGAAAAATGGTTAAGGGTTAGGTTATAGGGATTTGCCTTGGTCAAATCTGACTTTGGTAATCAAACACTTAATGAAGAAATGAAATTAAATGAACAAGGAATGATAAATAAACAACATGAAAATTTCCTAAACTCACCACAACCTTGCTGAAGAAATATGAGGATATGTAAATGGCTACTCCAAGATACTTGATTGATGCTTGGTTGAATGATGCAAAGTGATTGAATGGATGATTGAATGCTTGGATGAATTAGTGAATGGAATGGGGGTTAAAATGGTGTAAAAAGACTTATTTATACACTATTGTGCCTTAATAACCCAATAATACAACATCATAGGCCGACATAAGGTAATTTTGAATAAAAACCTAAAAGAAAAATTGAAATATTTTGAATTTTGAGCCAAGAGGGACTCATTTGGCACCCATGGCGAATGGGACCCACCTTGGACTTGTAAGTGGGTGTCAGGAATTAAGTCACATTTAATGTTATTTGTCGAGTTTACATTCAAAAATACACTTAATTAAGCCTTATGCATGCATAAAGGGGTCAAATAAAGCAAAAAAAAGGTGTAAATAGTGAAATCAAGCCTAGAAAAGCATGAAATCTTGTTACAAGACTTTACAAGAATTCAAAATAGGAAGTGTGATAAGTGATGAAAATGTGATTTTTAGGTGAATTGTAATGAGAAGAGTCTAGAAAAGTGTAGAAATGTTTTACAACACCTTCACAAGATGTCATAATTTGAATGTTTAGGACCTAATGTGAATGCATAAGTCACATTGCAACATTAAATCAAAGAAAAATAGATCAAGCATCATGAGAGAAAGACCTAAAAGACCATGAAAATGTCCAAGAGCCATTTTTCTATGGCACATTTAGCGCCCACTTTAGTGAGAGGATGAACTTGCTTCAAACTCACACTAAAGTAGCCATGCACATCAAGAGGGATCTAAATGCAGTTATGTTAGAAAGATCGAATAACAATGATCATGAGGGATGATCAAGCCCCCAGGATGAAGATCCTATGGAAAACTAAACATAAGAACAAAAGATCACACATGTGAAGAAAAGGGAGAATCAGATTAAGCTTTGATTGTCTATCCAACTAGTTGTGGATTAGATCTAGGTTATTTGTGAGAAAAAGAGAATGCATACTCACTCTAGGGCAAGGGAACTCATGGCAGTCCACTTGGTGAGAAGGCCCAAAAGGTGAGAAACATACACTAGTTGGTATGCACTCACAAACACATAGGTGGATATGGGGAAATTCATGTCGTTGAATGGGCTTTTTGCTCAACCATATCAAAGTTATACCCCTTGATAACTTTAACAGATGCCAGAAGGGAAAATTTTGGTTTGTGCTTCATGAGACAAGCAAAGCTTCGTATGCTTAGAAGGTCCATGAAAAAAGAGGATAGATACCACAGGCATGCAAGTTGTGTTATGCAAGGTGGTAAAGATGTAAAATAAAAAATTGAAAATGTGAGAGATGTTCAAAGGAGTCTTGTTTAGTTCATGCAAGGTCTGTCACTTAGGGAACATTATGTCTAAAGTCTCCAAGAGAGGACCAATCAAAGAATAAAATGTTCACAACTTATGTGGTGCAGTGCATCACATCAAACCACTAAGAGGAATGTAATATGCTAAGATAAATCACACTTATGAAGGACATCACACCCAATGTCATCCACAAAGTGATAAACACATCATATGAAGGGAAAATGCTGCACTAAGAACCAAGAATGAAAATGAAATATGCCAATGTATGCCCCCCACTTTAAAGGAATTGCAACACACTATTTTGTGAGCAATTACTTTAAAGTAGCGAAGGAAAGATGAAAAAATAAAACAATACATGAGAGCCAACTTGGAAAGCCCTATGCCAAGTCATATGTTTCCAAGTAAGGTTGTGTCATGTAAATGAAAAAGAATACAAAATAAAGGGAGTTTCCCCCTAGAAAATAACACACCAAACACATAAGGGATCTATGGATTTGGGGTCAGTATGTTCATTGCGGCAATGTTTTGATTAAAGAGCTTAGAACTATCATCATTCCCCAAAGCACATAGAACTAGAAGAATGACACAAAGAGAGCAAAAAAAAAGAAAAATAAAGTCTATTTTGGGTTGAAACATGGAAGAGACATTGCGGTCTCAACCCTTTGCATCATCCCCAAAAGGAAAAAAAAAGTGAAAAGAAAAATGAAAATCTTTTGGGTCAACATGAAGGAGACATTTCAGTCTCAATGCCTTGAGTCATTCCCAAAAGGAAAACACAAGAAAAAGACAAAGTAAAAAGGAAAAGGGACCGATTGGGTCAACATGGAAGAGACATAGGGCATCTCAATCCTTTGCGTCATCCCCAAAAGGAGAAACACAAAACAAAAAGGGAAAAAGTAAAAAGACCTTTTGGGTCAACATGGAAGAGGCACATGGCATCTCTACGCTTTGGGGCATCCCCAAAAGTAAAACAAAAAATCAAAAGAGAAAAAGATAATGTATGACATATAGAAGAATAGAGGTACAAATAGAGGAAGTGCACAAAGAGAGAGAGAACATTAAACACATGTTACGGGGGAACATGATACACACATACAATTGCAAAAGAAAGAGAAAAAAAAATGAAAATGCAAAAGGCTAGCAAGGAAAATGCAAGTCAACCATCTAACAAGTCATCCACCTCCCAATCATGTTCAATGTATTGCGAGGGTGATTGAATTTCCAAAGGAAGAATTGCAAGTGCCGAACTAGGAGATGTACCAAGTTCTTCACTTGGTTGAGAAGATTTATCATTTAGGCTCATGGTAGATGAAAATAAAGAATTTAGATCATTATGCACTTCTTCATCTATTTTTGTGATTTCCGCATCATCATCATCATCAAGATTAATGACGATGGGAGGATGAAGAGTAATTTCCAAGGAAGGATGTATCAAAAGTTGTGGCTATTGGATTGGATCATTGTGTTGTGAGGGCTGGATTGTATTATATTGTGGTGGGTCAAGAGGAGAAGGGTGATCATATATTTCTTTTTTCAAATGCGGAGGTTGATTTTCCTTGTTTTCTTCCATTCATGACTAATGAGCAATAAAAAAAATGACGTCTACGTTCTGTAGTGCCATGGTTTCGTTTAATTCTATTTTGAAGTTGTTGAGGTGTAAGAGCGGGTTGATCCACCACAGGTTCCTTTTCTTCTGAAGTGGGAAGATCGGAAAAAATTGAAGAATATGGGTCAATCACTTTATCTTTAGCTTTATACACTTGTTTAATGCGAAGAGGCATAACGAGATTGGTTTCAGTATCTCTTGGCCGTTTAAACGATGAAGGTGAAGTGTTTGTTGTTGGTTGCTCATGAGGTTACTTTGCTTGTTCAAGCTTAGACTCAGGTTGAAGCATTATCTCATTGATGATGGGAGGAGCAGAAGTGGAAGGGGACATCAGGCGAAGAGACAAGTTGGCTATTTGTTTGGATTTGAACTTTTGATAGGCTATGAAAAAGAAATATTTACGAGGGGTAATAGTCTTTCATTGAGCGAAGCCAAGGGTTTCCTAGCCACAAATGAAATTGATCTGATTATGGAATAATAGAAAATGTAACATCCAAATTTTTGGATCCTATTTGTAATGGGAGTACTATCGATCTGATTGTAGGGCACACAAAACTAGTATGTGTTTTGATTCATGTGGTTGGTTTATCATATTCTTCTTGATAAAGCTCATGCAGTACTAAAAACTCTTCTGTGATTACATTCTTGCCACAAGTGGGATCTATTAATATCCCATTGGTGGGCTTATCATAGATTCTACCGGCTATGTAAAGAGGACCATCAGGAAGATTTTTAAGTATATCATGAGAAGAAAAGGTAATATCAAGAGATTTGTTGGTTGGGCCCTTATGAGGAACAACGTCTATCGTACCCACAAGTTCATCCATAGGATTAACATGGGTAACAATTGGAGCAATATCATATTGTTCATTAGTTGTATTAATGTTCATCACATGAGTGTTTGAAGGTTCACTAGCCTTGACAAATAAAACATTGTGCTTAGACATAGGGTTGGTAAAGATTTGTAAATTATGATTAGGGGGTGCAATAGACTTATTGTCTTGATCATTGACACCTGCAATGGACAAACGATCCAAATCAATGAGGTCTTGAACTAAGTGTTTGAGACGCTTACATTGTTCAGTGTCATTCCCATTTTGGTGATGAAAATGAAAATAAGCATTTGGTTTAAAGGTGGGTGGTAAAGGTTTGGTGGTGTCAAGGGGTTTAACGCTAGGCAAAGTGATCATTTGTTGCTAGATCAATTGATTCATTTTTATTATGGAGGGTATTGGGTAAAGGGGTAAAATGTCTCTTTAGGTCCCCATAGGTATAGGAAATTGTTGCTTTAACAACTACCACTTGATTATGTATAGGTTGAGTTTGTTGAGGAGGCGGATTGAACTATAAAAATCCTCTATTTGGTTTCTAAAATTTTTACATGTTTTGGTTATTTTTTTTGGATTTCTTAGCTCGATTGGAAGTGGGATTTGAATCACGACTAGAAACTATGTTGTGATAGTCACAAAGGGTCGTGCATAAATGCATGAACGAAGGAAATTTCATCATAGTCAACTTATCGTGAAGGTTTGTGTGCAAGTTTTTGATAAAAATATTTTATAGATGTGAATCAGGATTCTTGACATCAATTTGAACATACAATGACTAATATTGTGAAATGAAATCAGTTACTTTTTCATCTACATTTTTTTTACATTGCATTATATCAACCATTGTATTTTTGGGTGTCATATGAACTTGGAAGTGACTTATAAAGGCATCCACAAGTTCATTGAATGATTGGATTGAATGATTGGGTAAATTTGAAAACCACTCCAATGTAGTGTCTTTTAAGTTCCCAGGAAAAAAATTGGCTAACAAGTTATTGTCAAGGACAAAATCACTGCACAAGGCTGTATAAGCATTGACATGATTAGTAGGGTCTCCTTTACCTCTGTATTTCTCAAACCTAGGAATCTCAATGCCTTGTGGCATTGTGGTTTGTAAGATCTCTAAAGATAAGGGGCTACTATGAACATGATATGTGGGTGGAGCATTTTGACTTTGGCTAATGGTGGATATTTGTTATTCCATGGATGAAAAAATGTTAAAAAGTTGTGTAATGATAGGATTGATGTAAGTGGTATGAGGTGGAAGGGAAAATGGTGGAGTGTATGTAATGTTAGGAGAAGTGAAAGGGACACTAAGAGGGGTGAAGGTGGTAGATGGAACATGTGACTCCACAAAAGAACTAGGAATGCTAGTTGGAAGAAAAAAAGGAGTCACATGACTAACCTATTGCATGGTTGTTGTAACTTGAGGAGTGGTATAAGTTGGTATGGATGTTATGGTTGAAGGGGGAGGAATGTGAGGTCCTCTTTGGCTTACAACAATGTTTGTGGATTGGGAAGTAGAAGGAGAATATTTATTGTATATCTCAACAATTCTTTTCATAACTTGTATGCCATCATCAATTTCAATTAATCGATGAAGGTTTTCTATGGCAGGTATGGCATTTGTGGAAATGTTTTCAAGGGATAAGTCTTGTTGTAAGTGTGCAAAATCTTCATGAATACCAATGGATTTTTCTTGCGGAATGGAATTAGTTTGTGTGTCAACATTCATTGGATGGAAAGGTGAAGGCATAGTGGTGGTAGTATCCATGCCTAATGCACCATTGTCCATACTAGGAGTAGGAGCTCTTGAGATCCCAAGGTCCACAATGAAAGTGCTATCACAAGAAGCCACGAGTCTAGAACTTTATCTCACTAAAGTATTATCAATGAAGAACCAAACACTCATAAAAGTACCACAAAGGATGGGGTGAATGTAAATGCAATGCAATATAGGAGTGAAAAATGTAAATAATAGAAATTCTGCAAACTGAAATGGAGAAATAACAATAGAGAACAAAAATGCAGTAAATTCCCAGAAAATGCCTGAAAGTGCTATTTAAAATGTGTAGGTGGACTGATTCACCCAGGGTGGCGAATGAGTCCAGTTATGAGATTTTTTTGTGTTTTTCAAAAAAAATGAAAGTGAATTCAATGCTTTTTAGATGCCAACTGAGGATGCTTTGATGTAGATTTTCAGTTTTTGAATGTTTTGATATGCAAAAATGAAATCTAAATGAGTCTTTCACTAATGCAAGATGAGAAACATGCAAAAACAAATAAAGACCTAATTGAATGTTGATGAAAATGAAACCTAGGATGCAAGATGCAATTGAAATAAAAAATATAAAGTGCTCAATATGTAGGTTTACCAAAATGAACCATAGATTTTGAGTGGGTCTATGGGCTACTCTTGCACTCTTACGATCTTTCACCTAAAAGGAGAGAGATAGACCTTCATAATCAGTATGGTTCTCTCAATATAATGTATGTATGATGTGATTAAGGCTAAATGATATGATATAAATGAAAATAAATGAACTAATTGACTGATTATGAATGCAAAACCTAAGAAATGTGTAATTTTTGAAAACACAATGTGATATGCAGAAAATGCAATAAAGAAGTAAACTAATGCAAACAAAATTAAACAAGGTTGAATAGAGTGCACCTAGGTAATGAATGATGAATCTAGAGTGTCCTGAATGCTAATAGAAATTAGTGAAAATCACCAGTGGGACTCATTCACCATTGATGGTGAATCAATCCTGCTACTTACAAAATGTCCTAAAAAATGGTTTCCAACTGTCGAGATCTAGAATTTGAAAAAATATTGTTTTCTAGCCTTAAGGTGGAACTCATTCACCATTGATGGTGAATCAATCCTCTCCCAAAATTCTATGAAATCAAGGACCAATTATGTAGTTCTAGATCTACACTTGTCTTCTTGTCGGGTTGACGAAGTCAAATTTGCAAAAAATAGATTGTAGGTTGTCTCCAAGCTTGAAATAGGGTTTAGTTGACTTGAAACACTTTGTTGACTTCTTGAACACCTTTCAACACCTAATTTCTTGACAAATCTGCATACACAAGTCTACAAACACACATGCAAAAGGGGAAAAATGGTTAAGGGCTAGGTTATAGGGATTTTCCTTGGTCAAATCTAACTTTGGTAATCAAAACTTTAATGAAGAAATGAAATGAAATGAACAAGGAATGATGAATAAAAAACATGAAAATGTCCTAAACTCATGATAACCTTGTTGAATAAATTTGAGGATATGTCAACGACTACTCCAAGATAGTTGATTGATGCTTGATTGAATGATGCAAAGTGCTTGAATGGATGATTGAATACTTGGATGAATTAGTGAATGGAATGGGGGTTAAAATGGATGTAAAAAAACTTATTTATACATTCCTGTGCCTTAGTAACACAATAATACAACATCATAGGCTGACATAAGGTAATTTTGAATAAAAACTTGAAAGAAAATTTGAAATATTTTGAATTTGGATCCAAGAGGGACTCATTCGCCACCCATGGAAAATGGGTCCCACCTTGGACTTGTAAGTGGGTTTCGGGAATTAAGTCACATTTAATGTTATTTGTTGGGTTTACATTCAAAAATACACTTAATTAAGCCTTATGAGTGCATAAAGGGGTCAAATAAAGCATAAGAAAGGTTTAAATAGTGAAATCAAGCCTAGAAAAACATGAAATCTTGTTATAGGACTTTACAACACTTCAAAATAGGACTTGATAAGTGATGAAAAGGTTATTTTTAGGTGAATTGTAATGAGAAGAGTCTAGAAAATTGTAGGAATTTTTTACAACACTTCACAACAGCTTCACAAGACGTCATAATTTGAATGTTTAAGACCTAATGTGAATGTATAAGTCACATTGCAACATTAAATCAAAGAAAAATAGATCAAGCATCATGAGAGAAAGACCTAAAAGACCACGAAAATGTCTAAGAGCCATTTTTATATGGTATACTAGATGGTAAAAATAATTTTCTTTCTAACGAGATATTTCTTTGCAAATTCTAACTTCACATAGTATAATATTTTAGAAACAATTGTTATGTTGGTATTCAATTTTTTCATGTCCTTTTTTTCTTGGGTCCTTTCCTTTTTGTGTTTCTTAATAGTGTGACCCATTGTTGATAACTAATCAAATAGAGATTGAATGGGCCATCTTAATTTTATTATCCTTTTGGATGTTGTATCTACCCCCCATGCTCATGCCTTAGTTAAAAACCCAATAATCATGCAAAATCAACAATTTACTAAGAGTCTATGTTGTTAAGCCATTAGGGTTTAAATATATATATTCCTTCTACAACCATGCTTTCTCTATTGGACCTAAATCCCTAGTCATACCCTTGTAAAATCACTTAACTATTGATTTTTTTGACATTTAAGGTCATTAGCATTTTCCTTCCATGCATACCAAATTGAATCCCATTCCTGAAGTCTCTCTAATCATGAAACTTTCAAGTTAAAAAGGGTCTAATTGTTTATTTGTCAGACTTTTGGGCTATTGAAATATCCCTTTCCTTCATCCCTTTTTGACATGTTTTCCTTGAAAGGAAGATGAGTGCATGGAAGATGCTTCCTACACCAATCTAAATAAGAGAGTAGTTGTAAAATAATTCTTAAGAACCTTTATAGTTACATATTTAGATGCAAAAACATATCATAAATAGATAAATAATGAAAACATAACACATAATTTTATGTGGGAAAAATACTTTCAAGAGATAAACCCCACACTTAAAAATATAGCTCAGTTATATTATTCAAAAACAACAAACAAGTTATAATGTAATTGTAGAGCTATGTTCTTGCAAGAGTCTTCACACTTCTTGTTTCTAGTAGTTTTGAAAACATAATTGTACTTCAACAAACAACAACCTTACAACTCCAAAATACAAGTACTCAATATATGAGCTTACAATGCATTAATTAGATATTTTAAAATCCAATGCCCAAGGCTAAACATACATGGAAATTACCAAAACTGCTAGACATACATAACGGTAACCTTCCACATGTCACCACATGCAATATTGCAACTATCAATTGTCATTAAATATACACATGCAAAACCTACACCTACCAAAATATAAATGTACCTCCAAAGTGCTCACATTCCATGCAAAATAACATGAAATAGAAAATTCCTTCAAGAACAACTCCACTTGTAAATATTAACTTCCAACTTGACTCAATACATGGAATAATTATAAATATAATTTCAATATTAATCATTAAATGATCAATGCTAGGATATCAAAGGTTGAGAAACCTTATTCCTAACATTCTCCCACTTGTCAAACACCTTTGAAGAGACAATGAAAAAATAGGTTTTCAACTACTAAGGGCCATGAGGCCCATACACTTTGAACACCATCTCAACTTATTAGTGAGCACTAGATTTGCCAATGCATCTTCTATATTCACCAAAGTATCATCCTTCTCTAACTTCACCTTCCCATCTTCCACCATATCATGAAAATTTGGAACTGAACATGAGTGTGCTTTATTCTAGCATGGAAAGTAGGATTTGTTGCTAAAAAAATGACACTTTGACTATCACAATAGATAGTAATCTGTCCTGCACCAAAACTAGTATTAGAACACATTCTCTTAAGCCAAATGGATTCCATGCAAGCATGAGTAGATTTCATGTACTTTGCTTCTATCTAGAGTCAATATTGAGACTTCTTGTACTACATCATTGGTTGATCTACTACTTTGTATCAATAACCTATTGGTAGTCTTATACATGGGTATGTGCATGATCATCATGGAAAAAATAGGCCCTTAAGTGGCAAAAAATTCAGAAAAATCAGAGTTAGGAAACTTGACGTAAAAAAATGAATAAGTTATGTATATTATTTAAAAAATATGTAAGAACAAAATCTGTAGCAAATTGAATGTAGTTTCTAAACTACTACTTTATTTTAAAAAAATATATCAATTTGGTGAAAATTTGAAATTTCAATGTAGTAGTACTTAAATTTTAGGGAAAGAATAAGAAGTAGGTGTCTGTCTAACCACCCTAACCACAATAAAATGATAATATTTTTTTATAATATTTTAGACATAAATAGAGGACTCATGTCCGAATGTGATGCATATTTTTTTGTAATTTTTTTCCAAGTAAATAATTAATTATGAATTTTTTATTACAACTTTTGAAAAATATAAAAACTCATATGTCTGACCACCTTAACTTGGTCAAAACTTCATGAAATTCATTTTTTCCTTTTTTAATCCTATAGTATGTGAAGTATAGAATGTGATGCATGTTTTTCATTCCAAAAATGTGATACCGTTTGAAAGCTATAGATGTTTTTCAATCAGCCTATCAATCAGGACTTTAGTCGTAATTCAAATAGAAAATGAATAATAATTATTTATTAAATTCAAAGTAAATCATAATTTATATTGTGGAAAATTGAGAATATCCTTTAAAAAACCTTTTCATTTCATCAAATTTGGATTAACAAAAAGTTGTAAGCCACATACCCTACAAATACCCATCATATTGCCACTTTTTGGCCCATCATGATCCTGCACATACCGATATACTTGAATCACATCAAGCTAATATTGCCTATGCAGTAGGCATGGTTTTGAGATTTATGCAGTAACCTCGTGAGCTACATTGAAAAGAATCTAAGAGGATCCTTCATTACCTTCATGGTACTCTTGTGTTTGGGATTCAATAAAGAGGTTGTTCATTAGTTGACTTGGTTGGTTTTACAGATTTAGATTGGCTTGGTGTTACTGAGCATTGCAAGCCCACTTCAGGTTACAACTTTTCACTTGGTTTAGGTCCTATTAGTTGGTCTAGAAAGAAGCATAACACTATTGTTATATCAGTCGCAGAGGTAGAGTTTAGGGGAGTTGTTAACTCAACTACTAAGGTTATTTGGCTTCAGGGCATTCTTTCTGAGTTTGGTATTCCTTTTAGGCAACCCACAATCATCTATTGTGACAACCAAAGCACCATTTAGATTTGTAGGAATTTAGTTCAACATCAACAAATTAAACACATAAAGATTCATATGCATTATATTTGAGAGTTGATTTATGGAGATATCATAGACTTAGTCATTTTCCAATCTTAAGAGCAGGTTGCTAACATCTTCACCAAACCCTTTACTGAGAGAAATCTCATTCATCTACGAGCTCTTCTTGGTGTGTGGTCTACATCAACAACAACATCATCCTTGGGGGGCCTTCCAGTCTCCTCATCTTCTCTCTTTTTCAAGGATAGTTTGATGCAAGAACATCTAAGGTGGAAGAGCAATCTGACATCCCCCAAAAAATATATTTTTTATATTTTTTTAGGTGGGCTAAAAATAGTAGCCTGGTTTCTATTTTTAGTAAGTTTGCATTTGTGCATATATAAACATGAAATATTGCATAGGGCTCCAAAATGGTGAAATAAATACAATGGTGAAGAAATCACTTGAATAACATTTTTCATTTGTGAGATATTAATGTTTTTTCTTGAATATCCCTTTTAAAATATTCCAAGTCACTTTCAAGATACCTAGAGGTTCAATATGGGCTTGAAAAATGGTCAAAAAACATGGTATATTATAAATATACCATTGTAGACCAAACACCCAATGGGATATTTACAATGGCGCATATGATTTTTCAATCCAACGCTCTAGTCAAAAGTTATGGCTCTTAGAAGTTGGACTAAAATTTAGGAATTTTATAAATTTGAAAAAAATGGTAACTGAATTTGTTGGGTGCCAAAAATAGAAGTGATAACTCATTGGAAAGTGAAAAAATTTCTTACAAAGTGGTTACAAAGGAAAAGGGATTTATTCTCTTTCTTTTCAACATATAATAAAGGTAGAGGTTTAGTGGCCATTATTACCATTCACATTACATGTCTAATTTCTTGCATGTATTTGCAACCCATATTTCTGTAGTAGTGGTCTTGTGACCAAATAGTTGTAATGTATATGTTGAATGTATATAGATGATTTCTGAGAATATAATAAAGTTGATTTTTTTTGTTCTTGAATGTTATTTATGCCGAGAGATGTTCTTAAATCAAAGCAAACAAATAGGTGTATATAAAAACTCTTGGGATTTAAATTGACGTCCAATTGCCAATATAAATCTTCAACATTAGTTTGATTATCTGTAGCCATTCAATCAATATTCTGATTGTTTTATCTAACACTCTAATTAATTAGACATTGTCCATGTCTTCCGGTGTAATAAATTAAATGAGTATGGCCATTTGATCATATGTTTCACTAGCATCCACATTTAGCTTGCAGAATCGAGTTCTCCCATAAATGCCCGCATTTAATAAAATAAATGATACATATATGCTCTCTATTATTTTATCAACATCAAATCTATTAAAAAGAAAGAAAGAATGAATAAATTAAACAAAATAAATGCTCCCTTTCACTTTTTCTTATCCTCATCAAATATATAAAAAATTAATAGTCAAGAATAAATAAAGTAAATTACATACATGCGCTCTTTACTTTATTCCCTTTTATCAGCATCAAATTTTATAAAAGTAAATATATACAGAATAAATAAAGTAAATCAAAGATATGCTATTTTCTAAAATTTTTTATCACATCAAATACATAAAAAAATTAATTGTAAAGAATAATTGACCGCTTATGCAGCTGCATGAAATTATCTAACCCTCAAATTGTATGGTGGCTAAAATTAACAGAGAAATGGAAAACATTAGAGAACTCATGACTGGAAATAGTAACATTAGCAAAGAGGTGATAATGTTCTCAGGCACATGACCTCGGCTCAAACACAACAAATCCATTGATAACAATTGTAACAATTGTAATGGCACAATGAAGAAACTATTTGCATGTAATTTTAATAGTTATAGTTGTAGACACCTAAATTTGGATACTTAATTTATCCAAATTTATCCCCTTTTTTCTAAGCATCCCCTTATTTGCACTAATTAAGTAATATTGCTATTATTTAATTAATATCTTTAATTCTGCCAAATCCCTAAGGTATTTAATTAATAAATAAATACCTTCTTTAATCCTCCTTTTCATCAAATGAGTTAAATAAATATGACATTTATTTAATTCCTCACATGTCACATCCCCTTCTTAATCCTAATCCATCTTCTAATCTCATCATTAGAGATGTGCACATGCCTAATCCTTCATTAGGATGTGTCACTTCCTCTTACTTTTGCAAGTTGGCCTCTAATCTCTCTTAGCCACCTAACCCTCCTCTAATCCTTCATTAACTAGCCTAATCAACCTCTAAAGGAATTTTTAATTCTTTTTATCCTTCCAAGGAATATTAAATTCATTTTTCTCTTCCCCATGTGATCTTTGACTTGTCACATCAAGCCACATGTGAACTCTTCTTAATCTCCCACTTGCCTCTAATATGTCATTAATTTGTCTAATCAGGTACTTGCACAACCTTAATCACTTAATTAGGAAAACCTAATCCCCATATCATTTATGGAATGTGTCCTAAGTCAACCTTATTAAAGACTTTCTCCTTTTGGAGAAGGCACTCCATTCCCCATGTGAATTTTTAATTCATATTTAATCCCCTTAATGCATTCCAAAGAATTTTAAATTCTTTCTCTTATTTTCATGTGAATATTTGAAGAATTTTTAATTCCTCACATATCCTCTCACCCACATGGGGACAAGGACCTTCTTTATGAGGAGATCTTGTCTAAATCCCAAGGTACTATGTAGTACAGGTCTCCATGTCATGTACTCTCCTTCCAACTCATCTACACATCATATTTTTCAAGCCACTTCACATGCGACATGTCAAGATGTGAGGGCTTGTGAGTTCTCAACTCACCTTAGCCCTACATCTTGATCTTGGTGGCTCATTCTCAACCATTCATTTCCCTAGAGAATCCAAAATTCTCTATAAATACCCCCTCTTTTCTCTCATTTTAGGGGGAGATCATTTATGCTAGCCAAACTCTTGGAAAATTTTCTCTTAAGCCATACTTAGCCAAATACTTGCATTTGCATCCATTATCACATATTTTCCATCCATATTGCATTCCACACTTGCATCTCTTTCCATCAAAGGAGAATACAACATCAAAGATCGAAGGGCCAACCAAATGATCGATTTGAGACAAGGTAAATGAGCTCTATTTGTTATCTTTACTTTGTTTTTGAATCCAATTAGGCCAATCTTGAGGTGTAGGGTGTTTATAGTTGTTTGCACTCTTTTGTTTGCTACTTTCTTTCTAACACGTATTTTCACCCATTCACAATAGTAAATGGTTCAATGCCACTAGAAATAAAGAATGCATGTTCAGAGTCAATATTTCCCAATTTTGTTTGTTCTTTCTCTACGTAGTTTGTGAAGTAAATGATAGGGATAGGAAAGTCATATCTAATTGGAGCTATTAGTCAAACTCTTGAAAATGTAGAAAATCTAGGTCATTGTCCTCTTCTATTACTTACACCAACTAGAGTTGTAGCATTCAACATAGGAGAATCCACAGTTCATTCAAAACTGCAAATCCCGATAAGATATTTTTCTCAATTAGAAGGAGTAGGATTGGAAAGTTTTTGAGAAGAAATAGCACACATCAAGTACATTTTGATTGATGAAATGAGCTTCATTGGTCAAAACTTGCTGGAGAACATAGATTCTTGACTTCGACAAGCATTCCCACAAAATGAAAATGTGGTATACACATGATTATGGTTAAAAAAAATGACTATTATATTCTAATACAAATAATTCATGTTATGAAATTTCTATAGATATGAAGGTATATAGTAAATTGATAAAAAAATTCATTGTTTATCTTTCAGGTATATCTATGATTTTGGTTTGAGATTTGGGTTAGTTGCCTCCTTTTAATGATAGACCAGCATATGACAATAATAGAAGAGCTAAGTTTCTATGGGAAGAATTCAAAACTGTGGTTACCTTAATAAATTATTTAGACAAGATGGAGAAAGCATCCACAGACACATATTTCATCAACTTTTGAAAAATCTTAGAGATGCAAACCCAACAATTGATGATTGGAGATTGCTTATGACAAGAAATTCTATTACCATTGATGCAACAAGTAATGAGGAGTTTGACAATGGTGTTCATTTATTCTCAACAAATGTTATACTCATTGAAGCATCCTATTGGACATAGCGTTGCAACAAAATCAAGAAGTATTAATGCAACAGAAGGATGCTCAAATGTTGAACTTGAGCTGGAATTATTGATCAGTAAGGATGCTAAGGTAATGTTGACTTCAAATCTTTGGATACAAGTAAGTCTTGTAAATGGATCTCTAGGATATATTTGAAATATTGTATACAAACCTGGAAGTGGTCCACTAGAACCATGAACATATGTAATGGTTGAGTTTGACAGCTATTCAGGAATACCGTTTGATGACTGTAATCCAAATAAAATTCCAATTACAACAATATAAAGGGGGAGGACAATCCAAATGCCATTAATATTGGCTTGGACATTGACAATTCACCAATCATAGGGCTTGACTCTTTCAAACACCACAATTGATATTGGACCAATAGAAAGAATATGATTGACATTTGTTGCCATATCTTGTGTAAAGTCTCTAGACGCCCTAAGAATTATGCTACCATCACATATGACTGTTATGAGAAAAGGAAAAAGGGTAGAAAACTTGCCAAGAGAAAGGTTGAAGAAAATAGGCTGAAAGTTTTAGAAGATAATTGATGTAATATATTTTCTTCAATTTTGTTTAAATGAGTATACTCAAATTTCTAAATGTAATATATTTATATGATTTTTAGTTTTATGCTACTTTCAATTCTTCTATGTTTAATACATTGAAAATTAAACAAATACATGTTCAGGTAATGTAACACAATTATGATACTTTTCAAATGTTTCTAATGAGTTGTAGTAAATCTAATATTTAATATATGTATGCTAGATGGTTATATGGGTTTTGAATTACATTTATGACATGGATTAGGGTTAGAGTAAGGAATATTTTTAGAGTCCAATTATGGTTAGTGTTTGATTAGGGTTAGGGTTAGAATTTAATAGCGTTCATTTTGTGTTAGGGTTTCTTAAGGATTGAGTTTATGATTACGGTTCAATCAAGGTTCAATCAAAGTTAGGGTATAATTAATAGTTTTATTTTTTTTGAGTACTTCAAATATATATATACTAGCATAAATTTATTAAATATTAATATATGTAAAATACATCGAGAGTTATCCTTCTCAAGGGGCCTATTGCATTGAGAAAAAATGATGAAAATAGTTTCCTCGAGAAAGATAACTCTCAGCGTATTTTACATATATTAATATTTAATATATGTATGCTAGTTTTTACATAAGGTGTGGTTGAGGGAGAGTCTACCTTCATCATAGTTTTTTCCCATGAGGTTTTCTATTTTACTCTGTTTTTGAATATAAGTTACATGCATTTTGGTCCTTTCCATGTGATAGTTGTAGGATCATAGCATAATCACTATTACATGTTTTACATTCAATCCAAATCATTTTCTATATTTCAAGGAGCTCATTCTCACCACCCATCTCGATTCATCCTTTTCTTGCACTTAGTGGGGACAAGGAGTTAGATAGCCTTGTCCTATTTTGGCACTTCACATTGTCCCTTTTGCTAGTTGTCCACCTTCTACATATACTGAACAAGATTGGGACGTAGACAACCTGCCAAAGGTTGACTTGCATGTTCCTTACTAGTCTTTCTTTTTCTTTTCATTTTCTTTGTGTGATTGCATGTGCATAATGTGATCCCCCATATCATTCTATTTAACATGTTTTTATGTTCATTCCTCTATTTGTATCTACATTCTTCTATATTTCATAAACCTTTATCATTTATTTTGTATTTTTTTCCTTTTGGGGATGATGTAAGGTGTTGAGACATTTAGGTCTCTTCTATGTTGACCCAATTTTTTTTCTTTTTTTTCACTCTCTATGTGTCATTCTTTAAGTTCCATGAGTTATTTGGGGAATAATGACAATTTTTGAGCTCTATAATATCATTGTAGCAAAGACATATGCTAACCTCAAATTTGTGGATCCCTTGTGTGTTATTTTGGGATTTCATTTTGAGGGAAACCCCTTCTTCATATAAAATTTAGGTCCAAATAAGCTCTCATGTCTTGTTTAGTATTGATCATTTGATACTTTAAAGTAATTTCTCATAGCATGGTATTGGCAATTTCTTTAAAGTGGAGGCATACATTGGCATTATCATTTTGAAGTTTTTTGACTATACCTTATGCTTCATAGTGTGTTCTTACTTCTTGCAATGTGTCTCCTTCTTGGTGGTGTCATTGGGTTTGATTTCCTTCAAGAGTGCAACCTTTCTTGGCATACAACATTTCTCCTAATGGTGATGCTATGCATTGCATTCCCTAAGTTGTGAATCTTTTATCCTAGAATTTTCCTCTCTTGAAGACATTGGGAACAATGTTCCCTAAGAGGAGAACTTACATGAACTAAGAAAAACCACTTTGAACATGTCTTATCCTTGATAAGAAGGAGCTATTTTCCATAGTGTGTCAAATTATGATATTGCTATCAAGATTCAACCATGTAGTTTCGAGTCAGACTCATTGACCCATGTTTCATGAGTAGTGGTTGACAAGAACCCATCTCTCATGATAGTGAATTCACTTAGCAATAATTGCATCTAGGTGGTGGTCACAAAGGTGAAGCACTAGGCCTTCTACTCATGAAAGATGGGTCAATGAGTTTGACTCAAAACTACATAGTTGAATCTTGATAGCAATATCATAATGTCTTATCTTGTTTACATTTTGTTCATAAGTGTTTAGCATAACATAGCTTGTTAACCTTGTGAAGCTCAAAGTTATAACCCCTTTTTATGGCCACCAAGCATAACACACCTTGCTTTCATGTCAAGCCTTGTTTTTTCATGAGTGTTTAGCATAACACAACTTGCTAAGCCATATGAAGCTCGAAGTTCATATTATGCGGTGCCTTATTAAAGTTATCAGAGGTATAACTTTGGTATGGTATGGAAGCCTAATAAGATTCTCTCATTTGAAACTTTTTGGGACTCATCTAGTGGACAATAGTTTTCACTAGCCCATGTGAGCATGCATTGTTGTTTGCATAGTGGATAATGAGTTCCACTTGTAAACATTTTTGGGTAAGGCTTGATCCACATTGAGTTGGATAAATAGTTGAGGCTTGATCCCCCACCTTTTTATTTTTATTTTTTATTTTTCTTTTCCTTTTTCTTTGTCTTTGGCATAGTATGATTGAGTATCTTGTCATTGCCACATATATGTTTATTATAGGCATGTGTCTCCTTGTGCCTTTGTTGGATTTTCCATGAGATCTTAGATCTTGGAGGCTTGATCATCCTCCTTGACATTTTTCATATTATCATTCCAACGATCATACAATTATACCTCTCTTGATTGTCTACTTTGGTGTGAGTTTGACACAAGTTAATCCTCTCACTAAAGTAGGGGCTAAATTTAGTGTAGAAAATGTATCCCTTTACATTTTCACACTTGTTTGGGCCCTTCTAATTAAAATAGACTTAATAATGCCTTAATTTAGTGTTGAAAAATGTATCCCTTTATATTTTCACACTTTTTTGGGCCCTCTTAATTAAAATGAGCTTAATTATTCCTTAATAAGCCCTTTTATTCTTTTACAAGCCTAATAAATTAAATTTTCTAAAGGGGAAACCCAATAATTAATGCCAACACATAACACTTTACCTTGAGCAATGCATGTTCCAAGAATAGCCTGGACCTAGGACCCATTCACCCATGGGCGAATGGGTCCTCCCTAGGCCTTTAAACCTAAATTTTAAATATGTTTTTAGTTGTATTTTAAAATCTACAAATCCATATTTAAATGTTAGCTTGTGGTATGGGTATGTGCAGGATCATCATGGAAAAAACACACCCCTAAGTGGCAAAAAATTCAAAAAAATAAGAGTTAGTCAACTTGACGTAAAAATTTGAATAAGTTATCTATATTATTTCAAAAATATGTAAGAATAGAATCTGTAGAAAATTGAATGTAGTCTCTAAAATACTAGGTTTATTTATGAAAAAGGAAAATCTATTTGGTGAAAATTTGAAATTTCAATGCAGTAGTACTTAAATTTTAGGGAAAAAATAAGAAGTAGGTGTCTGTCTAACCACCCTAACCACAATAAAAGGGTGAAGCCACAATAGTGGTTTACAATTCAAGTTAGGAAGGAAAACTCACAAAAAATAACCCGAAGGAAAAAAAAAAAGTGTTTTTGGGTGTTCGTACGAACCTGTTGGTTTGACTGAACCCATAAGGGGTTCGGCCGAACCCCTTTGTACTATGCCTACCAAAAAAACAAAAAAAAAGCATGTAAAGGGGTTCGATCGAACCTCTTTGAATGGGTTCGGTCAAACCAGGGTTTGATCGAACCCTAGGTCGACTGAACCCCTTGGGGTTCGCTCGAACCACTAGGGGTTCGACCGAACCCCCCTTATGCCTCATCCCCCCCGAGACACAAAAAAAAACCTAGATTTTGGCACTTCAGAGCTTAGGTTGAGGATGAAAATGGAGGAATATTTACAAACCCAACTATTATTAGGTATTCCTTAGAGCGAGCTATCCAACCAATATAATTTTAATATGTTTTGGTTTTATTATGCATTTTTTTTAGTTTTATTAAACATAGGGTTTTCATAAAAAATGAAGGTCTCTTTTCTACACATGTGGAAAAATAGTAGATTATGAATTTTTTTTTTGAAAAATATAAGTGCACCAGATATTGAAGTCCTTGATCCAACAAAAGAAATAAAATTTAATTTCAATATATACAAAAAAAATTATGCTTTATACGGTCGCGTTATGTCTGAATTGTAATTGGTTTGACTTCAAAACTTTATTAAAGAAAAAATATTCAATAAAAAGCTATCTAACCAAGTGGAAGCACTAGATATCAGAGTTATGAATCTAAATTTGAAAGAATTAGAATTTTATCCTTCATGGAAAAAAAGTTATGCTTTATATGGTGTGCGTCACTTTTTTAAAATGTTGTTTTCTGAAAAAAAATAGTTTTCATGGGAGATGGAAAAATAAGTGCAATTTGATTCCAAAAATTTTGAAAAAAATATTTTTAGAATCTACAGGAAAAATGTGATGAGACTCTAGTTATCATTATCTTCAAATTCCTCACGGTTTAGCCACTATAAGTGCCTGAATGTGAAGATTTAGTTAAAAATAATAATTTTAGTTTCCAGTTTGGCCAAAAATTGTAAACCACTATTGTGGGATCATCCAAAATGATAATATTATTTTAGAAGATTTTAGATATAAGTGGATGACTCATGTCTAGATGTGATCCATATTTTTTTGTAATCTTTTTCTAAGTAAATAATTAATTATGAATTTTTTATTACAACTTTTAAAATATATAAACTCATATGTCTAACCACCTTAACTTGGTAAAAACTTCGTGAAATTCATTTTTTTTTAATCCTATAGTATGTGAAGTATAGAATGTGACGCATGTTTTGGATTCAAAAAATGTGATACCGTTTAAAAGCTATAGATGTTTTTCAATCAGCCTATCAATCAAGACTTTAGTCATAAGTCAAATAGAAAATGAATAATAATAATTTATTAAATTCAAAGTAAACCATAATTTATATTGGTGGAAAGCTGAGAATCTCCTTTAAAAACTCTTTTCATTTCATCAATTTTGGGTTAAAAAAAATTCGTCAGCCACATACCCTACACATACCCATCATATTGCCACTTTTTTGCCCATTATGATCTTGCACATACCCGTATTTGAATTTTGGGAAATTAAGGATACATACCTATAAATACAAGGTTATTTCAGTAAGTTTCACCTTGAATTTTTATGTGACTTCACAAGGGCTAAAGTTTATGATCAAGATCATTCAAGAGTAGATATATCAGAGATTTATTGCAACATTCAAAATCTATCCATCATGTCAAACTATTCTACCATCTTGCATGTTTTTGGAGCTAACATTGTGATGTAGGTTTCAAGATTCAAGTCAAGCATTCAAAGAATTATTTCAAGTATCAAGATCCACTTTCATTAAAGCTATTTTATGCAGGTTGTATACCTTGTAATATATATGTTTCCAAGGTTCATTAAAGGGTTTGACAGGTTGTAACATAGCATTGTTCATTTTTCATTTTTCCTTTCATGCTTTACTTCATTTCAAGGTTTGATTACCAAAACGAGGTTTGACCAAGGAAAACAAACATTCACAAAAGAAATAATTTTTTTTTTCCATCTTGTGTGTGTGATTGCATATTTAGGTTGAAGAAGGATTGAAGAAATTTTTGAAGTGCAAGATTGGAAATGTTGTCAAAGTTGCAAAAGTTGTCAAAGTTGTCAAATCAAAGAATCTAACCTACAGTTTTGGTATCTGACTTTTTGACACTGAAACTTAGACAAATCAAAAGCTATAGATCAACATTAGAGGCTCCCAAAAGATTTTTGAAAACCCTATGAAATGGCTAAAATATGGTGCCCTAATCATTATGGGGAATATAGAGCACCAAGCTAGGGTTTAGGACCTAGACCTATTTCCTTCAGATTTCATTCAAGGAAACCCTAGAGATCTCAATCTAATGATAGAATGAGGGAAAAAGATCTTCTAGAAGGGTGTATTATGGTATGATTAATGACTAAAGGAGGGTTCACCACCAAGCTAGGGCTTGGAAAGACTAATAAAATGCAAGACCTAATGTTAAAACCTAGTGCAATGTAAAACTTCACTAAATGACCTAGAAATGTATGTAAATCATAATAGAAAGTTGAGAAATCATAAATGTGCACCTTGGAATCTGAGGAGACTTGAATGAAGACTTGAACTACTGAAAATACTAAATTTAATGCTAATTGGGACTCATATGGTAGGATGGACAATTTAGCCCTAGATTAGGGTTTTTGGGAAGGAACAAAAATCTGGCGGAGACAAGTCTGGAACTACTAAAAATTGCAAATTTTATTGTACTAAGACTCATATGCCAGAAGTGGCATATTATTCTAGTTAGTTTTTTATGGAAACTAAAAGTCTAAATCTTCTCTTCAATCTCTACTTTATCTTCTCCACCCGATCTCTGAGTTTGAATTGTTGAATTCTGCTCTGTAGAAGGTTTTTAGTGATCTTCAAAGCAAGGTGACAACTTGGAAAACTTTTGCAATCTTGATAACCTTTCTCTAACCTTGATCCTTGGAGAGTCTTCAACCTAGATCTGCAAATCACACACTAAAGAGGGGGAAAAATGTTGTTTTGTTACTAGAAAGGGGTTTTCCTTGGACAAACCCCATTTAGGTAATTAAACCTTGTGATGAGACAATAAAATATGAGCATGAAACATGAAATATGAATCATGAACAATGATACCTTGAATGATGTCTTGAGATGTAAATCAACAATATAACATGAAGTGGCCATGTAGAATGTAGATCTTGATCTTCAAAGAAATAATGCTTGCAAATGGATCTTCAATATTACATCACAACACTAGCTCAACAACATGCTTGATGCTTGATGACCTTGACATGATAATGGATCTTGAATTGCTGTAATAAATGATGAAAAATTCTGCCATTGAATTCCCTAGAAATGCTCTTGTAGACTCTCTTGATCACAAAATTTCTATAATTCATGAATACTTGAAATCTTAGGAGAAAATAAGAAAAATAAACTTGTATTTATACTTGTTTATGCCTAATTCCTTGAAATTACAACACTACAAGTTAACATCAGATCTAGGAGAAGAAAATTCCACCAAGAATTTGAATTAAATTTTATTTTAAGACAAATGGGACTCATACACCCGAAGTGGTGTATGAGTCCCATTAGGCCAAGCTATGGGACACATTTTTCAAGAAATTATTAGAATGATGAAAAATCAAGATCGGGGCCCTAAAACTTAGGTGGGACTCATACACCCAAGGTGACGTATGATTCCTAGATCAATAAATCTGGGCCACACAAACCAAAAACACATGAATTATGTTTGGATATTGGTTTATGTTAGGATTATCCTTGAAAAGATGCATTAATTAAGGCTCGTGGATGCAAAATAAGGCCAATTAAAGCATAAAGAAGCCCAATTATTTGATAAAACCCTAGATTAGTGTGAAAGTGTAATAAACACTTTACAACACCCTAAATACGAAACCATTAAGTTCATTTAGTTGACAAGGGCCCAAGACCTAATGTGAATGTGTTAAACACATTACAACACTAAATCAAGGCTATGTTAGGGAGTACATTTTCCATCATTACACCCTGACAAAAGACCCATTCACCCATGGGTAAATGGGTCCCAATTTTCCTTCAAAAGCTAACTTTTGGTGACTGATAAACACCTTTTCTCCCTTCTCATATCTGCAATCTATTTATTGGTTCTTCCAATATTGAGTTTAATATTGTTGTTTCAAGTTTGAATTGGCATAATTTGGTTGATTTTCTATTTTTATTTTTTCTCCCAAAAGTGTTGTTTGACCTTGACCCTGTCCTCAAAGCATAAGGAAATCTAAAGATTCTCACATTGAGTCGATTCACCCAAAGGTTCTTAGTCAATTATTTGTGGTGATCTCATTTCCTAATGATTTAGTGAGAAAAAGGTCCATCATACCCCCCTTATTATCCAATTCCATATTGGTGGAACCTATTTTCCATCTATTCAATTAGTAACCCCTAGAGGTCTAAAAGGTTGCACATTCAGTTAGACAAGATTTTGTCTAACCTCATCAACCTAAGTACAACTTAAGTATAGTGAATAGATAAATTATTCACACTAAAACCTCCTCTTAAGTGATACTTGGGGAGATCACAAAAGTGCAAGTAGATATAAATTAAATGGGTCCTCACTACGAGGCCATGTTAAGTACCCATGTACAATGCATTCTCTCACAAATGGAGAAGCAAGAGAAAACCCAGTGGGAACAAAAAACCTCTCCAAAAAAGAGAATTAGAAGGATTTAAGACCTAAAAGTGTCCCTTAATGATAGAAACATGATTATGAAGAACTTCTAAAGCATGTAGACGTTGTAAAATCTGTTAATGATGAACCAGTGTTTGCTAGAATCAACAAATCTCCAAGAAATATGGATCAAGCTAAGAGATAGAATACTGTATGATTGAACATATGGACACTACTCAACCAATGTACACAAATTCAATCAAACTCTATGAAGTTGTTAATAGATATAGTACTATGATTGGGAGTACTAGAATATCAAAATGTGATCCACTAAAATAATCCCCCATACAAGAGATCAAGATAGAAGGTTCATGAGACCTACCAAAAAGAAGATTTCTCCACCACTTCAATGAAAGAAGCATTAGCATAACACATCATAGTCCCCCCTTAATGCTAAGAGAAATAAGAAGATCAATGGAGATCGGGAGTGTGTAAGGAATATAGAGACATACAAGAAATTGAGAAAGGGTGTGCTCCAAGGCACACTCGTATGAGGTGAGAATCATGAGGATCCATTTTTGTGATGGTCACTATACAACCCCCATTTCACTTTATAATTTAGTGTACAAGTACAAATTTCCTAAATTCCCTCCATGTGGAACACGTGCATTTAGTTTGTGTGGCACTTTATATGAGTGCATTTACAAGAATATTTGTTATTATGAATTCTTATAAGTTTATTTTCATGAGGTAGATTAAGAAGACATTGACTAAGTTAAGTCTTGCAAAATTCAATAAAAGATAAAAAAACATAAAATTAAACCCCCTTATTCAAGGAATTGTTGCCTTTTCCAAATTCATTGCAAAAAAAAAAGAATTCTCTTTTAAAAAAATTTAACTAAGGAAAAATAAATTTCACCTTCCCAAACATAAACACTTTCCCTTTGCCAAATTCATAGGAAAAGAGGAAAATGAGTCCTCTTTTACAAATTTTTAACTATGGTAGAAAATAACTCCCCCTTTGCAAATTGTGATAGTTAATGAAGTCACCTTCTAATGCTAGTGGATAAAAGGAAACCAATAATAGTTTACTTTAAAATAGATCCAACAATTGACTAAGTCAATAGGCATTTTCAAGGAGTTGCTTGTACGAAGAGGCTAAGTGGGGAATAGACTAAGTCAAACTGAATATGAATATATTTGGGCACAACCTTACAAATTGATGGTGCAAGACTTTACTAGATAAGTTGGCAACCTCTAGAGGTCTAAAAGGTTGCACATTTAGTTAAACAAGATATTTTCCAACTTCATCAACCTAATTACACTTAAGTATAGTGAATATATAAATTATTCAAACTAACAAGATTTGAGTCTCATGAAGTATTTTCTTATTCTTGAGGTGAATAGGTAAGAAAATAACATATTCATTTCTCAAGAAAAAATTAACAAGGATATTTTTATAAGGTTCAATATAGTAAACTATAAGTCAATAAAAACACTACTTACAATATGCTTGTGGTTAAAGAAGGATGACATGGGATCCAATGTTAATTCAACATTGTATAGAAGACTTGTTGGTAGTGTGATATACCTACTAGCCACAATGTGAGATATAATATATGATGTGAGCCTTATTTCAATATTCATAAAGTATCCAAAATTATTTCATTTACAAGTACAAAAAATAATTTTAAGACACAAGAGTGGAACTAGAAATCATGAAATTGTTTATTAAATGTTGAATGAGTTCAAATTGATAGCATAAATAGATAGTGATTGTTTAGGCAACATTACTGATAGAAAAGCACATTTGATTATGCTTTTAGTTTGGAACAAGTAGAGTATCATGTCCATTCAAAGCAATAACCTAGCATCACTATTTCATTGATAGAAGTAGAGTACATAGTAGCTACAAGATCAACATCTCAAGCATTTTGGATGAGAATAATTTTAGAAGATTTGATACACAAAAACAAATAAGAAATAAAGATTTTTTATGACCACTCAACAATCACTATTAAAAAATCATATATTTTACAAGGTGAGTAATAATATAGATACCAAATACCATTTCATCATAAAATCAATCAACAACAAAGATATTTATATAGAATTTTGTAGGTCTAAAGACTAGTATCTAGACATATTTAACAAGCTATAATGAAAAATGCTTCAAATATCTAAGAGATTGTTTAGGTGCCCTATATGGTAGTAGTTTTGATAAGGGGAAGTCTTGGAATATGTAAACCAAACAAAACTTTCTTAATTTTGTCATGCTCATCTTTTAATTTTTTTTCTTATAAGTAAATATCCCTAAGAGATTTGGATGCATTGTTGTATATATTAATCACATCATGTAGTGGAATATGAATAATCACCCATACAAAAATAAGTACTAATTTATCTCCTCTACATTTCTTTTAATTTATTATTTCTTTTAACTCAAAACATTACTAACGTATAATTAATTCAAACTCTCAGATTGATTTTTGGAAGAAATTATTGTTAATCTAATAACTTTTTGCTTGTCGCCTTTCCTTTCTTCTCTATATCTCCATCAAGAGAATATTAAAAACACAACAACAATGAAGTTTTATCTTAAAATTATCCCTAGAAAGCTGAAGTTGTCGCAAGGAACATACAATTTGAGAAATCTTTTCTCATTTCAGTGCCGGAGAAAGAGTTCTAAAAACTTCCATGGCGGTTATACACGAATATAATGTGATTAAATTTGTATTCAGATTTAATCCTTCAATTCCATTATTGTTAATAATAGAGAAACGGTTTCTATTCCTCTTCAATACGTAAATGATCTTTGATTTCCCGCTTCCTCTGCCACTTCTAATATATGCTGCTTTAGTTTTCCTGAGTTACATATCACATCTACACGGCACCCAACTTTTATATCCCCCGCCCATACTGAGAAAGATGAGCAATAACAGACTTGCATCAGTATTTGGTCTGGTAAGTAATAGACAACTCTCTTACAAAAGTCCTACAACAATATTTGGTCTGGTAAATGATAGACAAATCTCGTCTTCCGGCGGGGGAAGCTTGAGATATGAAAGAGCAACCAAATCTCTTCTTTTGAAAGCTCATCCTTTTTTTTATGAGGAACTTGTCAATAAGGAACTTTTCAACGAAGTAAAGCTGGAAGCGCCTGTTAAGAAGATTTTCACAGTGTCTGAATTGTTGATTGTTCTCTGGCATAATGGGACCTGCCTCGTATTTACTGTTGGTGCCAAAGCAGAAATTCTATGCGAGCTTGATGAAATTGAGGAGATAATATATAATATACACACAGACTCGTTTATAGTCATTAAAGGAAAAAAAGGAGAAGTAAGAATGCAAACCAGGAAGGTTGAACATATTCGGCATAGACATGAAGGTGCATGGCAAAACCTATTGGAGACAGAGCATGCAATTGAATGGGTGGATTTCGACGTGGCCAATTGTAGATGTATGATATATATTGAAAATACAAATTTGTTCAAATTTTTTGAATTACGAAATTATGAAGAAAAATTCATAGTACAAAATGAAGCTCGAGAGTCCGAGGACTTCAGATTTGGTAATCCTGGAAATAGAGAAATGGTGATGTTCGACGCCGCACATATGATGTTAGCTATTGAGAACTTTCTGCCTCTGAAACTTATTTCAAAGGACAAAGGCCGTCCTACTGAATTACGAAAAATGTTCTTCAACAGATCAGATATTGTATCCGTTAAGGATGTAAGACTGTGCGGTGATAAGGTGGTTGTGTTTTTGCAGAACAGAGTGAAGACTGTTAAACTGGCATCTGGTAAACATACGGTGATTTTTGAAGCTGATGTTAATTTTGGGGACTCCAGCATTGTTATGGTGGACTCAAATCCAGATACGAATGATGTTCTTTATTGTAATATTGCAGATGTTTCAAGTGATTTATTAAAGACGGATTTCTATTTGCACAAGAATCGCACTTTGATATTGCCAATTGATAACAATCAAATAGGCCTATGGAATCTGGAAAACAGCATTACAGCTTCTGGTCCTGCTAATCCAGTTAGAGTTTTGGATATTAATGGAGAACCTTTATATGGGTCCTTGCGCGATAATTGGGCAACATATAGGCAGGATGTTATATTCACTCACTGCTGCGAATTAGGTGTCTTTTCGTGTGGGTTCAAGGTTGTAAACCTTAATTTTCCGTCTGGGCATCCGTCACAGTGTGAAGCGTTTGTCATCAACGAGTACAACATGCCAATTCGAAGCTCGAGTTTAATGAGCTGCTTCTGGTATGACGACAGAACAGGCAATATTTTTATTGGCTGCAATGATGGCAGAGTTTATAGATTGTATCCACGGTGGATTTAGGAAGAATATTTCCTTTGTTTTAAAACGCAACAAGATCCAATTTAGTGATCCAAACAGAAATGAATAACAAATCGAATTTAATATTTCATTTGTTGTTACGTACAAGAATTTACAATTTTATGTGATGTAATAAACGGCAGAAATTAGGCTTGAGACTCACCTGGTGACCTTACCTGCATGGCCCGCTCACCTAATCTATCAGCCTGCATGAGCACATATAATTTTTTTTTTTCGAGAGAGTAAATTTTACAACGTATCAGTTGAATAATATATATTTATATTTTTATTATGGAGAATTTTATATAATTAATAATAAGATTGTATTTGTTATTTTAGAGTATGAGTTTTAGGTTGAAAAACATCTTTTTAGTTCAGAGTTAAAAGACTGAGGAATGGGTCTAAGGACTTGGGATTATCTATTTCACTCAAGTCATCTCAATAAAAGATTTTAACTTTCATGAATAAAGTAATCAAGACATACCAACATCCTTATCAATTGTATTAGATGAGTTGAAATTAATTGAACTACAATTTTTTGATAAGAAAGATCAATTTAATTGATGCGAGAAGCTAATGGTGGTACTCCTCTAGATTAATCAAAGAGTTCAAACAATGAATCTAATAAGGTAGATTAGTTGATGTGTAATCTTGTCAAATATGTTGTTCCCACCTTTGTGTGACACAAAATCCAATGTTGCTTTATTAGTTTAGCTATCAACACCTCTTATAACTAACTAGTTTTAGGGCACGCCTAATGGTGGACATGTTTCATGTGAACATGACTATTCTCCCTACAAAGTAACCTGTCTAAGACATCATAACATACATAACATCATATGGAGGGACCCATCAAGGTAGGGAGCTAAAATGGTGGGATGCACTAATGAAAGAGGATGAAGATGTTGAGTGAGCAACACATGTCCTTGTGTATAATGGAAACCTTTCCTGCCATATGTTGTATTCAACAAACAAACTATTAATATTCTCTAATTTTCTCACATATTATATTCAACGACCAAGTTTCCTGCCTAAATATATATTTAAAAAAATTAAAATTAAAATAATTTTTGAGTAAATCAAAGTAAAATAATTATTTTAAAGGTAAATAAAATAATTCTTAAGTAATTTTGAAGTAAAATAAAATAATAGTAAATTAATGAAATAAAAAAAAATTAATAATTAATTATTAAATATATCATAAATACATTTATGCATAAGATATGTTCATAAATAATGTCTTGAATTATTATTTAATATTTTTTTTGGGTGTGGCTATTCTAGCTATAAAATGGCATGTTTAAGACATCATAACATACAACACCCAATATAAAGGAGCTCTTCTGAGTCAAGCAGGATAAATTCAGCTCCTCAAAGCTTCTCTTTAGAATCACCCGGTTTATGCATTAAGCCTTTTCAAAATACCTGCTAAATATGTGGAGGCCATTTAGAAGATCCAAAAAGGATTCTTTTGGTTTGGTGTGGAGGAGAAAAAGAGGATGCCTCTAATAGGATGGGATTTGGTTTGCAGACCAAAATCCTTGGGGGAATTACGTCTTAGAAAAATTAGAATGATTAATAAGACTCTTCTTGCTAAACAAATATGAAGATCAATTTTGTTTGATGGAGAATGTAAAGATATCTTAAAAAGTAAATATATGACCAATTGTGTGTCCCTCAAAGCCTTGTTGGATTCTCCTATTTTGCCCCATGGTTCAACTTGCTGGAATGACATGATTGTTGGTAGAAATATTTTGGAATTAGGGGTTGGTTGGCTCATTAGAAGTAGTAATCTAGCTAGGTTATGGGAGGATAGATGGATTTTTAAGGATACCCTAATCAAAATTGAAAGATTCAACAGATGGGCTGAGTTTTGCAAAGAAACTTTTGGAAAGTATGTTAAAGATTATTGGAGTGAAGGAGATTGGGTGGATTTGTGTATGGTTAGCCAAGAGTTGGCTTCGATTCAATCTTCCTTAATGGTTGTTAGATTGGGAAATAATCAGTTGGATGATCATCTTGTCTGGATGGACAACCCTTTGGGTAACTACTCTGTTTCGTCGGTTGTATCTCTACAATCCCTTTCTCAAGCCCCCCTCCTTTCTGGTCTAAAGTGTGGATAAAACACTTGACTCCTAAAGTCAACATTTTCTTCTGGATTTTGCTTCAAAATAAGGTGCTCACAATGGATAAGTTTTGCAAAGAGGAATTACAAATCCCCAATAGATGTTACCTTTGCAAGAGTGAGGTGGAGTCAACAAACCATTTGTTTCTCCACTGTTCGTTTGTTGCTACAATCTGGGAAAAATTTCTGGCTCTCTGGAATATATCTTGGGTGTTCCCCCTGTCCATTGAAGATTTCTTCTCACAATGGAAAGCCCCATCTCAAAATCCTTTCATTCGAAGGTTATGGGCTTTTATTTTCCCTTTTGTTGTTTGGGGAGTGTGGAAAGAATGTAATAACAAAATTTTCAAAGATAAGGAGATGTTGGAGATTAATGTTTTTGAAAAAAAATTAGGCTAATAAAGGAAAACTTCAATGTTATTCCCCAAAAAAATTTTAATCTTGAGGCTGTGGTGTGCACTCCCTATGATCTAATTATAGCCAATGATTGGAATCTCAAAATGGATGTATCTAAGACATCCAAGCCAACTAAGAAAGATAGTGAGGGTGTGCGTTAGACCTTTCCACCAAATGGTTGGACTAAAGCCAACTTTGATGGTGCTACAAAGGGCAATCCGGGGATGGCCGGAAGTGGAGGTGTGTTAAGGGACTCAAATGGTAACTTTTTTGCAGCTGTGGCCATTTCCCTAGGTTCTCAAACCAACCATGTGGCGGAGGCTATAGGAGCTTTTCAAGTTTTAAATTTAGCACATAATTTGAATATAAAATATTTATGGCTTGAAGGGGACTCCAAAAATATCATTGACTGTATCCTAGGTAGGACCTCCCCTCCTGGTCTATTAAGAATTGGATTGAAGATGCTAAATCTATCTTAGATAAGTTCAAACAAGTTAAAATCTCTCACGTCTACAAGGAAGCTAACTGCGTGGTGGATTACTTTGCGAATGAGGGGCTTAAGCAGGGAGGTGTGAACACATGGCAAAATTTTAGGGACTTGGGAGCTGAAGTTAGGGCCTTATTAGATTATGATGTTATGCATGATGGGTGATCCCACAATAGTGGTTTACAATTTTTGGCCAAACTGTGCACTGATTTTTTTTTTTAACTAAATTTTCACATTCAGGCACCTATAGTGGTTAAACTGTGAGGAATTTGAAGATGATGCAAACTAGAGTCTTGTAACATTTTGTCTATAGATTCTAAATTTTTTTTCAAAATTTTTGGAATCAGATTGCACTTCTTTTTCCATCTCCCATGAAAATTGGTTTTTTTCAAAAAATAACATTTTTAAAAAGTGATGCACACCGTATAACGCATAACTTTTTTTCCTTGAAAGATAAAATTCCAATTCTTTCAAATTTAAATTTGCAACTCCGATATCTAGTGCTTCCACTTGGTTAGATAGTTTTTTATTGAATATTTTTTCTTTAATCAAGTTTCAAAGTGAAATCAATTACAATTCAATCATAACACTACCATATAATGCATAAATTTTACTGTATGTATCGAGAGTTTTTTTTTGTTGGATCAAGGACTCCAATATCTGGTGCACTCAAATTTTTAATTTTTTGTTTTGATAATCTTCTATTTTTCCACATGTGCAGAACAAAGATTTTTGTTTTCGGTGAAAAACCTATATTTAATAAAACTTAAAAAACAAATAGATAATATAATAAAAACATATTAAAATTATATTCGTTGTATAGCTTGTTTTGAGGGGAACCTAATACTAGTTGAGTTTCTGAGATCTCCTCCATTTTCATTCTCAAATCGAGCTTTGAAGTGCAAAATTCTCAGCAGTTTTGGTGCCTCGGGGGATGAGTGTGAAAATTAGTGGGTTCGGTCGAACAAAAAAATAATGTTCGGTCGAATAGGGGTTTGATCGAACCCATTCAACATAGAATAAAAAATAGATTTAAATTGGGTTTGGTTGAACATTCTAAAGATGTTCGGTCGAACCCCATCTACTAAAAATTAATTTTTAATATTATTATAAATATAAATTATATTCTTTTTAAATTATGACTTGAGAGAGAGATATGGAGGGAGTGGGAGAGAAAGGGAGAGTGGGTGTAGGAGGCAGGGCTTAAATTTGATGGCCATATGACTGTACTAAGAGATTTTTGCCGTAGAATACAATCAAAATTTTAAGAAGATTGTATCAGATAAAAGGAGATATTTTGGATAGACTATCAAAATTTATATAGAATTATAATGATACATATGTTTGATTTATATATAATTTTACATACACTAAGGTATATCATAATGTTTTAAGGGCACCCTTGAATAGATAACCGTCATTAAAAAATTTGTTGATAGGCAAAGTCGACCATCAAATTTAATCCTTGGTAGGAGGGAGATACTTGAGAGAGAGAGAGGGGGGAGTGGGAGAGAGATAAAGGGTAGGGGGTCCTAGGGTTTAAGGGTTAAGGGTAGAGGAGCTCGAGAGGGAGAGTGGGTAGGAGGGAGAGACTTTCAAGAGAAAGAGGGGGGAGTGGGAGAGAGATAGAGGGTAGGGAGTAGAAAGGTTTAGGGTTATAGGGTTAAGGGTAGAGGGGAGAGGGGGTAGGAGGGAGAGATCTAGAGGAAAGAGGGGGGGAGTGGAGAGATAAAGGGTTTAAGGGAAGAAGGGTAGTGGAGGGGGGGAGGGGGGGGGAGATGAAGGAAGGGAATGAAGGGTGAGGGGAGGGAGGGGTGGAGACTGGAGGATGGGGAATGAGAGATGGAAGGGGTTTATGGCAGTGGAGGAGAGGGAGACAGAGGAAGGGACAGGAAGAGGGTGGAGAGATGGGAGATGGAATGGAAGGAAGAAGTGAGGAGGAAAGGATAACTGGAGAGAGAGGGGATATGGAGAGGACATAAAGGAAGGGTGAGGGGAGGGGGGTGGAAGGAGAGAGAGGGGGGAGAGATGAAGGAAGGAAGGGTTTGAAGGGGAAGGAGAGGGGGGTGGATCTGAGGGGGGAGAGATAAAGGGAAGGAGGAGGGGTGGAGGATGGAAGAGTGGAGGGTGGACTGAATGGAGGGGGAGGAGGGGAGACAAAGGAATGGAAGGAAGGGAGGTGGAGTCCTGAGACAAGTGGGGATGTGGGAGAGACAAAGGCAGGGGGGTGCACAAGGCCTAGGGTCTAAGGGTTGAAGGGCAGAGGGAGGGGGGTAGGAGGGAGAGAATTGAGAGAGAGGGGGGGGAGAGATAAAGGAAGAAGGAGGGAGGGAGGGGGTGGAGAGAGGGGGAGTGGAGAGAGATAAAAGGAAGGAATGAAGGGAAGAAGGGTGAGGGAGAGGGAGGGGGGATGGAGGTGGAGGACAACAAGGAGTCAAGAGGGAAGAGTGGTGGAGGAAGAGAGAAGGGGGAGTGGAAGGAAGAAGGAGGGAGAGGGGGAGAGGGGGTAGGAGGGAGAGACTTGAGAGAGAGAGGGGGAGTGGGAGAGAGATAAAGGGTAGGGTTTAAGGGTTAACTAGGTCCACTTAGGTGATCCCACAATAGTGGTTTACAATTTTTTGCCAAACTAGACACTGAAAATATTTTTTTTAACTAAATCTTCACTTTCGGGCACCTATAGTGGCTAAACCGTGAGGAATTTGAAGATGATGCAAACTAGAGTTTCATGAAATTTTGTCTATAGATTTTAAATATATTTTTTCAAATTTTTTGGAATTAGGTTGCACTTCTTTTTCCATCTCTTTTGAAAACTAGTCTTTTTCAAAAAACAACATTTTTAAAAAGTGACGCTCACCGTATAACACATAAATTGTTTTCCATGAAAGATAAAATGCTAATTCTTTCAAATTTAGATTCACAACTCTAATATCTAGTGCTTTCACTTGATTAGATATGTTTTTAATGAATATTTTGTCTTTAATCAAGTTTCAAATTTAAACCAATTATAATTCAGACATAGTGCAACCGTATAACGCGTAACTTTTTTTGTATGTATCGAAATTAATTTTTTTTCTTTGTTGGATCAAGGACTTCAATATCTGGTGCACTAATATTTTTAATTTTTTTTTTAATAATCTGCTATTTTTCTACATGTGTAGAATAGAGAACTTGATTTTTGGTGAAAAACCTACGTTCACGAGAAATAAAAATAAAATATAATAATAAAATTAAATTTATTTAAAATTATACTTTTTTGGGAAGCTTATAATAAGGACTACATACTTGCAATTTTTTTTTTAAAAAGAATTCATTTGATCCTCTAAAAGGTAAATCAAAAGTGGTTTTTTATCAACATTTTGGTAGGTGTAAAGGAGACTTTGTTATAGGTATGGTTTAAAACTAGCGGGGTTCTATCCAAGGGGGTTTGATTTAAGGTATTTTGATCAAAAACCCTTCAATTGGAATTATTTAAATGGAACCTTTTAAGGCTTAAAACATTATATTTTATAAAAATATGTGATT
>VDFB02252616.1:72025158-72303050 GCA_007258455.2 Sequoia sempervirens
CGATAACACACATGAACCATAATAGTGATCTTCTTTGAAAAGTAATACTCTGATTGAATCTCCTTTTGATGTACAAAGGAGTAATTTTCTGCAAAGTCAACTACTGATAGAACTGTTCCATGTGGGGAAGTATCTCTCAATGTTTGGAATTGTTATGCTTGCCACTTAGCAAAAAAGGAATGATTTATGTATGGTCATATCAATTTTTGAAAATCTTCCATAAATTTTCCAATGGGAATCTCCTCTTCTACATAGTTCAACCTTGTGAATTCTTTCCCAAATTTTTTTTGCAACTTCACATACTTGTACTTGTGTTAGTAAAATATGTGAATAACTAATAAACCACACTTGATCAATGAAACATTACATCAAAGAGAATCCAAATAACTTGATCTATGAGAAATTGAAACAAATAAACTCTCTAAAAATAGTACTTAGCTCTTGCAATTTACTGTCTTTGTTAGGTCAGTATTTGTTTAAGGGTAACGTCACCATGTACTGGTAAAAATAAAGTGAAAATGACAGTAAAAAATAAGAATGTTTTTGTTTTTTGTCATATTTAAGGGGGTTTGGTCGAACCCATGTTCAACTAAACCCATTTAAATATGATTATTTTTATTTAGGGTTTGTGGGTTTGGTCAAACCAATGGTTCGACCGAACATATATGTTCAGTTGAACCTTTGATGAGGTTTGTTCGAACTATTGAGTTCAACCAAACCCATTGAGTTTTGGGAAAAGGAAAAAAATGAAATTTCCTTCCTCATATAATTTGTAAACCACTATTCTGAAGCCACCCACATGGGAAAGAAGCAAATCTCTTTAATGATGATAGGGAAAAGGGATAAGTACATCAAAATCAAGAGATTTGATGGGGCCATGTCAAATAACTTAGCTGGTAAGAAAAAGCAGCACACTTTGTGGGTTCATTGGAATGGCTGTGTAAATTTGAAACAAGTTTTCGGCACTGGTAGAGATTGCAGTGAGGTGCATGCGAATATGGGGGGGATAGGAAAAGAATCGAGCCAAATAGCTACAAAATGCACATGAGGGATGCTAAGGTCTGGAAACAGGTTGAGCGAGGTGGTTTGGTTCCATTCCTAGAAAAATTTCATGGGCCTGATCCTAAGGCCACTGACTATGTTGAGAAGAACAAGAATAATGGAGAAATTATCCTCTTTGGGAGAAAGGTGAAACTGGATGAGAAAATCATAGGAGAGGTGATTGGAATGTCCATTGAGGGCATGAAATCTTATCATGATAGAAGGTTTTCAGACGAGGCAGTAGTCAATTTCCCAAAGAAAGAAAAGGAGAAACTAAAATTGGTCAAAGTTTCCAACAACTATTTTGAAATTGACTCCATTAAGGCACTTTGGAGAAAGGTGCTCCATGTCATTATGGAGTATATTACCTTGGACGAGAGATTCACTAGAGTTTATGGTTATTATTTTTCTCTCCTAAACCACTTTCATTATAAGGTACATATTTCTTTGCCTCATTACTTGTTCTATTCATTGAGCAATAGCCTTGAGGACCACAAGAAAAATCCCAAGAGAAAATCTATTCTTCATCTTGGGCTTATTAGGTTGATCTATGAACATTTTCAAAGTCTACTAGCTTTGTCCAAACTGGTTGCCTCCATGACATCTGAGGACTATGATACAGATAGTGGTAGTTCAGAGAATCATTCTAAGCCTAACCCGAAGAGAATTGTTGAAGCCCATCCATCCCCTATCCTTTCTAGCAAGAAAACCCAACTTTGTAAACCCCAGCACATGAAAGTTAACCCTGAGAATTACCCTGGCTGCCCGACCTCTTTAAAGAAACCTGCTCTCAAGGGATCCCCTGCAAATAAGTTAGTTTCCTACTCTGCAGACTCTTTGGAGGACAAAACTGAGAACCCTAAAGCTAATAGAGATTTTGTTTCTACCCTTCCTGCCTCTTTTAGAGATGATGGAACTAGATTTCCCAGCTTCCCTAACCTAGATGATTTCAACCTCATTTTAGATCGAGATTAGTCTGGAGATATCCTTGCCTCTGCTAGAAGTGGCGTTGGTGATATTTTTAGGGTTATGAAATGGGCCTATCAAGAAATCAATGATCTTAATCTTAGAAAGAGGGTTCTAAAAAGAAAGTTGAAGGAACTGGAACTGAAGCTATCAGCTCTGAACAATGAAGAAGGAAAATGAAAAAAGAACAATATAGGGACGAGAGATGATGACATTGAGGACATGTATAAGACTCTAGAAGCTAAAATTTTTATAATAAAAAACAATACAAAAATTGCTGTGTAACAAAACCATAGAATGGCAAGGCACAATGCCATTATCATTAATGAAATGTCTGAAAAGTTGGAAAAGTTGCAACAGGGCTCGCTGGTTGTTGACCTAGAAGAGGACAAGGATAAAAGAAAGGATGAGGACCAAGGAATATCGAAGAGGACTTGTGCCAACCTTAAGAGGAAAGCGCCTCCTACTCCCTAGATGGTCCAAATATTAAAGAGGGGGGTCCAGGAGATGAACGACATGAAAGCTGAGACAACAAAAATTTTAAAGTGCCAAGTTTAGTTGCTGCTGGTGTTTTGTCTGGTCTTTTTGGGGTCTTTTTTGTGGCCCTTGCTGGCCTTTTTTTTTTGGTGGTTGTTTCTTTGTTATTATGATGTCCTCTCTATAACCTCTCTATTTCTAGGTTCTTTGACGATTTATTTCTTTTTTTTGTAAAATTTGTGGCTTTGGGTCCTTGTAAAACCTATTTTTTCCTCTTTCAAAAACATACAACACCCAATATCATAAAAAAATAATAGAGCGGGTGAGTGAGAAAGGGAGCGGGTCTAGTATTTTGAATTCTTCTGATGGGGAGAGTGAGGAAGGGGATGATTTTGATGATGATGATAGGTTTTTGCGATTGTCTAGGTTCATGTTGGTTGGTTCTGAGAGGTCTTTATGGCCTTTCCTTGTCTTTGCTCATATTTCTCTTGTTTTGGTGATATTGAAAGCCTATTCGTTGGTTCCCCCTTCCCCTATTTGTTGGTTTTAGGGGGGGTCATCCTTGGGCTATCAATGATTTGTTTGGTTGCTATGTCACTTGTCTTCCCTGCTTATGTGGGTTTAGAAGTGGTGTTTTATTTTATTGGTTGAATTCCTTGATCTTTTTCGCTCTAAATCTTTGCCTCACCTTGGGTGGGATTATGGGTCTTCTTGAGTGTTTGCAAGAAGACTTGATTTTGGCATTTTCTTTGATCTCTAGTGTTAGAGCTCTGTTTGTTGCCTCTCCTCCTACTTGTTGTTGGGCGATAGTTATGCTTGTCTCCCTTGTCCTTGTTGTGTGGATGGGAGTTATTTTTTATCTTTCCTACCTTCATGGGTTTAGGGTGCTGCAAGTCTCCTATTCCCCTTCTATTTGCAACTTGTTTTGGCAGTGAAGGCCACTTCTCTTTCCTTGGCCATTGACTTGCTCTATTTGACTGGACTTTCTTTTTCTAGGCAACTAGAGTTGGTTTCTCTTTTTTCCCCTTTCATACCCTTATCTATGCCTAGTGACTTCGACCCTCTCTTGCTAATTCTTTCTTATGGGGTCTCTATCGAGTTGTTCTAATTTCCTCGTATTCATTGCCAAATTTACCTCCTCTTTGAGGTTGAAGTTGCTTGTGCATGGCTTTTGGTTTGATGCTTTGCTCATCCCTGGTTGGGTCTTGCTGTTGGATCATGTTCTCAAGATACTTGGCTTTGAGTGCTCTCCTTTTTAGGATAGTGGTCTCAAGAATGTGTGTTCTTGTGATTTGGCTACTGTAATGTAGAAAATTGTATACTCTTGAAGAAAGAGGTAATTTCACGCTTGATTTGGACCTATTTTAGCATCCTTTGCATTAATTACTCCTTAAACTTACCATTTAGAGGCCCCTAAGACCCATTATTTTGGACCTTGAGGCTCATTTCACTCAAGAATCATCTAAATCTTGACAAACAACACCTAAATTAATCAAATTTCACAAAACCCACTCAAAAATATTTGGTGGGACTGTCACCCAAGGTGGCGACTTAGTCCCTTTTGGGGGATTTCTCAATTTTGAGTGGGAAAATCACTGACCTAAATCAAATTCCCAATGGATGTTGGCCTATGAGGTCTAAATAATGAATAATTAGGTATGAGTGCCTATAAATATAAGTTTTTAGGTCATTTTTCACAACCTTTTAGTCGTTTTAACCAACAAATTCAAGAGTCAAGTGTTGAATATCTTTCACAAGAAGATTCATAAGTCTATCTACAACAAAGTTGAAGCTTTAGGAAAACATTCAGGGGTTTTGGCAAGTCTTCAAGCTCACTTCTTGTTCAAAGAATTTCATTTCTTAGGGTTGATCATGGATGCCTATGGAGAATCATGAAGAATTCTAGGTTGGGGAGATGCAACTAGTCATCAAGCCAATCCTAAGGACTTGTTTTCTAAGTGATTCCATCTTCCACTTTCTCTCTACCTTCAACCTAAGGAAGGTTTTCATGTTATTAAGATTCATTTCTAATGTGATTGCGGGTCTCTTGGAGTGAGTCTTACACTGTTCTAGTTTCATTTATGCATCTTATTCTTGCTTGTTAGAATAGGGTTGCATCTTGCTTCAGATTTCCTAGTCTTAGATGCACTTAGGGCTAGGGTTTTATAGCCTATTTCATTATCTCTTTCAAGGTTTAAATACCAACTAGGGGATTGACTGAGGAAAAATCCCCATTAGAAACTAAATTATATTATGTTTTGTAGGTATTTTCATAGATTCAGATTTGGGTTTTAGTCGGGAAACAAAGTGTAGATCGGGAGCCACATATTGCACTTTTGAATCTCCTAAAATCTGGAAGTGGAATAAGTCACCAACAGTGGTGAATTAGTCCCATTAGAGGTATTTTCCAAATTAGTTTACATATTCTAGTACCCATTTTCCTAAAACTACTTTCCGGATATAAACCCTAATTTGGGACTAAGTCACCCAACTTGGCGTAAGTGTCCCAATTGGCTAGAAAATTAGATTTCCCAAAATTTTAGATGCATCTTCAGTGTCCATCCTAGTCTTTTTCAGCTTCTATGTGCACTCTTTCTATTTGGCTTCTTTATCTTGTTTTATATTACATTTAATCTATCTTTTTGCATATCACATTGTGTTTTCAAACACCTTATATTTCTTTAGTTTTCATTCATTAGTCAATATATTTCATTAGTTATTTGCATTTAGGACATTGCATTTAGAAATATTTTAATCACATTAACATTAATCTTGAATGAACCCTTAGGTTTTTGGGACAACTTTCTCCTTTTAGGTGAAAAACCCTAAAAGTGTTAGAGAGCTTCACACCCCAAAAATTTATGGTTCATTTTGGTGAACCTAGCATTAAATCATGTAGAAATTAATTAAGTAATGTTACGAAGGTTATTTAATTAATCACATTGCCATTTAACATTCTGGCACTAACTCATTTGACTGCAAAATATGACAAAACTATCTGACGAAATATGTATAATTTGATGTATCATTGAGTGCTTGTAAAATTTGATGTGTAATTTTCAATTTTTTGAAAGTTTATCCCCAATGTTCATCAAAATTTTGACAAACATGAAAAATAGAAAAAAGTCAAATTGTGGCTGACATAAAGAAAAGTGAGTTCATGCCTAATTTATTGCGACAATGTTTTGCTCTACTTGAGACAGTTTGTGGAGAACTAATGATGATTTTCTTGGGAAAAATCAGAAAAAATTCAAGAAGATATCGCCAGCTTGAGGGTAGTCATTGTATTTTTGTAGAATTCAGTTGTGAAGTTAGATTTGTAGTTCCACGTTTGAAAATTATATTTTAAAGCAACATCTCATCAGATTTCATTTTTAGAGGTTTAGGGTTTTGAGAATTTCATGTCCATATTTCACTGTGTGGAATCACCATAAGATCACAACCAAGGAACAAATTGTTGTGACTGTAATTATGTGATCCATAACTCTATTGGTCATGTGGCACAATTGTGCTATAACAAATACATGATGCATTCATGTGTGACCCAAGTTTAATGTGGCTATGATGTGATAGAAATGGAGGCACTCATATAATGTAGTTAATTTAGGTTGTATAATGTAGGTTTCAATCATCATTGGGTGCATTTAGGTTGTCTTAATTTTAACAAGTTAGGATGTAATCATAGCATGATTGAAGAGTGATTACCTCTTGCTGCAATAAAGAGCCTATAACTCTGGTTGATATGTAGAGTGGTTGTGTTATATCAATTATGAAGTGCATTCAAGCACAACCCATGTTTAATGGGCTATTCTAGAGAGTGATCAAGATTTTCTAAACCTTATGAATGCTACTTGAAATATATTTGCATAATCTCAAATTCCTTTAGAGTCTTTTGAAGTATCAATGTATCCTATATATAGGGTTTAGAATGATTTCTTTTAATTAAAAAAATAAATAAATGATGTATTTCCCTATAATTAGATAATGTGGAGATCTCCTAAATCTGCCCTAGCACACTATCCTCTTTGGAACTATATTCATTACTCCAGCTACTACGGTTTTGCATATGACATCTTTAATATCTTCATGACCGTGGCTTTTAAATAGATCTCAGTCCTTGCTTTAATCCTTTTCATGGTAACCCTTGAGTTCCATAATCCACCTTCAATCTCTTCTAAGAATGGTGTCTTAAACTAGACTGTATAGTATGCATATAAATCAAGTCCTTCATACCTACCATTGTTCCAAACCACCACTCACTGCCTTGCTTAAAATTTTTCCTCCATAAGCACAATATCATGTTTTAAAATCATGGTTGCCAGTGATTGACCATTAAGGTCACCACTTTCATCATGAAGATACAATGATATTTTTGTCTTCAAACTCAAGGCATTATGCAAGATAACATTGTGAATTATTTTCCTTTACTAGACTGGGTATTGCACCCTCAGCTGCAATCTCAAATAGCTCACTCACTATCACTTGAAGATTCCTTTCATGAGCATCCTTCTATAAAATCAAACTATGCCCTATAGACTGCCTACTTACTACAAGGGACTCATTGTTTCATGGAATTGTAGTTCTTAAGATCCTTCAACCTTATTCACACTACTTCACAGTCCACAAGTATTATTCACTATTCTCCCATCTTTGATGAGCCTCAAAACACTGCTCAAACATGCAATCCACTACCTCCATTATACATTAATGGCTAAGAAGAAACATTGAACCTATGATTACCATTGTTACTTCATTTGGATAGTCATTCCCTGATTGCATTTTCCTTGTCTAACACTACCAAAAGCATTTGAAAAACCCTTAAGGTCAGCAAGGGGGTAAGGAAACTCACTATTAAAATCTCCACTTTACTATGCAAGGTTTGAGCTTTATTATCTTGTCACTGCTCAGTGTCTTTCTGACTGTCACATCTTAAGTGACTATCATTCTTCTTACCGTAGATTGCATTTACAAATGTCACTAAGCTACATAGTTTTCTTGTTATTGGCTACAATATTTAGATTGTAAGATTTTGTTATTACCTACAATGTCTCAATCTTTTTGGTATTGCAACCTCACTAGTCCACTATAGTTATTGTTTATGTTTCTATGGAGGCCTAGGGTTTTTACCCTAATCATGCTCTTACCAATGCTTCTGTTGTTTTTTATTAGGGCTCTCTCAATGTTGAGGGCCCTAGGGATAAGCTCGTCATAAGAAGTGACACATTATAGATCTTTAACTAAAAGGATAAATTCGTATTAACATAACAATGATGATTTTGACTTGTTTCTCCTTAGGAATAGGTCACTTTCTCTTACTAGCTTGCTACCTCCATTGTTGTAGGAAGTTTGCAATCAAGTTCAATATTTTGATTTTAGGAGTTTTAATGGTTGGAAATCATAGTAAAATCAAAATTTAATAAGTTTTGGAATTAGCATTTTAAAGTGTTTTTTGGGGTCATAAACTTCAGTCTATCTTCTCTTTTGTAGGGGTGGTTGCATGCCAAATTTTTTTGGTGTAAAATATCAAAATTATTAGATTATGTTACTTGTCTATGAATAAAAATTATTGGAGTGTGAGTTTGATATTTTTTGAAGATCTAAATAGTCAAGGTTGGTAAAGAAAAATTATGTCAGATAATATTAGTCCAGAACAAAATGAAGAGACACTTGATAGATTGTGGGCTAGATTGAAAAGAAAGGGTGATGGGAAATGTTATTGTCCTTGCAATAATTTCAAGGGCTTAAAGACAAGACAACTTTTAATCACAACAATTGAGAAACATTGTAGGCAACATGGTCACGTTGAAGGGGGGCATGATTATTGGCCATTGGTAATTTGTTCATTATATGTGTTTATATTGATTGAATTTGTAAATGTTTATATCATTTTAACATTTTATATATATACATAATCACTTGATCGTGATCATGGTTTATTTGTGTCTATCATTATTATAAAGGTGGGCCACCCTAGGGAAGATGATATGGATTATCACGACCTAGAGAATGTGGTTTTGGAAGCGGACAAACATGGAGCTATGAATATTGAAGATGATCATGCGCCAAAAAACACAGTTGAAGATGATGGTACGAAACATTGATCCACGACACATTTAGTGGTAGAGCTAATCGTGATGATCAAGATGACTTTGATGATGTTCATGATTTACCTGTACTTGACAAGGCATATGAGCCCCCTTATGAAGGCTCCCAAACAACTCTTCTCTTTACTGTATTGTTGTTGTTGAACTTGAAGGTTATGAATGGTTTATCAAACATAGCAATCTCATGGATGTTAAAGTATGTCAAATATGTCATCTTTTTTCACCTATTTTAATTATTGTTAGTTCACCAATTAAGGTTCTTTGTTATATTCCCATTATTCCACGTATGCAACGATTATTTAGGTGCGAAAGTTTAGCGAAATTTATGGATTACCATGCACAACATAGAAGTGGAGATGACATTCTTCGAATGCCTACAGATGGTTCTGCATTTAGGGACATGAAGGGAAAATTTCCACACTTTAAAGAAGAACCTCGTAATCTCAGGCTTTCATTGGTAGCGGACGGTGTCAATCCATTTGGAGAGCTGAGATCTATTTACTCAGTCTGGCCTATTTTTGTTATCAACAATAACATTCCTCCAATGATTTCAATAAAGAGGGAGCACATAATGTTTTTAATGATTGTTCTAGGTATTTGTTTACATCAATTTTCTTTAATGTACTAGCATCTCATTTGTCTTATTTGTTGCATAATGACTTATATTTTTTTCATTCAATAGTCATGTACATTAATTTATATATATTGCAGTAAAATGGTTATAATAATTATGTAATGTTTATGTTCATTCAACTAGGTAAGTACCAAGTTAAATATATGAATGTATATATTGAGCCTCTTAGATGAGTTACTAAAGTTATGGAATGGCATCACTATGTATGACATCTCTAGACCAATAGGACAAAGACAATTTCAATTCCATGCAATGCTTGTATGGACAATTCATGATGCCCTAGGGCTAACACATTTTGTGGTATGTTATAGCGTTCGACTGCACTTTAAAACAATATTTAATTTGATGAAGTAGATATCATGCATGTTTTTAAAATAATCTATTCATTATATATAATTAAAAAATTGACATATTTAATCCAATTATATATGATCTTGCAGGTCTTCAAACAAAGGGAAAATTTGCATGTCCAATTTGTGGTCCAAAGATGAAATCTCGTCGTTCAACAAGTTTAGGAAAGTAGGTGTTTGATGAGTATAGGAACTTCCTCCATAGAAATCATAAGTATCAAACTACTGAAAAACATCTTTTCAATGGGAAAGAGGAGACTATATCAAACCATGGAGAATGACACCTCCTATGGAAGTTGGAATATAATAGAATTAATCATCAAGGTTATACATTGGATCAAATTGTTTATCTATCATATATGATATGTTTTGAATTTATATTTTTATATTGTGTTGTGTTTACTCATGTTGTAATTGACAATGATTGTTTTTGTTAATTTGTTTAACTTATATGCTTCATGAAGGTCATCAAGACATTAATGGCCAGCTTCCACAGGGACTAAAAAGTTATCCCAGATAATTTAGTAGGTTTTCCTACTATGAGCAGCTACAAATTATGCATTTTTTTGATACAATGCATATCGGAAAGAATATAACAGAAACGTTATGGAAAATATTAGATGGAAGGCATGAAAACAAAAAAAATTGTCAAAATTTGTAGTGACATTCAGGAAGCCAATCATGCAATGAAAAATGTCATTCAATTAAATAGCAATGGAGAGAAAATTAATATAAATGCCCTTCCTTGGTTATTAACAGAGAAGCAAAGCAATGCTATAAAAGAAGTCATATGAAAAATTCGATTTCCCACAGGATTTGCTATGAACATAAATAATATAATAACAAAGAAAAGTGAATTTGGGTTAGGGATGAAAACGCATGATTGGCTTACCTTCATTAAGGTAATTATTTTGGTATATTATATATACTTGTATAATGCATGTACTTTTCAGTGTATTGTGTTTACTACTTTTAAAAAAATAATGAAAATATCATTTTATAATTGTTGTAGTACATTCTACCTCTATCTCTCCCAGAAAACTTTGAAAACAATGTCAAGCAAGTTATATATGATCTTGGAAAATACATGAGTTAAGTAGTGAGATTTGTTCAATTCGTTGTATACATCTTATAATTGCCATTTGTTTTACTTATGTAATATACTATATTTTTTTGTTAAATCTCGATGGTTGTCATCTAAAGAAATCCATAAAGAAAATATAAATTATTGGAAGAGAAAAATTCCTCGTCTAATGTGTGAAATGCAAAAGTGTCTACCTTAAACTTTGGTTAGAAAAAGAGCACATCTTGAGGGTTTTATGGTGGAGGGATATATGGTATATCAGACCATGCTATACATTAGTGAATATCTTCCTAAGTTTGCATCAAAGATCCACGTAGATAGCATTTGGGGTCCCAACTCCATTAGCAAATTTGAAGGGGAGTACCTGATGGGGAAAGGTAGATTGAGGAAAGTGAGAGGTAATTATAAGATGGTCATGGAGATTAATTGGAATACATTTTACATATAGTTTTTATGTATATTGTACTTATTTAATCTTCAATATACATCAATTATAAATTAAGGTCGTATACTATGGTATTTAACTAATTATACGTCGTTTGTGAATTGCAATTTTTTTTGATTCAGTTTGTTGAGAGTGGGATGCACTACATTTGTACATCGCCAACAATCTTGATTGGATGATGGTATGGATTAAACGATGTCAACAATTTGGTTGCACATTAACATGGAAAGGTGTGGCTTCATTGGTTAAAGAAGTTCATCGTAATGGAGATTCCAATGTTACACAAAGGGAAATTGATTTAGCATATGGTATAAGAGATAAATAGGTACGTATAAATATATTAGTCACCCATATTATTTAATTATTTTCAAACTTATATTGATGTATATATATGTTGAGATTATTTTCTTTGCATACATTCAGCCAAGAATAAATATGTTTATCAACTGACGATGTTGCAATAATTTTTACATGTTTGACATATTGCAGGTGAAACGCCACAAGGCTATGTGGTGCAATGGTCATAAATTTTAAATCAAAATATTGGATGACATGAAGAAAACTTGTGATTCTGGTATAAATGTAGTCTTTCAGGTGACTAATGTTTCATCTAGAAGCGACATACATCCAGAAGTCTCAAAAAATCGATACTATGGGATTTTGGATGATATACTTGAGAGTGACTTTAAGTCCTTTAGATTAATTTTGTTTGTCGTTCTGTGGTACAAACTATGATTGAATGAAAATGATCCTACGAGAACTGTTATTGAACATGATAATGGATTTACCATGGTTAATACAAGGTTGATCGAGCTAGTTGGAAATGAGTCCTATGTTCTTCCAAGCCAATGTGAGCAGGTATTTTACTCAGAGGTTCCAGGTAAACCGGGTTGGTCATTTGTTGTTAGACATGATCCAAGAGGAAGACCAGTAAAGTATAATGTGGTGGAAGAAGAAGATACCGAAGAACTAGAAGATGATGTAGATGATGATAAGGATCAACAGTTAGTTGATGATGTCCCTGACGAAGATGTCAAAGAGGATGAACTAGATCATGATGATGTAGGAGTTAATGTTCATGAAGATGATATCCGTGTGGATGATGAAATTATCGAAACTGATATCAATGACAATGATGATGATATGACCAATCCTTACAATGTCGAATCTGGATCAGATGATATAGACAAAGAGTTGGATGAAGAAGAAGATCAATGACATTGAAATGTATAAGTTATGCGATTATATTATCTATTTGATATTAATTTCTTGATAGAATTATATTTGACTTATGTGGTTACATAATTAATTCATTATTTTTTAATTTTTATGCCATTACATAATTAATTTAATGATGTAATTTTTTAATGTTTGAAAGGTCAAAAATTAAAACATTTCAATAGTGATGTTAACAACCTTGAAATTAGTGTGTTTTATGTTTCATGTGATCATAAAAGATTAAAAAGTCAGTTGTAGAGGTGGTTTTCAGTGGTTGATGTATATGTTGGTTATTTTTACAATGCAACCAGGTTTGTCTTCTAATCTACCTATGGAATTTCCTATTCCAATCAAGGCAGCTCGAAGGACTTGGACCAATGACAAGGACTTTAAAAGCCTCCTACACTTCGGGCTCTGTAAGACTCGGGAGGGTGATCCCTTAATGTGTTTACAACCTCTGTACCATTATTATAAACAACATTAACAATAGCAGATGATCTCACTTAATAGCTCAACATGATAAGATAATATCAACTAGAATTGGCTGTTCATAGACAATATCAACTATCTGGAGCGTGAGATAACTAAATACAATCCATTGTATATGATAGTCAATGATTTGCAATTTTTAGCAAGCTCTAGGAAAAGAAAAACAAATACTAAACTACACTAATAATTACAACTTAGATCAGTGCCATATATCCATTGTAGGAGTCAAATTTATAAGTATCTAGAGGTTTATAATAGATTTAATACATCACATATAAGATCCCTAACAATATTGCATTACAATTTCATCAGTATGCATTATAACCTAGGACTACTTATCGAATCCTTATACAACACATATCTGTCTATAATCCCATTCAATCATTTTAATTAATTCCTTGAATTAAAGCTAAAATAGAATCATACACACCACAATAGTGAGATGGATAAAACAACCCTTAGTTATTTCATTCAAAGTTCAGATATACATGTACAATGGAGAGACATGAGCTCAAATTTTTAGTTCAACTCAAATGCTAGTACTGTTATACAACATTAAATCTCTATGAACTCAAAACCTGTTACAAAACAACTTAAAACCTAAATTGCATTTCTCTAAAACCATCAGACTTTACAATTCGCTCTGGAACTTCACCTAGACTCAAAAAAAATTATCTAACTTTCTAACCCGTACTTCTAGCCTTGAAATCCTTCTTACAGAAAATGAACGAGCAAACAAGCACAGGGCTAGAAAGTACACCTGTCACCAGTCAATTGGAGCACCTAGTGATATTCCAAAATTTGTTACAACAGCCACCACCTTGAAAATAATTCTTGTTCATCATATTAGCTGAGGAATGTTGATGCAAAAAACCATAAGAAAACCGCATCGAGAAAGCTGTCAACACAAAACTAGAACCATTGCAACCGCAACATCTGATTTGCCACCTATTAGTAGTTCACTCCTTTTAATCCTCCTTAGTCAAATATTTAGTTACCCAATTTTGGTACTCATCATTAGTCGACCAGTCAAAATTAAGTACCTCATCCACCTTGGTATTATAAGGTGTGTATTTTACCACTTCCTGATTCACATCCCTTTCAAAAGATTCTAAAAATGAGCTGGTACTAATGATTTTGTCCATACAACTCACCAACAAATCATAGTCTGAGTCATCACAAATTGAATTGATTTGATCATTGATGGCCTCACTTGCTTGATCTTTCCATTGTTGAAATGACCTGATTTTCCCCTGCTCATCAATTATATCAAGTAATAATGTGTTACCCCAATCATTGAAATTCTTCACTAGCTCCCTAATCTTCCTACTCAAGTCATCTAGTAAGGTCTAAAAACCTTGCAATGATTTTAATAACACATGAGTAGGATTTAATGATTGGGGCCTATTATTTATATCAAACCTTGAGGCCTTATACATGATATCCAGATCACTGGCCCTAGGGATCCAATTTTTAATTATTGGTATCACTACTTCCTGATCCCTATCAATATTCTTTATTGCTTCTAACAACAAAGAATATAAAGAATGTATAGATAGCAATTTGTTATCCACCTTTTCATTTAAATGCCTCAAAATAGTAGTAACAATTTCCTTTTGCTTTAAGAGAGATCCCTCCTCACTTTAATTTAATGAAGCCTACAATTCATCAATTTTTTGCAAGAGCCACTTCTTTGTAGGATTGACAGAGCACTCTGTTTCTTCTTCAACTTCTTCTAAAGAAAGGGTGAGGAAAGGATTCTGATTAGGAGATCCTGGTGTGGAAACAATTGGAGAAGCAAGAGGAACTGACCCTAATGTGGAAGGTAATGTACTGGTTCCTGGAGCACTTGATGTCTCCCCAATCTGGTTATATCTAAACCTCTCCATTTCAATTTGCAACTCAACATTTTTCTACTGCATCTTGCTGTACTCCTCAATCAAAAGGTTATATTTTTCCATTAAGCTCTTCCTTTTAGCTTCCTCCCTTTTAGTAGTCTTTTTGGCCAATTTGGCCACATTCATAGTCAAATTAGTGGCCTCAGTGGTTGAGGTCTCTGAAAATCTCTTTATTATCAATCCTCCTTTGAAATTTGGATTAATATCAGAAACATGTGGTTTTCTCCCTTGTGGGGCCAATGCCCAAATTTCCAGAGTTTCATATTCCTCACTAAAAATAGAGTTTTGTAATGCTGTCTTGACCTCTTCTTTAGAGTCTTGAAAGGGATTCTTAGACTTCATAATAGCATTAAAGGTTACTGCATCTGCAATGTCCCATTCAGGAAGAATTAATACACCAGCTTGACTCACCAGTTTTCTTCCTTCTTCAAGAGTGATGTTCTTGAATTCTTCCATTAATTCAACTTTTACCTCGTCATCATTCTCTTGGTCTGACCTGTCAGGCCTTAGTTTTCTTCTCTGCCTACATTTATCTTGATACTTTTCAAACTTCATCCTCCATACCAATTGCAAGAATACATGAGTTTTTACAAATGTATTGTCATCTAGAAACTCCTTGCATGCCTCAATTCTTGCATCTTGTACACTTTTACCTTTCATATCTAAATTAGATCAAACTAATTCAATTGGCCTAGGAGGGGAAGGCATATCAACTTGCATGTCTTGATCAGTAACAATAATCTCATCCATCAGATCCTCCTGTGGTTGATCAACTCTTTGCCTCTTAGGACTTGGCTTAGATGGTGGTGATGAGGGATTGACTTCTGGTGATGATTCTAAATCAATAATTTTGATTGCCCCAGGTACTTTGAATTTTGGACTTGGTTGTGGAGGAACTTTCATAATCTATTTTCCTTTTTTGTCCACTTCTTCTTCATCACTGCTACTATCCTTTTTCCTCCTGTAAATGGGCCACCTTTTCGTAGGCTGGTATGCTGGCCTTGTTTCAATTGGTCTAGCACCTTGCTCTTGTACACCCAGACTCAATTCTAAATTTACATTTTTTTTCCTCAATGTGCCCATAATTTCCTTGAAGTTTCCCATCATAAAATTAATTTTCTTATGGTGGGGACTAAACTCCAATAGTGGAACATATTTTGGATCCATTTTGTGCACAACATCTAGTAGCTTACCATAAGCTATCCATTTCTCCTTGTTCAACTCCTATCTATTCAAATCAAATTCATTTCTAATCAAGTCTTAAGGGAAATTGAACTCATGCAGAAACTTTCCAGCTTTTATTCTTTGTCTGAAAAGAGAAAAGAAACCCTCAGGATCATGTTGTCGCTTTGGTCCACACCTCAAATGGTAATCATCAAAGAAATTATCAAAATGCATCCAACCTCCCTTTTAAAATACAAAATCAGACACCACCATATAATCTTGGAAAAATGTTCCCTTACCCCTTCTAGTGAGGTTGTTCTCATGAATACAACCTATCTGCCACATAACTTCTTCAAATCCCACTCTTAGTGGCACATTGTATAGAAGTATACGAGGGGCTCCCTGAAAACCATATACTCTTAAGACAGTATTAACTAGGTATGGGATAATGTCACCCTAGTTATGGTAAACCTTCAATTCTGGCTTCCTCTCTTTTGGCCTAAGGAAATCATGTAATTCCTTAGTGATCCTAGGTATATTCACCATTAATCTAGCCCTTAATCTGGAAGTAAAACAATTATCAAATTGCACATAACTAGTGCTTTCCTTATTACAAGATAAATCTACAGCCTATATCTGTACTGACAATCTTTCTCCATCAACTGATTACCTTAATTTCATCCTCTTAGAGAAAAATTCAGAATTCTTAAACAAAAACATATGCATTAGCATAGAATACCAAAAGAATTGAGTTTTGGTATCATTTTTTTGTAGCTTTGACAACCCTTCATGCATCCTCTCAGCCAAGAAAGAAGCGAAGTGATAGGTCACAAAGAAGTTAGGGTGTTGTATTTGCACCCCCATGAACATATAAGCAATGGGCATTACCGTATCGGGACTGAAACCCAAAATATGACATAAAGAATATAAATTGGCTAGGAAATGGTTTGCAAAACAATTTAATTTGAAAGGTTCTTGGTCACTAGGGTTGATATGAAATTTTGAACCTCTTGCCCTAGCTAGATGAGGTGGAAGCAACCTTGCTCTAAAAGGAGATTTCAGCTTTGCATACTCCTGCTTCATTTCCTCAAGGTTGACAGGAACCAAGTCTTCACTTGGTTCACTCAAGTCAAAAATATGTTGGACCTCTTATTTTTTAATGCTCAATAGAACCTTTCCATCATTGTCCCTAATTATCCATGTAACAAGGTCATATCTTGTAGCCATTTCCCTAAGCAGGTCTACATCAAGGAATACATTTGGTACCACCAGCTTCCCCATATCATACATCCATCCATTTGAAAAAGGGTGAGGAAAATTCCTTTGTCTGTACCACAATCTGAACAATTCCAAGCTAGTGAGGGGAACCCTAGCATCGGCAATGTTGGAGCAATTATACACTAACCCTTCCCCCAGGATTTTCCCTCGCATTAGGACCAATCCCTTCCTCCTATCATTCGTTGACAAGGGAAATTGATCTAGGGAATTATCATACAATTTTTGTTTCAAATATTCAGTCTAGCCAGAATGTTGCTTGGTTGGTGCCATCTCAGACAAACTAGGGATTCTTTACAATGTTATAATTCAAATAGCTAGGACTAACCAGAGATAGAAAATTATAGGAAAAAACACTACAATTTCTTACAACTATAATTAAACTATAGCCCTAACACATTCATCAACAAGCTCACAACACATCCAACTAATCCTTTCCCAAATTCAAATGCAAAATGACTGGGAGGCACATAAAATAAACTCACGGCTTTGTTCGCAGAACTCCCAAATTTGAGCTACAGAAACTCACAATTCTACCTTCAGCTATGAAACTACTCCGTGAAATAGTTGAATGCTTTGTGATACAAAGAAAGTAGGAAAATTGATTTTATTATCGATCAAATCATGCCAGAAAGTGTCTCATCTGCCATTAAATCTCAATTTCGCATTACACGAATGACTCCAACCATATTTGATGCAGATTTAAATTTGAGTTGTTGATTCTTTAGCTTGATCAAATCATCAACAACCACCTTCAAAACAAGCTGACCCAATTGCCAACATGGTGATAAGGGGCCCACCTTACCATACAATATGAAGGAAGTCCATGTGGCGGTTACCTGTGATATCACAATCCTAAAACTTTTGATCACGCGATGGCAGGCAGCTGTTGATCCTGAGAATCAATGATCTCGTTCCTTTAACACAGTTTCCAGCCATGTCGTTAACCTTCAAACAAATTTTCTAGCGAGATTATAACATATCCATCGATTTAGAACATGTGCGTCTCAAGAACACTTTAGTAATCCACCCCTTAATACATTTAAAGTTGGCTAGTGTTTCCTTTACTCTTTAGGCTTCATTAGATGAGATGCGTGGCACTTGCCCATGATTTTACAATCAACCCAAGAACCATTGCGTGATGGCAGGGAACGAGTCAGATCAAATGGAAGTTGGTCAGCGATAGCACAAATTTGATCCACCAGATAGGACACATGGCACCCTCCCATGATTTTACAATCCTTCAATTCCTGATCATAGGATGGCAGGCACCATTGATATCTGCAGGAAATAGATCAACGACATCACTAAATCAACCCTTGCAAAATAAAACATTCATTAAAAGGAGAAGTGGGCATTACTAGGTGGACGACAAACAACAACATAAGTTGTTTTAAAAATGATGAAGCACGGGGTTATCTAAGACTTAGGGAAAAATAAAACCCAGTGGAGGAGATAAAATTAAAACAAAGGGGCCTGGCCTAGATGAGTCGACAAGACATAAGTCATTTTAAAACCCTTCAAAAAGGTAATAGCGAAAAAGATCCCAACCTAGGCATAAAGTAAACATAAGGGTAGCACAAATTCGATCCCTTCTGCAAAATAAAGCATTCATTAAAAAGGACGAGGGGACATCACTAGGCCAATGGTAAACAATGACATAAGTTGTTTTTTAAAAGATGAAACATGGGGCCAACCGAGACTTAGGAAATAAAACCGTGCAGAGGAAATAAAGTATTAAAATAAAAGTTGGGTTTTAATTTTAATCTAGTGACATAAGCCTAAGCCATTAACCCCAGTGGTCATGTCGCCGACGGCTTAGCCAAAGCCTTTCATTAAATACTAACTATTGAATGTGTAGGTTTTTTAGATTCAAAGATATGGGAGATCTTGATTGTACCCCGCCAACTTGACGACTTAAGGTGTTGCCCTGTTATTTGGTGCAAGGTCAACAAAAGGAAGATGTGTGTCCTATATGGAATGTAGGGCCCAATATCCACTATTGAGCTCATAACCTATGGTTTTAGATCAACAACCAAGATCAAAAGCTAATGTAAATTGAGTTGTTGTTCCCTGCTAGCTTGTAGGAGGAAGATGAAGGTTGGTTAAAAGCCGCGAGGTCAATGAGATTTTGATGTGTAGCTCCAGCCATTTAGTTTGTAAAGTGCATAGGACCTATCGACATGGTAGTTGGTTTCAAAGATGGATTAATGTTATTGGTCATGAGGAAGGTGAATGATGCTTTGTTGGATGTCAAACTGAGTTAGCCCGAGATAAACCATTTGATCTGCCAACTCTTCAGGAGATCAGCGGGCAATATTGAAAGTTGGAAAATGGCACATGGTGGTTGTTTTATCGTACAACTGGTGAAGAATTAATGAATTATTCCTTGCTTGTGTAGTCACGTCAATCTTAATTTGTGTGAAGATGTTGTTGTTGGCAATCATGAAGGGTGATCTGCAGATTCTCATGCAGCTCAAGTCAAACGGTGACAGTACATACGCTGCCAAATTTCCATGTTTGCACATGCATTTTTACTAAGCATTGATGAAGGTTTCCATTACCTCGCACAATAAATACAAGAGGAATTAACTGCTAATAGTGTCATTCTTGTAGCAGTTAGAGCACTTTGTGGGATGAGTCTAATCAAGTTTGCGTACTTGTATGACAAGAGAAAATGAGTAAGTTAGTGAGGAGGTCTATTCGTTTGAGCTCACAAAAGCTCGGTCCTACTATTTAGGAAGGTGCTTTGGTTGACAAGCCCAGGCTTGTGCCCACTAGATGCAATAGAAGGCTGCAATTCTAAGATGTTGCTGCTCAACTGGTAGATGACAAAGGCAAACAGTCAGTGTGCTCTATTACTAGTGTCAGTAGGAAAATAAGGCATGGGCATGGCTCCTCTAGATTCCAACACTCGCCCATTGACCTTATGAGCAACACTTCTGATGATGTAACCGAGACAAACTCTAACTACTGTCAGTATTTACCTTGCTTCAATCATGGTCTTCCCTCTGATGAGGAAGTGATATTTTTGGTGCTATTGGCTATTAAAACCCCAAGCGGACAAACTAGAACAGTATTGGGAAAGGACAAGAAAGAAGAGGAGGTTGAGGGTCTATCGTATTGGGAAACAACTAGAAGCGAGCGTGTATACTAGGGTCTGAGTATTGGTAAGGGCAGGGTGGTGGGTAAATAAGAAGTTGTTGTGTGGGATGTAAAATTTTGTGTTGATGATGTTGATGTTGGTGATGGTGTTGGTTCTGTGTGTGTGGCACATTTTGATATTGATTGTGTGCCTTCATGGAAATTTGGTTGCCTAGTTTTTTTGTGTGGATAGCGACAAAGGGGATTTTGATGACAATTTATGTTCCCTTTTCTGATGGTAGTTACAACTTTAGCTTTCCCTAGTTCATGCACTATGTTTTGCAGATTCAACGTGTGAGAAGTTTTGAAATGAAAGTCAAATGCAATGGAGATTTTGTTCAAATGAAAATTTGTGGTGAAATTACATTTGAGCCCGAAGCTTGTTGCTCCCTTATCATATAAAATGGAATTCAAGGCTCATTCGTAGGTAGAGAATTGATGAAAGCTCTAGCTAGGTTTTGAGTTGAATATATGGGTAGAAAGATATTTGTCCTCTGATGAGGAAGTGATATCTGTGGTGCTAGTGGCTGTTAAAACCCCAAGCAAACGGACTAGAATTGTATTGGGAAAGGACAAGAAAGAAGATGAGGTTGAGGTTTCCTCTCCTCCTCTAGCAGTAAGCGTGTATACCAGGGTTTGAGTGTTGGTAAGGGCAGGGTGGTGGGTAAATAAGAAGTTGTTGTGTGGGATGCAAAATTTTGTGTTGATGATGTTGTTGTTGTTGGTGGTGTTGGTTCTGTGTGTGTGGCACATTTTGATGTCGATTGTGTGCCTTCGTGGAAATTTGGTTTCTTAGGTTTTTTTTGCATGGATAGCCACAAAGGGGATTTTGATGACAATTTGTGTTCCATTTTCTGATGGTAGTTACAACTTTAGCTTTCCTCAGTTCATGCACTATGTGTTTGCAGATTCAACATGTGAGAAGTTTTGAAATGAAAGTCAAATGCAATGGATATTTTGTTCAAATGAAAATTTGTGGTGAAATTACATTTGAGCCCAAAGCTTATTGCTCCCTTGTCATATAAAAGGGAATTCAAGGCTCATTTGTAGGGAGAGAACTGATGAAAGCTTTAGCTAGGTTTTGAGTTGAATATATGGGTAGAAAGATAGGAATAAAATAGATAGTCTATTTTGAGTTTTGGATGAATATATGCAAATTATCTTAAATTGTATGTAGATATGACTTATAAGCATGAATAAATGTATAATTCTAATATATTTTCTCTTCTTATGTGGATTTGAGTGAATTTTGAATGAAATGTTAAAAGATGTCATTCTTCTTTTGAGAATTTGTTCAATTGTGTGTCTATGTTTTTGCTTTGATTCAAGAAAATCAATTAAATGCTTAAATGGAGTCATAAGTTTACAATTATTTACAAAGGATTTGATAAGTAGTAATATATAAGAGATTTGAGCTCCATAATGCAATGTATTATATGAGTAGTCCATTCTATTAAATTCTTGGGTCATTTCTGCTAACGGTAAATGGGTAACTAAATATTTAACTGACGAAGAATAAAAGAATAATATGTAAATGGGTCACTCAATCACTCCCTCTATCTCTCTCCCCTTAACCCTCAACCTTTAACCCTTAAACTCTAAACCCTTAATATTAGGTGTGTATTAAAACATTATAAAAGTATAAATTTTTGGAGTTCTATTAGGAATTGAATGATAAATGATGATGAATGGGAAAATCTAAGGCACTTTAATATTTTCAACTAAAAATTTAGAGTTCAATTAGGATTAGTGTTCACTTAGGGTTAGGTTTAGGGTTCAATTAATGTCTAATTTGGGTTAGGATTGAGGATGAGGTTAGGGTTTAATTAATGTTATGAATTCAATAAGAGTTCAAATAGGGTCAAGGTTAAGGTCAGGGTTGGGGTTAAGGTTCAATTAGGATAAGAATTAGTGTTAGGGTTAGGATTAGAGTTCAACTGTAGTTCAAAGTTAAGGTTATGGTACAATTAGGACTATTGTTCAATAAATGTTCAATTAGGGTTAATACTTAATTAAGGTTAGTTTTAAAGTTCAATTAGGGTTTGGGTAGGGTTGGGATTATGAATCAAGTAGGTTTGGGTTAGGGTTTGATTAGAGTTAGGTTTAGGGTTTAGTTAGAGTTAGGTTAGGGGTATAATTCAATTATGCTTAGTGGTCAATTACAATTAGATTTAGTGTTCAATTAGGGTAAGGGTTAGTCCAAATAGGGTTAGGGTTTAACTAGGGTAGGATTAGAATAGAATAAAGTTTTGTGTTTAATTATGATATCTAGAATTTAGTATAATTTTTGAAAATGAAATGATTTGGACACAAAGAAAAAAATAGAAAAGTTGATTTTATATAGATCTTATTTGTTAATTTATTCTAAAATTCTAATTAATAATTGTTTAATTAATTTAAGATGAATATTTAATTTAATTTAATTTAATTTTTTTAGATAATTAGTAAAACTAAATAGATAATAAATATTTTATGGATTTTAAAAATTAGAAGGGTTAGGATTATAATTCTATAACTAAAAGTAATTCTAGTCTTGTCTTTCATGTTGTGCTGCAAATACTACTAGCATATATATATTATTTATTAATATATACAAAATACGCCAAGAGATATCTTTGTCGAGGCACCTATTTTATTATAGTACAATATATGCATCAAAAGGATATCTCTCGACATATTCTATATATATTATTAATAAATAATATATATGCTAGTAAGTATTTAATAAATAAAATAAAATAAATATATCAATTTTTTACCATCCTACTCGTTGCCAAGGAGATCCATGTGGCGCCCACCTGTGATATCAAAATCAATAAAGAACATGCAACTTTTGATGACGCGATGGCAGGCAACTGTGGATCTCAACAATTGGCAATCCTGTTCGTTCAACACAGTTGCCAACCTTGTTATTAACCATCGAGCACCTTTCTACTGAGATTATAACATCTCTGTTGATTTAAAACACATGCATCTTATAACTACTTTAGTAACCTGCGACATAATGTATTAAAGATGCATCAGAGTATTTATCATTCCTTCGGCTTCACCGGATGAGACATGTGGTACTCACCCATGATATCGTGATCAATTGGTGGGGTCATCGTGGGATGGTGGGGAACGACTGAGATCACATGACGATTGATCTACGGCCATGCGAACTTGTCCCTCTGCAAAATAAAAACATTTATTAGGGGAGAGGGCCCAGTAGTCATGTGGGGTGCAAAACAAAAAAAAATATTAGGGGAGAGGGCACACTCAATTGTAATGATAATACCCAGTCTTACCACATATTTATTCTATATATTGTAAATAAACAGTCCAAATGTAAATAAAGAAAAAACCAAATGTTGATAAAAAATGGAGCCATACTTGAACACATGAGAACCTCTAAATGTTATATGAAAAAAGCATAAATACATTCATGAAGAAGTGAAATAAGTATTTTTTTTGCTTCAAATAAAATATCACAACTGTCCACTATAAGTATATTATTTAAAAAATAAAATGCTCATTAATAAAATAAGACACTCATTGAAACAAGTATTGTTATCATAGTGAAAAAATATTGTTCTTATGTGTATAACAATTGGGGTAGCAATGTACAAGCATTAGATAATTTTATATTAAAAGTTTGTCCTATCACAAATATAAAAGGTGAGCACAATAAATAACATGTATTTTCCCATTAAATGTGAAGGATTTTCAAAAAGTTTTAGTGTTCAACTATTGGTCCATTTTTGTTCAATATAAGTTGTATTTTAAATCATTATGTGTTGTTTTTATAACAACAAATAGATTTTTTGTGTTTAACTATTAGTCCATATGTGTTGAATATAAAAGGTAGAGACATCAAAGATTTATGGTTATCAGTAAGTATTTGGTCCACTTAGGTTGTATATTAATTTTAATTTAAATAAAAATATCATATTCTACAAGCAACAAATGATATTTTTTTGGTTCAACTATTGGGGGTTCCATGATTAAGTTTTGGTCCAATATTTAAAAAGTCAAAATTTAGACACTTCTCAAAAGATATGCCGATGTGGCGAGTTGCATGATGAGTTGCGCCTCCAAACCTTAGTTATAGATAAATAAGAGACCAGTCTACATTTCAAAAAGAAAACAAAGGTTCTATGATATTCCATTCAATTGCTACATGTTGAGAAAGTTAGCCTGCATGACTACTGGTCCCTCTCCCCTAAAGGAATAAGGGGACATCACTAGGTTGACGAAAAACAATGACAAGTTTTTTTAATGAGGGAACACAAGACCAACAAAAGAATTGGGAAAAATAAAGTCAGGCGAAGGAAATAAAACAATAAAACAAAAGGGGGCCCAACCTAGACAAAGTGATGGGGCTTAAGTCATTTTAAAGCTTTCCCAAAAAGTAATGGCCAAATAGATCCCATCCAAGGTGTAAGATGAACACTAGGGTTTTACATGAAGATGAAGGTAAAACACCAACCTTAGGATTTTCCCAAACACCATAGATGACCAGAGACACAAGGCAGGATAAAATAGAACATAGAGAACAAAATGTTGAAGTTCCATCACTACCCATAACCCTAAACCCTAAACCATTAACCCTTAACCCTTAAACCCCAAACCCTTAAACCCTCTACCCTCTCTCTCTCTCAAGTCTCTCCCTCCTACCCCCTCTCCCTCTCTCAGGTCTCTCTCTCAAGTTTCTCCCTACTACCCCTTCTCCATCTCTTAGGTATTTCTCTCACTCACTACTCCCTCTATCTCTATCCCTCCACCCTTAACCTTAAACCCTTAAAGCCATCTACCCTCTACCCTTAACCCTCCCTCCCTCTATCTCTCTCCCACTCCCTCCCTCTCTCTCTCTCAATTATATTCAATATCCTACCCCCTCTCCCTCTCTTAGGTCTCTCTCTCTCTCACTCACTCCTCTATCTCTCTCCCCTTAATTAAACCTAAACCCTAAACCCTTAACCCTTAAACCCTCTACCCTCTACCCTTAACCCTCCCTTCCTTTATCTCTCTCTCTCCCAAGTCTCTCCCTCCTAGCACCACTCCCTCTCTGAGGTCTCTCTATCACTCATTCACTCTATCTCAAGTCTCACCCTCCTACCTCTTCTCCCTCTCTTAGGTCTTTCTCTCACTCACTCACTCCCTCTATCTCTCTCCCCTCCATACCCTTAAACTCTAAACCCTTAAACCCTCTACCCCATATCTCTCTCCCACTCCCTCCCTCTTTCCCTCTCTCTCTCAAGTCTCACCCTCCTACCCCCTCTCTCTCTCAGGTCTCTCACTCACTCTCTCTATCTCTCTCCCCTTAACCCTAAACCCTTAACCCTTAAACTCTAAACCCTTAATATTAGGTGTGTATTAAAACATTATAAAATTATAAATTTTTGGAGTTCTATTAGGAATTGAATGATAAATGACGATGAATGGGAAAATCTAAGGCACTTTAATATTTTCAACTAAAAAGTTAGAGTTCAATTAGGATTAGTGTTCACTTAGGGTTAGGTTTAGGGTTCAATTAATGTTTAATTTGGGTTAGGATTGAGGATGAGGTTGGGGTTTAATTAAGGTTATGAATTCAATAAGAGTTCAAATAGGGTCAAGGTTAAGGTTAGGGTTGGGGTTAAGGTTCAATTAGGAGAAGAATTAGTGTTAGGGTTAGGATTAGAGTTCAACTATAGTTCAAAGTTAAGGTTATGGTACAATTAGGACTACTGTTCAATAAATGTTAAATTAGGGTTAATAATTAATTAAGGTTAGTTTTAAATTTCAATTAGGGTTTATGTTAGGGTTCGGATTATGAATCAAGTATGTTTTGGTTAGGGTTTGATTAGAGATAGGTTTAGGGGTAGAATTCAATTATGCTTAGTGGTAAATTACAATTAGATTTAGTGTTCAATTAGGGTAAGGGTTAGAGTCCAAATAGGGTTAGGGTTTAACTAGGGTTAGGATTAGAATAGAATAAAGTTTTGTGTTTAATTATGATATCTAGAATTTAGTATAATTTTTGAAAATGAAATGATTTGGAAAATTAGGGTTCAATTAGGGTTCAATTAATGTTCACTTAGGGTTTCTTTCTTGGGAGAAGTTTATTGAATGGTAAGTGTATTTTATAAAATTAATATGTCAAGAATTAATTTTAGATAATACTACATGTGATTTTTCATATGGTATTAAATTGTAGATTAAAATTCATAATAGATTTGCTTCCTTGATTTGCATTGTAAGCTACCTTAATATATGGCCTTAAAATCCTATTCATAGTTTGAGCTTTTCTAAACTATACAACATGACATCCAACAAACAAATTTGTTATGCATTTTTTCCAAGCACAAATCCTTAGAATTCTTAATGTGTTACTTAGGTTAATTCTTTATTGCAATAAATAAATACACACTAATATATATATTATGGATTTGAGGGAAAATATTAAAATATATATATATATATATAAATTTAAATGCAAGGGATTCAAGTACATACCTTTTCTTTTGTTAATGTTGATGAAGATACAAATCTTGATGAAGCGCCAAATTTGATGACATGATATCAAAAAATGGAATATGTTTGCCCTATGTGGCACTTGAAATTTTGTACAAAACTATAACTAACTCTACATCAAATTTGTGACTTTGGACCTATTTTGCATCAATAAATATGAGCTTTGACACATGTCTCCTAATCTAGCATACAATATGTACTTACATGCTCAAAATAGTTGGGAGTAGTGTTGAGATTGGTGGATCTTTGGGAAGGTCCAATGCTTCACCTTTGTATCTATCCCTATAGATAGAGGTAGAGATGAATATAGAATGAGAGAGGAAAACGGATAAAAATATATAGAGATATAGAGAGAGATAGAGGGAGAAATAAATATATAGAGAGATAGGGAGATAGAGGGGGGATATATATATATATATATATATATATATATATATATAGAGAGAGAGAGAGAGAGAGAGAGAGATGTAAGATAGGAGATATAGATATAGAGAGAGAGAGAGAGAGAGATAAGTAGAGAAAGAAAAATAGAGATGGAGAGGGAGATAGAAATAAGGGGAGATAGAGAGAGAAAGAGAGAGGGAGAGATAGATAAATGGGAAGAGAAAGACATAGATATAGAGATATATGGGAAGATAAAGGGACAAATAGGTTGAAATATGAAGATAGATAGGGGTATAGGGAGGGAGCAAGAGAGGGAGAGATGGGGAGAGAGATATGTAGAGGAGGGAGAGATAGAAGATGGGGAAGAGGGAGTTATATGTAGAGAGGGGGAGAGAGGGAGAGCGAGAGGGGGAGGCTAATATAGAGAGATAGATAGAGATAGGAAAATATATAGGGATATAGATGCATAAGGAGATATATGTATAGAAGTATATGGATAGAAAGAGATAGATAGATGAGAGAGGGAGACTGAGTAGTATATGGATAGAAAGAGATAGAGAGATGAGTGAGAGGGAGATCGAGCGAGAAATAAAGATAAAGATATAGAGTAGCAGAGATGGAGTGAGTAAGATAGAGAGAGGGAGACATTTCTACAGATGGAGGGGGAGGGAGGAATATAGAGGTAGAGATGAATATAGAGCGAGAGAGGAAGAGAGACAAATTGATAGAGGTAGAGATGTTCAATATAGAATGAGAGAGGAAGAGGGAGAAAAATCGATAGAGATATAGAGAGAGATAAGTAGAGAAAGACAAATAGAAATGGGGAGGGAGATAGAAATAAGGGGAGAGACAGAGAGGGGGGAGAGATAAATGGGAAGAGAAATACATAGATATAGATATATATGGGAAGAGAAAGGGACAAAGAGGTTGACATATGAAGATATATATGGGTATAGGGAGAGAGCTCAGATGGGAAGAGATAGAGAGAGGGAGGGAGAAAGATAGAGAGATAGGTAGAGGAGGGAGATAAAATATGGGGAAGAGAGACATAAAGTTAAGATGTGTCAATATTTAAGAATCCAAGTGTTTATTCTAAAATTCTTGCAAACATTGTTAAATTTTTAGTTATGTTCAAGTATAATTGTTTGATCAAAAAATGACCTTTCAGTTGGCACAAAATTATAGGTGACATAAAATTTTTGACCAGATTGATGAGCATATATCCAATATTTCAATACAATTTTATATCCTGCCTATAGCAATCTATATTTATTCACATATTTCACCCAAACTCAATCTCTCCAAGTGAGATGTAGGCAAGCATATATGCAATATGTGATGTTTATGCTAGATGATACTTACAATGATCTCCACCAAGCATGCTTGTAAACTCATGACCATGATGTAAAATATTTTCTTCCATGATGATATTGTTAGCTAAATTCTTCCTTAATGACATCTTTAGCTACTTTAAATTAGAATTTAGAATCATCATCCAAGGTTGGGATATGATACACGAAGAGATCCTACTATTCTTCTCTTTTTTGTCTTCATTTTCCTCCACGAACATGTTTTCCCAAGAGGAAACCAAGGAATCCTTGATGGTGTTAGGATTATCATAAGTTTATCCATAACCATCTTCAATCTTCATATTATGTTTCTTTGCCTTCTAATTTTGCATGTTAAATGAAAAAACTTGGTTTTACACCTTATTTAAGTCATTTAATCCTTGATTTTTGTTTCCAATAGATTTATTTAAAATTATAGACACCATACAATTGAATTATGAGATTCCTATCTTCTTCTATTAGGATGTAAGAAAAATCATTTGAGAGGTCTTTTTGGATCTTAGCCATTCTACTTTCAAGGAGATCCTTTCTTTGAAAAGGTTTCTAAAGACTTGGATATTCCACTCTTTTAGTCTGAGTTTTATGAATTTTAACTTTCAATTTAATATGCACATCTTAGTGCAATGATCAACTATTTGGGTGAGCCAAGAGTCAGTGACAACCATTTCAAAGTTTGAGTTTTCCATCTACACTTTTTCAAACTTGAAAGACACTCTTCTAGGGAAATTTTCCTTGTCTATGAGCCTGTAATTTGAACCAGCTTCAAATAGGGTTACAATTAGGGTTCAAATAGCTTTATGGTTGGGGTTAAGCTTCAATTTGGGTTAAGGTTCAATTGATTAAAAATAAGCATCTTCAAAAGAAGGATATCTTTTGGCATACTTTACATATATTTTTAAAATATAGGTATGCTAGTAATAATACCCAGTCTTACCACATATTTATGCTATATATTGTAAATAAACAGTCCAAATGTAAATAAAGAAAAAACCAAATGTTGATAAAAAATGGACCCATACTTGAACACATGAGAACCTCTAAATGTTATATGAAAAAAACATAAATACATTCATGAAGAAGTGAAATAAGTTTTTTTTTGTTTCAAATAAAATATCACAACTCTCCACTATAAGTATATCATTTAAAAAATAAAATGCTCATTTAAACAAGTATTGTTATCATAGTGAAAAAATATTGTTCTTATGTGTACAACAATTGGGGTAGCAATGTACAAGCATTGGATAATTTCATATTAATAATTTTTCCTATCACAAATATAAATGGTGAGCAAAATAAATAACATGTATTTTCCCATTAAATGTGAAGTATTTTCAAAAAGTTTTAGTGTTCAACTATTGGTCCATTTTTGTTCAGCTTAAGTTGTATTTTAAATCATTATGTGAATTTTTATAACAAATAGATTTTTGTGTTCAACTATTAGTCCATATGTGTTGAATATAAAAGTAGAGATATCAAAGATTTATGGTTATCAATAAGTATTTGGTCTCTCTCTCTCTCTCACTCACTCACTCCCTCTATCTCTCTTCCCTCTACCCAAACCTAAACCCTAAACCCTAACCATTAAACCCCTCTACCCTCTACCCTTTACCCTCCCTTACTTTATCTCTCTCTCTCTCAATTCTCTCCCTCCTAGCACCACTCCTCTTTGATGTCTCACTCACTCACTCACTCACTCACTCTTATCTCAAGTCTCTCCCTCCTACCCCTTCTCCCTCTCTTAGGTCTTTCTCTCACTCACTCACTCACTCCCTCTATCTCTATCCCCTTAACCCTAAACCCTAAACCCTCTACCCTCCCTTCCTTTAACTCTCTCCCACTTCCTCCCTCTCTCTCTCTCTCTCAAGTCTCTCCCTCCTACCCCTCATCCCTAACCCCTCAACCATAAACCCTTAAACCCTAAACCCTTAAACCTTCTATCCTCTACCCTCAACACTCTTCCCCTCTCCCTTCCCCCTCCTAATTAATCTCTCTCTCTACCTCTCTCTACAAATCCCTCTACAGGTCCTCTCTCTCTCTCTCACTCCCTCACTCACTCTATCTCAAGTCTCTCCCTCCTACCCCTTCTCCCTCTCTTAGGTCTTTCTCACACTCACTCACTCCCTCTATCTCTCTCTCCTCCACCCTTAACCCTAAACCCTTAAACCATCTACCCTCTACCCTTAACCTCCCTCCCTCTCTCTCTCCCACTCCAAGCATCTTCAATATCCTACCCCCTCCCTCTCTTAGGTCTCTCTCTCACTCACTCACTCCCTTTGTCTCCCTTAACCTAAACCTAAACCCTTAACCCTTAAACCCTCTACCCTTAACCCTCCCTTCCTTTATCTCTCTCCCACTCCCTCCCTCTCTCTCTCTCTCAAATTTAGATCAGATATCCGATTTATAGCACCAAAATATTACATTTTAAAATGTTTTTGAAAGTAGAAATTAGACATGAATTGGATATCTAAAACAAATCGGATATCCGATTTGTAGTACTTTGGCTTGGGAATTTCTATGGAGCAATGTACTGGCATCCAACCCAAAAAAAGTCAACTTGGGATTTTCACATTTTTTGGCAAGTTCAAAACACTAATTTTTTCATGTTGCCACTTTTTGGCCCATCATGATCTTGCACATGCCCAGGTCTAAATCAGGTAGAATGGAAATAATTATTTCAACACATAAACTATTATGTAGTAGTCAATTAAAATGAAAAAGCTTCATCTATATTAGTTAGGATACACAACTAAGAAAATGATCTAAAGTTACTTATTTATCCTAGAGGAACTAAGTATATAGTATACACAGAAAACCAACAACCCACAACTACCCCTATTTTGAAGGAGTTTAGTTTTCTCCCCTTCCTGATCTTGCTAATATCAAGTCTAATTATTTTAAAGAGATGAAGGGTCATAACACAACTTTATTGAACCTAGTAAACAGCTTGGTTAATGAAACTTGACAAAAGCAACAAAACAATTGCTACATTTGGCATTTCATGTTGAATGAAGAGTGGTGACAATAATCTACTTATAGTTTAACTAAACACTATTTTTATAAGAAGGTTTGAAATTAGAAAGATAAGTGTTACTTATAGTTTAATAAAACACTATTATAGTTTTACCAACATATACTATTGTATGCTTACGTGGATTCTTAGTTAATATATGGGGAGATAGAGATAGATGGGGAGACAAAGAGAGAGAGAGATAGAGATATATGGGAAGAGAACGAGAGATGGAGATATATGGGAAGAGAAAGGAAGAGAGGTGGAGATAGAGATTCGATGGATAGGGGGGATAGGGAGGGAGAGATGGTGAGAGATAGAGAGGGGGAGGGAGAGAAAGGGATATAGATAGAAAGAGATAGAGCGAGGAGTAAGATGGAGATAAAAAGAGAAATAGAGATAGAGATATAGAGTAGTAGAGATGGAGGGAGAGATGGAGTGAATGAGAGAGAAAGGGGGGAGAGGGAGAGATAGCTCAATAGATAGAGGGGGGAAGAGGCAGGAGTGACATAGATAGTGGGAGATATAGAGATGTAGAGAGGGACAGGGAGATATATATCAATCACCCTCCCTATATCTCTATCTATTCATCCTTATCTCTTTATCTCTCTACCCCTCTCTATCTCTTTGTCTCCCTTTCTATTTTTATGTTTGTCATTATCTCCCTCTCTCTCTATATTTTCTTCCCTATATTTATCTTTGTCTCCTTAAGTGTGCAATGGGTACATTGAAGAGGTCTTAAAGGATAATTATCATATCTTTAATCAAATGGCATGCTACCTTGAGCATAACTCCCCAAGGACACATTCCATCCTTGGATTGTTGACATGAAACAACCAATCAAAATTTAGTTTCTCTCTCTCATATTAATATATATTACTATTATATTAAATATATATTATATTAACTATATTTTGTATTATACAAAAATATACTTATTATTAATTATTAATTATAATAATTTTATATGTATTTAATAATTTTGTTAAAGAATATAATATATAATTATAATAAGTTGAATAATTATATTATTTATTATGTAAAATATGGCTAATATATACTTAACTATATTGTAGAATATTAAAACCTAGCTAAATGGCACAAAGAATTGAACTTAATTAACATACTATAGTACCTAATGAAACCAGGTTGTAGCTCGTCAAATTGGAGAAGTGAAAGGTCAATACCAATGCCGAGGAAGAGTTTGGAGTTAAAACAAGGTCAATACCAGCGCCAACAAAGAGTTTGGAGGAGTGAAAACAAGGTCAATATCAGCGCTAAGGAAGAGTTTGGAGGAGTGAAAACAAGGTCAATACCATCTTCGAGGAAGAGTTTGGAGTTAAAAAAAGGTCAATACCAGTGCCGATGAAGAGTTTGGAGGAGTGAAAACAAGGTCAATATTAGCACCGAGGAAGATTTTGGAGGAGTGAAAACAAGGTCAATACTATTGCCGAGGACGAGGTTGAGGGCACTCAGGGAAAATTGACGACCAAGGGGAAATGAGTACTATAAGTTTGGCACTCCCATTCTCTTTAACCTTCAATTTTCATGCCTAGTTTTCAAAGATCTTCTCGTACATTGGCACCCCCATTCTTGTAAAATGGTACAAGATAAGACAAAAAATAAAATAGCTTAGTCTTTCACATTTTTATCCACCAACCTCAGGTCTTGGAAAAACTCCCATAATCTACCCACATCTTGGTTGAGGTCTAGGATTTCATCACACATAGCCTTCATCACATGAATCTAAAGCAATTGTAGACTTAGCCCAAGTATATGCTAGGCTAAGGTAGATCTAATGAGTGGAAATAGAGGCATACAATTCTTCTTTAATACCTCCACCACAAACATATACAAGGTGTTGGTTGTTTTTATGGTAAGCAGGTTGATCTTCTAATCTACCTATGGAATTTCCAATTGCAATAAATGGAAACTCTTAGGACCTAGACCAATTGACGAGGATTTGAAAGACCTCTTACACTTTGGGCTCTGCAAGACCTAGGAGGGTGAGCCCTTAATGCGTTTACAACTTCTACACCATCACCATAAACAACATTAACAACAACAGATAATCTCATTTAATAGAGCTCAACATAATAGGATAATATCGAATAGAATTGGTTGTTTATCAATAATATCAACTATTTGGAGCATGAGATAACTCCAGCATTTCACAGTATAAGATAGTCATTGATTTTCAATTTGTAGCAAGCTCTAGGTAAAGGAAAACAAATACTGCACCATACAAATAAGTACAACTTAGATCAGTGACATATATCCATTGGAGGAGTCAAATTTATAAGCATCTAAGGGTTTATGGTAGATTTAACACATAACATATAAGATCCTTGATAACATTGCTTTACAATCTCATCAATATGTATTCTAATCCAATACTACTTATCAAATATTTATACAAAACATATCCTCCTACAATCCCATTCAAGCATTTTAATTAATCCTTTGAATTAAACCTAAAACAAGAATCATACACACCACAACAGTGAGATGAATGAAACAACCCTTGATCATTTTATTCAAAATTCAGATATGCTTGTACAATGGAGAGACATGAGTTCCAATTAATCATATCAATTCAAATGCCAGTACTGTCATAAAACATCAAATCCCCATGAATTCAAAACCTACTACAAAATGACTCAAAACATAAATTGCATTTTCCCTAAAACCATCAGACTTTACAATTTTCTCTGCAACTTCATCTAGACTCGACCAAAAATATCTAACTTGCTAACCTGTACTTCTGGCCTTGAAATCGTTATAGAAAAATAAGGAGCAAACAAGCATTGGGCCAGAAAGCACACATGTCACCAGCCAATTGGACCGCCTTGTGATATTCCAAAAAATTGTTACAATAGCAATCTCCCTAGAGAATCTTCTTGTTCATCATGCCCGCTGAGAATGGTTGATGCAAAAACAAAAAAAATTCAAGAATTTCATGCTTAGACTGTCATCAAAAAACAAAACTCGAATCTGTTGTAACTACAACAGCTAATTTTTCAACCATTAGTAGCCTACTCCTTTTCACTCTTCCTCAGTTAAATATACATTTACCCATTTCTGGTACTCTTCATTAGTTAGCCAATCAAAATTGATCATCTCATTCACCTTGACACTATAAGGTTTGTACTTAACTACCACCTAATTTTATTCTCTTTCAAAAGACTCCAAGAATGAGCTGGTGCTAATGATTTTGTCCATACAGTTCACCAACAAATCATAATTTGAGTTACCCTATTTTTGAAGGTTTTATAGTCGAAACATGATATAAAGGGGCTCTTACACTTTTTGTGATTACTATAGCTTGTGTAAGAGGCCCCATGGATACTGTTGTAATTGTAGGATGCATGAATAGAGCATAGGATGAGAAATAAAGAAGGTATAGCTGATGTCCTCAATAGTTTTGTGAAGAAAAACATGTGAAATGAGAGGTTCAAGCTTAGGTTTCAACAAAACATGTATAGGAAATCTGATTTTATGAATTTTTATCCCTGTGCAGACCTAATGGGTTGTTTTAGAACACTGAATATAAAAGATACACACACACACACACACACACACACACACACACATATATATATATATGTATGTATGTATGTATGTATATGTATTTTTAAATGTAAATTTAAATGCAATTATTGGATGGTCTCCTAGAACAATAAATGCAACATATCATTAAAGAAATCTATATCTATGTATATAAATGTGTATTTCTAAATGCAAATGTAAATGCAAAGAGCATATGGTTTTGTAGTGTTATAGATACAACATATCTATAAATTAATGTAATTGAAATTATAAAGTCTTCAACACATATAATATGAAATCGATCAAACTATTAAACTACATGAGAAATAAATGAAAACAGTAAATGCATATGTATGTGTATTTGTAAATGTAAGTGTAAAATAAATAAGAATAATGAAAATTATAAAAGAATACAAGGAAAGGTCTCCTCCCTTCTTGGTAGTGATAACCTCTTCCACACACAACCCTTAAAAATTATGAATAGAGGAATATAATCTTTGAAGAACTCAAAGTTGATTCTCTCCTACCTGATGCAATTAGTCATTTTATCCTTACAAACATTTATAGTGATTAATAGAGGCACATAGACCAATTCTTCATAATAGAAGAATTTGATCATACTTTTCCAATGATGGCATTATGAGAAAACCTTAGGTTAAATGAATAATTCCTAGCTAAGTTCTTTAAATCATGTCCAACCATATAAGAGAAGACGCTGCTATGTGTACCTGGATACCATGGAGAAAGGCTAGTCTTTGGGCTCTTTCATCAATCATCCTACCTTAAAACATACAAAAAGTCTCCTAGCAATTAGACATAGGAAGATTTAATATGACTTAAAAAAATTTATTGCCAAAGCGTAAACTTATGATGACTTAACCAAACCTAGTACACACTCCCTCCCGTTAACCACTTACACATATAGAAATTAAATATAAATTTTCTGATATTTTTAGTCATGTAGGTGTCCAATAAACCACTTGGTGGTGTTTCCTTCAAGTTTATTTACTTGAATGAAGAGAAAAAGTCCTTTGATTACAATTAGAGAATACATTTGAGGCCTTGGTTGTGTAACTGGTGGACCATAGTCACATTTAACACTTGTTACAAAGTTTGGGAGTTAAAACGTTAAGTAGATTTGATTTGTGATGGACACATTTGGACGGTAGTAACAATAGATTGCAATCTATCAAGACTTGATTACCTTATAACCTATAAAATTCTAGCGATGAAATGATAGATTAATCATAATGTCACCTTGGGATCACATCACCATGAAAGAACTTCATCCAACATCCTTATGAGTGCAGGTACCACCAAATAGGTATTTGTCAGATCTGTCTTCCTTCAGCGAGGGAAATTCAGGAAGAGAAGAGGAAAGTGAGACATGTAGTGTGTCTAAAAAAGGGAGATCAACTAGAGGTCAAAAGATTAGAAGAAATCTTTTTAAACGCATGGAATTTTTTCTTGCTAAAGGGGGGTCATGTTCTTATGATGATGAGAGCATAGGCAATGTCGAGGTTCCCTTGAGGTACAAACATCTATGGAAACAATGGGTACCCAAGGAACTTCCTCCAATAAACACTGATTTTTGTGTCAACGAGAGGATATATCGCATAGCACCATTGCCATTACATGGTTTGGGCCTATTTTGCATGGATGACATAAAGGTCTGTTATGAAAAAGTTATTGAATTGATGGAGTATGTCAGACCCTATTATAGTTACAAAGATTGGATGCAACTAATTCGATTAACACAAAGTATGCATAGGTATGCACTGTCAGCAAATTATGTACAACTAAAAGATAAGGATCAAAATAAAGGAGTGGCTATGTACATTAACGGAAGGCCAAAGGCATCAGGGAATATTGTGAGGTTTATAAATAGTACACGACTTGGGTCAACAAATAAGCAACCCAATTGCATATTCGAGGTGTGCGAGGGAAACCATGTATTTTTATGTGCATTAAAATCAATAACTATAGGGGAAGATTTGCTAATCAATTACAATTTGAATCACATAGTTACAAACACAGTTACTATGGGGGTGGTACGTACTATGTACCATTTTACCCAACCTCCAATTAATGACTCCAATATACCATTTTATTCTTATGTTTTTTTTCGTAAGTCTATTGGTTTCATTTCGGCAATATTTTTTATATTTAATTTTTGTCACAGCGGGACATTGATCATACGGAGAAGGCTCTGGCCCAAAGCACAAATCGCGATGTATCTTCAGGCACTTCTACCTGACAGGTTTACCTCATTGTAATTGTACAAATTAGATACGAGCAAAATTTTTTATTATTATGTTTTTTTCATAAGTTTATTGGGTTAATTTTAATAATGTTTTAAATAATCTTGTTGCAATCGACTGATCGAGGAAAGAAACCAACAGTAGAGGAGAGCATCCATAATGAGGTGTAGTCAGTATTTTGTGATGATGACATCGCTTATTTAACAAACCCTCTCGATATGATAAAGAAGATCCAAAAAAAATGCAATGAAGAAATGGTTAAGTTGATATTCATAGTGCCTCAAACATATGAGATAAGAGAGATGGTTAAAATATTGTCTGAAAGATTACAAAACTTGCAAGTAAGCTGTCATGAGGTCTTTAATTATAACATAAGATCATTCATGGTTTTATATTTTGTACTCTTTTATGTCATGAACTAAAATATGTGTTGTTTTTACAGGGTTATTTGCCTCCTCATGATGCTCCTGGCCATGATCAGGGTACTGCAAATGCTTCCCGAGGAGTAAGGGTTGGTACAAGTGTCCATCATGATATTCCTACACATACATCACATCATCTGATCCCATCATCTGTGCCTATATTGTCATCTAAAATCTCGACAACACATACCATGCAACATCCATTAATGCACCCTCTGACAGTGAACACATACCAGAACATGTATCAGGACATGTACCTGGGGATGCAGAGGCCACCAGTACTAGTGATGTTTTAGCAGCATTTCCTAGATCTTCCTGTATTACTAGTATGGGAACATTTCCGGTCACACTTGTGGTGACTAACTATTTTGTTCCCATAAAGATAGAGAAGGTCTCAGGTACTTTGAAATGTTTTAATTATTATTATATATAATCCAATTGAAATTTACTTATTGATCACTCTTTTTAGACTATTGATCCCATTATCATTTTGCAGGAAATAATTTTTTTTATAAACATCTAAGTGATATTACATTGGAGCTCTTCGGGCCCACCATATGTACACAGTGGAATTCCCAAAATCAAGATTTAAAAGATGAGCTCATTAACCATTTAGTTGTGATATTCAGTGATAAAACATTCAACCGAACCAAGGTCCTTAAGAAAGCTGGTACCTATCTAAAGTATGTTAGGGACCAATATAGGTCACATTTAGAGAAGAACAAAAAGTATGAGCATCCCCCCATGATTTCAGAGAGGGAGTGGAAGGACCTGGTGTCAGATGGAAAGGAGAAGGCTGAAAAGAAAAAAAGGAAAGACACCACCGGGCCAAGGAAGGTATGTGATACTATCAACTATGTAATTATATACTGATTACTCTTTCTTCTTACATAATCTAATGTATTTCAAGCTTTTCATAGGCTGCCCGACACATCGAAGGAAACAAAGGAAAGACTAGAAAAGCATGAGAAACACAAACTTTGCTCTGGTGGTTAAATGAAATTAGCTGTACGAATTGTAAGTATCAATAAATGAAATATTGCATCCAAATTATAATAAATTGAAAACAATTTTGGTTTTATCACACCATAGAAGCAAAATTCATGATCTTATGCAAAAATGTAGGGATTTGAATTCAACAGAGTTCCCATAGAAGAGGACCTGGAGATTTCCTTCCAGTAAGGCTATGGAGCCGTGGCTGAACACCTAAGAGTCTTGACTGGGCAAACAAAATCTTTCATTGTATCTGACACACAGGTAAATAAACTCAATAAAGTTTATTTAAAATTGAATACTTGTGCAATCTATTCAATATTAATTTCCACCATAAAGTAATTACATGCCTATTTGTTTTAAACATTCAAGAATGATAATACTACACATGACATTGGAATGCAGCCTGGTGAGGGTGGAGCACAACGTCAGATGAAGGTCATGGTGTACATCCCGATACTTTAGAGCATGTAGAGCATGATCAACATGTTGAGCATGATCAGGCTAGAGAAGATCAAGAACATGATGTGGCCCCATCAGGTAAAGAGGACCACTCTAAAGTTCTTTTAAACATATTTAATTGCAGGGTGTATTAATTAATGTAACCTTTCATTTTTCAACTTTAGAGCATGTAGAGTGTGATCAACATGTTGAGCATGATCAGGCTAGAGAAGATCAGGAACATGATGTGGCCCCATTAGGTAAAGAGGACCACCCTCATGTTCTCTTAAACATATTTAATTTCAATTGGTGTATTAATTAATGTAACCTTTCGTGTTTCAACTGTAGATCAGGATTTAGAGGGTGTTCAACATGTTGAGCATGAGTCTATAACAAAATTTCAGGAACATGATGTGGACCCATTAGGTAAAGAGAACCATTCTAATGTTCTTTTAATTAATGAAATACTTGTAACAATAATAATAAAACATATCAGTTTAACATTTCTTTCTTATTGTAGTAGACCCCCCTTGCAGCGATGTCCATGTCATGAGCAAATGACTAGGCATACATTAAAATCACGAGTAGAGGGCAGAACAACTAAAGGGGGGACAAATATTGATTTAGAAAATGATACTCCACTTCAACTTTATGTAGCTTTAAAAAAGAAACAAAAAAAGTGATTGTAATCATATCATGACAACCATAATTTTGATAATATGTAAAAACTAAAAGAATGAATATTATATGTTAATGAATGAATGTGAATATGTTAATTAATGAACGTTATATGTTAATGAATAAATGTTATATGTTATTAATGGATGAATGAATGTTATACGCTATTAATGGATGAATGAATGAATGTTATATGTTATTAATGATGAATGAATGATTAATGTTATATGATTGGGTATGGGGAATTGAGAGTGATGTGAGGGGGGGAGGGGCCAAATGAACTTCCACCATCACGTGGTTGGCCCTGTTAAGTACAAAATATTAAACTATTCTCGAAACAAAGAGAAGCTCAATAAGGTAATGCACTTTTCAATATAAGAAATGCATCATTTGAAGCATCAAACCAATATGCAAAGATGAAAGAAAGTGCTAACTTTTCACTACGGTGGCAGAAAAATGATTCTTTATACCCTGAATCCATGCTCTGCACATTAATTTGAAGTTTTCTCCATTCCAATGTTTTGAGTTTAGTTTGTTTGTATGGCTTTGTATGAATACCACATTGTGTTGTGTGTGGATTTGGTTTCAAAGCTCTATTTCTTTTGTTTTTAGTGGTGACATAACTCTAAAATTTGAGTTTTGTGCATAATAGGTTAGTGGAAAAATTGACAGCTCCGAAGGGTTTAGAGGCTCGATTGAGATAGATACATGGATATTTGGATCTTATTGTTGATTGGAGGCTTCGACTTAACCATAAAATTTTGTACCATTTGCAGGTATGCAAAAGTTTCTTTACTTACATTCATTCTTGATCATAAATGTTGTAAATGATATTAATTCTTCAAACTTAAGATTTGTTTCATTGTTATAATGATCAAAATGTTATACTTTGCTATACATTCAAGAATTCTCTTGTCCCCTACCCTTTTCTCTCTCCCCCCTCCTTTTAAGAATTTTCTTTGTCATAAAAGATTCACATTTCTGTCTCATTTACACAAATTTATTTGAAGTGCTAGGAGTGAATAAAGATATGTAAAAGATGATGGATTATGTCTAAACAACAACTTTCCATCTTATATCTAATTAAATCCTTAATATTTGAATAGTTTAGAGCTCGAATAATGCTTGTATATGCATGTGTAGCAATAAGGGAGCCTATGTGAAGATTGAAATTTAAAACATCACTTTGGTATTTTTCCTTAGGTAGTGAAATGATATTTTGAGTAATACAAACCTACACACACATTGATATTTTTTGGCATTGCATTGAAGAATTTTTTTTCTCTTATACCTACCCTCAACTAGACATGGAGGTATATAATATTGGTTTTTGGGTTTATAATTTTGTAAGTAGTTAATTTCACATAGGAAGACTAAAATTTTCTTAATGTCTTGTGTCAGGTGTGAAAGAATATGAATCACTTGTTGAAGGCACCATTTTGTATTCATCCAAAAACTGGTTTGTTCTTTTTTTTATGTTTCTTGCATGTGTTTTTTTTAGGCTCTAGAGATGTAGCTCAGCTCTTTCCTTTGCACTTTTCATCTATTTTGATGATTACAGTAGATTGTCATCATAATTTTTCATGTAGATTTGTTTATAACCTTATTTTCTACCAATCAATTTGCAAACCACTCACATATTAAGGACCATTTCACTAACTTGTAGTCATCCATTACTTCATATGTTGTAGGTTGTGTCTGTGTGCCAATAAATCTTGATGATTGTGAGAACTTTAATCCTACAAGTGTACCCAATCTTTCTCAAGTAAAAGTATTACATTATTTTATATTAATTTAAATGGTTAATTGAAAGTGCTTCTTTAGATCTGAGATAGTTGAACCCTGGATTAAAATATGGTATTAGATGGGTAGTATAATGATAAAATTGAGGTCCATTGAACACAAATTATGAACATAATTTAATAGACTATGAATAGTGTTACAATTATAATTATTTCTCCTTTACCTACCTCTGCATTAATGAAAAAGATAGATCCTTATAAATCTAACCATGAAAGTGTTGAAATCTGCAGTATTTGCAGGACTCGGGAAACTATCAAACATATTCTTTTTGAATGTTTTTATGCTCAAGAAATTTGGTACTTATTTTGCCATAAGCTGAAGGTCTAGAATAGCAATGGTAAAATTAATTGGCATGATATTCTATTTTTTAATTTCAAGCTCAAGTTTGATTGTAAGCTATTAAGTAGTCAAAGGAAAGTCCCGACGACCCCTAAAGTCACAGCGATAAGTTATCATTGGTAAGAATCATAGTGATACACTTAGGACCAAAGGAATAATTCTCGGGGAGACTCAGAACATCGGTATGACTGCATGAAACCATAGCGACATATGATCTATTGGCTATCGGTGAGACTTAGAACATTGATGAGACTGTGTGACACCAAAGCAATATGTAATATTAATTTTCGAAGAGACTCAAGGCGTCGGCGAAACTACATGACATCTCAGCGGGTGTCTAATAATTGTGGAAAATGACTGAATAAAATAATTTCCTGAAATTTGCATACAAAGGGACGCAACTTGATTTATCTCTCACCAATGGTACATTTCAACAAATATTTTTTTTAAAAAAATTGCATTGTTTCATCAAAATTTCAACGAACACAACCTACGAATCACTGAAAAGGTCCGACAAAGGCTTTGTCATAACTCCTTGTACATTTCATCACAATTTCGAAGAAGTCCACTGACAAACCACAAAAAAGGTCCGATGAAGTTGCTTGGCTGCAACGAAGGCCTCATTGTGACTCCTTGGCCATTTCATCACCATTTCGACAACGTCCACTGACGAATCACAGAAAAGGTCCAATGAAGTTGCTTGGCTGTGATGAAGGCTTTGTCGTAACTCCTTGGAAATTTCATCGTACTTTCGATGCAGTTCACCGACGAACCACAGAAAAGGTTCGACAAAGTTGCTTGGCTGTGACGAAGGCTTTGTCCAACTCCATCATTTCGTCACAATTTCGATGAATGACACTAACGAATCACATAAAAGCCTGACGAAATTGCTTAGCTGCGACGAAGGCTTCATCATAAATAGTTGCCCATTTTGTCGAAATGGTGATGAACTTCATGTGTTCTTTTGATGCCCATTTCGTGAATATTTTGATGAACATCCAACTCATTTTATGATGTAGACAACCAACCAATCTGTGTCGTTAGTTCGACATTTAATTTGTCATCGGACGTGCGACGAAATTTTTTTCATCATTTCATTGCTTTTTTGACAAAGATTTTGTCGAACCACCGACGAACATCTATTGGAAAATGGTGTCAAATTCAATAGTGGGATCCCCACATAAATACAAGTAATAAAACATCAAATGCTCACATATATATATATGTCAAAATTTTGATGTACATGTCAACAATATATACAAGTTATCACTTAGGTCTATGAAAGCCAGACCCCTTAGGATTTGGTGCTCATGTTGGACCAGTAGTAGTATGTCAGGCAATGGTAGTATATGACTGTGATCATGATCTATCGACTTTGAGTGAAAACTTTAAGCCCCATATTTGTCATAGGGTGTCTTGATGTGCCCTTGTTATCTGATCTCTCTTCGCTTGTAGTCGAACTACCTCTGACTCTAGTCTCTTAAAATTTGTTGGAGTTTAGGATGACTGAGCCTCTGCTGTAGTATCAGCTCAGTCGAATCGCCTCCTCAAACTCTCGTATGTTGCTTGTGATCTCACGAATGGTCTGAGTGAATCTAGGTCCTCCTCCATAATGGGTGGGGGCACATAATTTGAGTCCATCTTCTCCTCATCTATAAATGCTAGCACTATCTTTGTAGTTGCTTAACGATAGAGACCTTGCCAATCTCTCATAGCTCCTGCAAGCCTAGAAACAATACAAAATCAGTACACATCATGATATATATATACAAAGTACAAAGCACATGCATAAACATAATATCATCACCTGTATTTCTAGTAGGCTAAGAAATATCAACCTCATCCTATGTAGGGGGCATGGAAGATGTACTAGCCTCTCCACGACTATGGGTACTAGTTTCTGTTGTAGTCGCTGCTTGTGATCTAGTCATACGAATGGGCGAGGGCTCTCCCAACTTATGTTAATCCTTAGCCACTGCCTCATCATCCTTGCTCATGGGCGGCTTCTCATCCTCATGTTCCTCCTGGTCCTCCTCTCCTAAGTCCTGGCCATCATAGTCAGGATCTACATCCTCATCATACTCCTCATGAATGACATCTGTAAGTATGTCTATAGCCCTGTATCATGTCTCCTCGGCCTTGTCCTCTCTATCATCTCCCTCATCTGGAAATGGTCTTGCATCTCCTATAGGCTCATCAATCAGACATATGGGAGTTGGTCATGATACTTTCCACCACTCCTCATAATCACCTTTGGCACCAACATCATCCACATTGGAGACTAGAGGCTCATCATGATTTGAGTACTCAGAGTCACTCTTGATAACATTGTCTACAGTGAGCTATATGGGTTCACCTGGTCTTCAGGTGCTCCACATTGATCTCTTGAAAAAGGATCATGCCCTAGGTGGTGTCTGGATCTACCCAAATTTTCACATGACTTGATTGTAGTAGAAGATATGTACTACATCATCATGCCAACCAACCAAAAATCTATCTAGTTGTAATCTCCTCAATTGCCTTGTGTGATCTGGCCACTAAAGTGTCATCTGATCAGGTCTCCACAAGATGTCATCCTCCTCCAGTCAATCAAATCTCACTCTCCAAAAGTGTAAATCCTTGTACTATCACAACCATCGTAGAGGAGAGCCAAAGGCCCAAGGATACCCTAAACTATTAGACATGAGAAGCCTGTAGGTCTGGTACATGTGATATGCTCAAGGCATAAAACCTGTAGAAGTGTAGTGTACCATGTTGTCCTCCAAAAACATGAACTATCCAAGATCATAGTATAAATACACTAGGATACAACGGCCCCAGGAATATACTATCTTGTGCTCTACCATCCTACGTACTAGGTGTACTAGTCCCCCCTCTAGATGCACTACATGCTCATTGGGGATGAGTACTAGTGCAACTGTATGCATCATAATCCATCTCACCACTGGGGCTCGTGAATACAACATTGTGATATTGATCCTTCTTCTCACCCTCTCATCATGCATTGGCCCATCTAGATAATACTACATGTCAGCCTTTTTCTCGTAAAATGTACGATCTCTTCGGAAGCATAGCCACTCTCCCTAAATAGGAACTTAGAGGATATAGTGGATGTACTTTAGCGTGATTATCATCCCACCTATGGGAAGGTGGAATGTATAGGTGTTTGCGTCCCAGTTCTCAACTAGCACCATCAACATTGCATCATGGTACCTCATGGGGGGCATGAGGTATGCCCAATCTATCCCAACATCCTGCAAGTGCTTTGTCTCCTCTACTGAAAGTGTAGGGGCTGAGTCTCTAAGAAATCTAATTAGTCTACCACCCAGACATTGACTCGAATGGGTAGGTACCTATCAATATAGTATAATTACACCCTATAAACAATCTTAAATCTATAAATGTTACATTATTCAACATCAAAATGTGCTAAAGTCCATCTAGTGTGCTCTCCTAAATCCCCTAGATGATTTAGAACCCTTTGGGACAATTCACGAAGAAATGACACTTCGTGAAGAAACGAGTCACTTTTCAAACAAAAGGGACACTTTGTGAACAAAAGGGGCACTTCATGAACAAATAGGACACTTTGCGAAAAGAAGGGGACAATTTGTTAACTTTTTTTCCAAGATCCTATATTACCCTAAAAATGCATAAAAATCATTACATAACTACGTAAAAACATAGAGAAGGTAGTAGAATCGACTCACCTCATGCTGACGCTTGTCACGTGCCACCTGCTCTCATAGGCTTCTAGTCCCATTTGCTTGGCATCTTTCACTATTCTCTCACCACTCTCAACTATAAGAAGGTAAAATGACAATGTAAGTGACAAATTACTTCACTTTTAACTCTTATGTTAAAACTAGGGTTTTTACTATACTAGAGTTAAAAAAATGCTTTCTTTCATTTAAATTAACATAGAAAGTGCTAGAGATTTTTTTTTTTGACTCTATTTGTTGCATTGGAATTGTGATTCCGCACTTGACATCGTCAATCATCTATCATTATGTGGCATGGTACTTGAAAATGTCCTATGATATGATTTTCCTTATTTGATGTGGCTAGATTGCTACCTTGATTCCACCTTCATAAATCAAGCAGAATCAAGGGAGGGAATAAATCTACCCTCAAATTTGATTTCTAGAAGTTGCATAAGAGGATTTCTGAACAACTAAAAAATTCATGTTGCAAGATGTGCTTCCTAAAATTGTAGTTTTGCTAATAACTACACTAGGGGCTTCATTCTCCCATCTTTTGAATGAGTATCCTTTTATGAAATAAAGTGTATTGTTTAGAATCCTTTATCTTGCATGTGCACGTAGAGTCATATGGGTGAAGTGGGGGATAAATGTAACATAGAAAATTATATACTCTTGAAGAAAGTGGCAATTTCACGCTTAATTTGGACCTATTTTGGCATCCTTTGCATTAATTACTCCTTAAACTTACCATTTATAGGCCCTGAAGACCCACTATTTTGGACCTTGAGGCTCATTTCACTCAAGAATCATGTAAATCCCAACAAGCAACACCTAAATTATTCAAATTTCACAAAACCCACCTCAAAAATCTTTGGTAGGACTAAGTCGCCCAAGGTGGTGACTTAGTCCCTTTTGGGGGATTTCTCAATTTTGAGCAAGAAAATCACCGACCTAAATCAAATTCCCGATGGATGTTAGCCTCTGAGGTCTAAACAATGAATAATTAGGTATGAGTTCCTATAAATATAAGTTTTTAGGTCATTTTTCATAACCTTTTAGTCATTTTAACCAACAAATTCAAGAGTCAAGTGTTGAATATATTTCACAAGAAGATTCATAAGTCTATCTACAACAAAGTTGAAGCTTTAGGACAACATTCAAGGGTTTTTGTAGGTCTTCAAGCTCACTTGTTCAAAAAAATTGCATTTCTTAGGGTTGATCATGGATGCCTATGGAGAATCATGAAGAATTATAGGTTGGGGAGATGCAACTAGCCATCAAGCCAATCCTAAGGACTTGTTTTCTATGTGATTCCATCTTCCATTTTCTCTCTATCTTCAACCTAAGGAAGATTTGCATGTTATTAAGATTCATTTCTAATGTGATTGGAGTGAGTCTTACATTGTTCTAGTTTCATTTATGCATCTTATTCTTGCATATTAGAATAGGGTTGCATCTTGCTTCAGATTTCCTAGTCTTAGATGCACTTAGGGCTAGGGTTCTACAAACTATTTCATTATCTCTTTCAAGGTTTAAATACCAACTAGGGGTGTGAATTAGGAAAAAAACCCCATTAGAAGCCAAATTATATTCTATTTTGTAGGTGTTTTCACAGATTTGGATATGAGTTTCAGTCAGGAAACAAAGTGCAGACCGAGAGCCATAGATTGCACTTTCAAATCTCCCAAAATTTGGAAGTGGACTAAGTCACAAACAATGGAAAATTAGTACCATTAGAGGTATTTTCCAGACTAGTTTGCAGATTCTAGTACCCATTTGCCTAAAACTGCTTTTTAGATAGAAACCCTAATCTAGGACTAAGTCAGCTAGCTTGGCGTAAGTGTCCCAGTTGGCCAGAAAACTAGATTTTCCAAAATTTCAGATGCATCTTCAGTCTCTATCCTAGTCTTTGTTAGTTTCCATGTGCACTCTTTCTACTTGGCTTCTTTATCTTGTTTTATATTGTATTCAATCTATCTTTCTGCATATCACATGTTTTCAAACACCTTATATTTCTTTAGTTTTCATTCATTAGTCAATATATTTCATCAGTTATTCACATTAAGGAAATTGAATTTATAAATATATTTCAATCACATTAACATCAATCTTGAATGAACCCTTAGATTTTTGGGACATCTTTCTCATTTTAGGTGCACAACCCTAGAAGTGTTAGAGAGCTTCACACCCCAAAAATTTATGGTTTAGTTGCTAAGTCATTCCCTCTATAGTTTAGTGCTCTCTATTGGGAGGAGGAAGGGGATTTTCCATGTTATTTTCTACAGGTTGGGAGTGCTCAAAGGATACCTATTTTGAAAATTTCTTGTCTGCTTTCTAGATTTTCACATATGGAAGGTTTGGAGGCTTGTATTTTTTGGGCTATTTTATCCCTCAGTGGTTATTTGGTTTTTGTTGGAGAAATTTTGGAAGAGCTATTTGGAAATTTGGATTTGGTGTGTGTATAAGTCTTTGGGATTCTTTCTTGGGATTCTTATTCTACTGGTTGAAAGTTTATTGATGATCTTCGAGGGTGTTGAGTTCTCCCAAGCTTTATATACTCTATTTTTGGTTGATCTAAACTTTTTGTTCTTGATGGCCTAGGAGCTCTTGTTGCCCATGGTTACTATGGTTACTCTCTTTGTTGGAGTGTTGGATTTCTTACTAACTCTACAATTTATGTTCCCTATCGAGGCGGAGACCTCTCCTTTTTAGGTGGAGCTAGGTTTTGAGAGTGCAGTGGGTTGCTTATGCTTCTTTTGCAAGTTTTCTCTCTTGTAGTTCCTATTGAGATGGAAGCCACTCCTATGAAGGTGGAGGTTGGGTATGCTAAAGAATCCTTGCTATTGTGTATAGAGTACTTATGGTGACTTCTCCTATGGAGGTGTAGAGGCAAGTTGGATTCCGACGTCTAATTGCTCATTCAATTTTATTGTTGATTATGGCTTAAAAACTTGGTTTATTGAGCATCATGCTAGTTGCAGGATGGCTATCTCATGGAGCAATGATGAGATCATATTTTTAATTATGTGTGTTTGGGGTTCAAACCCCACCAAAATCTATGATTTTTGGTTTGAGTTTGTGTTGTCTTTCCCACCCTTGGGGTGATTTGTGCAGAAGGTGGCTTTGTTTTGCTTGGTGGATGGCCAATTGGCTTATTCTACTAGTTGTAAAGACTGACTTGCTAATTGTTTGGGTTTTAGGTCCCATTAAAACCTACATGTAATGGTTCAATTATTGGTTAGTCTTTTCCACCCCTAGGGTGGTTGATGTTGTTGGCTCCTTTGTTGTAGCTTGTTGTGTTTGGGATGCTACTATTTACAACTATATGGGTGGCCTATAGGCCAATTTTCTTGGTTCGTGCCATCCTTCCTTTATTTTGTTGGGTGTGAGGCTTGTTTCATGTTGATATAATAGTTCAAGGCCCTTTAACCCTTCTTTCTTATCAAAAACATACAAAACACCATACAAAATGGTATGGGCATGAATAGGAGGGACCCACCAGGATGGGGATTGAATTGATGAATGTGCTACCTGAATGATTTTTTTTTGTGATGAAGACTTCAAGTGAACAACACACTATAGGGTATAATGATAGTGTTTCCTATGTTTCATACCATATATTCAATGGACTACGACAAGAATTTTACTATTACATTTTGCTGATGTATTTTAAGATTTGCTATATTTATGACCAAATTTTCCACCAAGTTTTGTTTTCTCCTATTCACATGTAAAAGGCTATTGCCTTGTATACATTAAATATATATTTAAAAAAATAGAAACTAAAAATCATTTTTAAGTTCATTTAAAGTAAAATATATGTTATTATTAGTACATATAATATTAGTATTGTTTTATTAATAATATATTATTATTAATATGTATAATATTGCTATTATATTATTGTTATAATTATTATATTTTTATTTTTATATAATACTATAATTATTAGTATTATATTATATGGATATGTTATTATTAATATATATATCTATATAATACTACTATTTTATTATTATTATAATTATATTATAATTATTATATTATTATTTGAAATATAGAAAAATAGGGTTTATCAAAATGAATTAACATGATGATGAACCACAATTTTTCTTAGTAACGTTTCATTCAATTATGAGGGATAAAATGCACAAATAACAATAAAAAATCACTTCTAACTATTATAACAACAATAAAGGAGGTTTTAAGAGGATAAGACAATGTGTACCTTTCCAGAAATGCGTTGTTTTAGGGTCACTAAGGACCCATTTACCCAAAGTGGCGAATGGGTCCCTATTAGGGTTTCTACAAATTGAATTCTAGGCCATGTTCTTCAATGTATGCACTCTTGGCTCCTAAGTGACTAGCTCTCAAAAGTATGAAATCTACAATCACACATTGAAGAGGAGAAAAGCTTGTTGATTGTTAGGGAATAGGGGTTTCCCTTGGTCAAACCTCATTTAGGTAATTAAACCTTGTGATGAAATTTTTGAAAGAATGAACAGGAACATCTTATCATACATTTTTTGTGTTGTCTTTGATGTCACCATGCTATATGAGTTGCAATTGCAAGGTTAAGTCATTACTTGTTTCGATATTCTGGACTGGTATCTGAACTAGTATGTAGTTATCATCCTTTGGTATTTTGGTCTGCAATCCTCCACTGTTGATTGTTGATACTTGCAGTTTTGGGAAATGGTTTGTAAATGTTGGAAGGTTGTATATTCAAAATATCACATGTTTAGGTGCTCATACAACAAGTTGGCATTGCTCTGTTAATTGCATTTTATTATTAGGTCCATGTCTGGCTGACCTAATGGATAATTGGTGTTATGATGAATTAAATTTTCTATAGATGTATGTGTGACCTATCTTAGGTCCATGTCGACATGTTACATCATGCTACACATTTGATTTTTCTTTGGAACGATTTTGTGCATGCTTGGAGCCGACCTAATTAGTGTTTTCAGATGGATCAACTATATATATTGGATAGTTTTTGAGTTTTTGGTAAGCAAAGATAATGATGTGAATGTGAAGAAATGTGAAGATGATGAAGTGTGTTAAATCATTTTATTGAGCATCAAAGGAATTTAAGCAAAACTTGTTAGGTGTACTTTTTAGTTCATTTTTTGGCTGTAAGCTATTTTGTTACTATATATTTTTAGGTAGTGAGCCTCCTATTTTTGGATAGTGAGTCCTAGCAGTGAGCCACCCTTTTGTAATATCTTATAACAAGTTATACTATATAGTGAGCTAACCTCACTATGGTTTTTCCCATTTTGGGTTTTCCACACAAAAATCTTGGTGTTCATGTGTTGTGTGCTTTAATGTTATGCTAATGCTCTTGCTATGCATATTTACTATTATATTCATTGGAACAATTGGATGGTGTTTGTTCAATAAATTAAACAAGATACCGATTCACCCCCCTCTTGGTATCTTGGGTATTCAACAATTGGTATCAGAGCTTGGTTCCTCTGGAGAAGCCTAACAACTTGAGGAAGATTCTGAAGATTGAATAAATAGATCATAAAGAAGAGCTCCAAACTGCTCTTGAAGACCTTGACAAGGTTGAAAGTGAAAATAGAGATTTGAAAGAAAAATCTTGATGATGCAAATGAATGTGTTTTGAAATTGAAAGAGAAATTGAAGAAGTTCAAGGAAAGAAATAGAGAAGTGAGTGAGAAATTAAAGCAAGAAAATGAAGAGATGACCAGATTGAAGGTGCAAGTAGAGGAAAATAAAATAATTAAAGAATTCTAGGATAAAGTGGTGCAAAGCAAGACTGATGAATGCACAAGGCTTGAACAAGAAGTGGTGAACCTAAAAGTAGAACTGGAGAAATCAAAACTCTATGAAGATAATTTCAAGTCAAGCTCCACCAAGCTTGATGAGTTGATTATAGGGTAGACACCTTCTAAAGATAAAGGTGGCTTGGGAAATGAATCCAGTGAAATCTCTAAGGTTGTGTAGACCTCAAATCCTGTGAATAATCAGAAAACTCAAGATAAAGGGAAACAAAAAAGAAATCCAAGAAACTTTGCTATAAGACCACCTATCATACAACCAAATGCTCAAATGTAACCATCTTTCAATTGTGTTTGCTTTTCATGTAATAAATTTGGTCACATGGCAACATAATGTAGTAGGATGAATTAGTTTGCTAGTTCCTTCTATGGACAATGTTTTGCATGCAAGAAAATTGGACATAGAGCTAGTGAATGTAGAACTCAGATGATGAATTGGTTTAATGGAGGAAGGATGAATCGATCCTTTCCTTGTTACTGCTATGCATATAATATGTTTGGATACAAAGAAAATTAGTGTAGATCAAGGGGTAATGGAGGACAAAGAAAATAGAGAAATGTTGCCTACCACAATTGCAACAAACCAAGACATATTTCAAGAGTTTGTAAAAGGTAAAAGGGAAAACAATCTGATTCAGTAAAGAAGAAAGAATCGATAAAGACAATTGGTAAGAATGAAGGAAAAAAAGAAATGAAAAAGATCTGGAGAAAGAAAGAAGAGCCTGAAACATCTGATGCATTTGTGCTCCCATTTGGTGGAGATAATTCCTCTAGGAATTAGACCCAACATGGTCTTAGGAGGAATTTTATCATAAAATTGATTGAACCCCCTAATATTTGGCATGTTAGTCTTTAGACCAAGGATATGTTGTAAAGAATGGATATAAATATTTTATGCAAAAGGAACCAAAATAAAAGGTGTAGGCATGTTCTTTTGTGGAGAAAATTAGGGTTTTCCTGTGTAGTGAAGAAGGGTTTTTAGTAGCTTTTTGAAAAAAATTCGTATTTAATGCAGATTATGGTAGATCATTGGTTTATAAAGTTAATTATTAAGGAATATTTGATCACTTGTGCATTTGAAGAAATTGGAGGACATTTTGGAGTGTTCTTTAGGCAATTTGAAGTGTGAGTTGTGTAAACCCTAGTTTTGGTTTTCGCGAAGAAAAAGGTATTTTGCTTATCCATGCTATTGTGGGTTTGTCTGTATCATATTTTTGGAATTGTTGAACTTTATTGGTGGATAAATGGAAACCATTTTAGTTGTAAATGTGTCAGAAAGACCTAGACCATCATATAGGAAGTATTATATGAAGGTTTTCGAAGATGACCCTTTGGGTGCCTTCTCATTGATTCCACATGGGGTTATGCCAACTGAAGATACAAGAATGTTCATTCAAGTCAAAACTAAGGAATTCAATCACAGTAAATTGATAGATATCTGGCAGAATGAGCTCACTGGGGATGATTTCTTGATAAAACCTAAATATTCAAACATTGTTGCGAAAAGATTGGATAGATGGAATTGATTTCCTAATTTTAGCTCCATAGTTGATGACAAGTATGTAAAGCCAACTCTTAATGGAATGCATGAAAAATTATTCTAGACTGATAGCCCCCATCTTATTACCAAAGAAGAAATTAAGGCTATTACCAGACTCTATGACACCAGACCGATACTCGTGTTGAAAATTGTGAAGATTGAAGTGGTGATGGAACTCACCAAAGCTACATATGATAGGAGAGATTTAACTAAAAAGCCTATCACTAATCCTACTGCGAGGTATGTTGCAATAATGATTAGACATAAGATCTATTTCACTAATAGAGAGAACTCAGTATTTGCTATAACAATTTATATTGGTTTTGATATGGAAATTAATGATGTAGATTATGATTTGTATGAACTCCTTTAGCAGCAGTTGTTTGAAAACCTAAGGATGACCCGAGAAAAGAAGTATGCTTTTAAATTTGGTTCCTTAATTGTTTGTTTGGCGTTCTATTTCTATAGAATACTTCCTAGAAGAGATGATGTGGTAATTTGGGACACATCTAGACCAATTACACATCAAATTCTTGATTATATGCATAATTTGTGTGACTTGAAGGCTAGAGATAATGCTCTAACATCATTCTTTGTTGTGTTCAAGAGAAACATGAATGAAAGAGAAAGAATTCCAAGAAAAGTTGTTGAGAAGTACAAAAATAATATTATATTTCATGTCTCCTCTAATGAATGTATGATTGAAGTTGTTGAATCTCAAACCATATGGATTCAATCATTGGGTTATGAGATCACAAAAGATGAAGCTGAAGGCTATGCACATGTATGATTGAAAAGTTTGAAAGATGTCAATGAACCTAGAGTTAGCACTTATGCAGAGAAATCTATGGAGGTTCACTTGGAGCACATGAAGCCTATAATAAGAATATAGATAGAAAGCTTAGAGGAGTAGGTCTCACTCATGAGCAGATTGCACATAGTAGGGTTATGAGAGATTAGGTGGAGGGAGAATCATCAGGACTAAGGAGATCTAGTAGAACTGCTCCTCCAAAACCTCTCACTGCCCTTATAGTAAAGGTAGAACCTAGTGTAGGCGACAAAGGCAAAGGCTTGGCTCCTTCTAGACCTAATACGAGATCTGGGAAAAGGAAAGAGACTCCTTTGGTGGTATCTTGAAAGAGAGGAAAGAAAAGAAAAGCTACAAGGGAGAAAAATATGTGTCATTGAAGAACAAGAGGAAGAGGAGGAGGAGGAACCTACAATAAAGTTGGTGAGAAGGAGAAGAGGAAGCTTGTCCTCTAGTGAAGGTGTTTCTTAGGAAGCTAGTGTTGGATCTAAGAGATTTCATATTGTTTCATCCTCTAAAGAAGATGAAGAACAAGAATTTCGTGTTCATGTGCACAAAAAACCAAAATCGAAGAAAACAAAATTTTTTGAAGATGCCTCTCTAGTAAAACCTGGTCCCCTTCTTAAATTAGAGGTAATAGTAAACTCTTTGATATATTTTGAAGAAATGTTGAAGCCTACTATAGAAATTTATGACCAAGCTAGTAAATAGGACAAAAAAATATTATTTTTAGCTACTATTCAATATGTTATCACATTGGATGTGTGCCATAGAAAAATGGCCCCTTGTCAGTTTCATGGCCTTTTAGGTCTTGTTTCATGGTGTTGGAACTATACTGCTTTGATTTTATGTTGCAACATGGCTTGTACATGCTTATTTAAGTACGAAAACTCAAAAAATGACCTCTTGTGAAGGTGTTGTGAAGTGTTGTAAGACATTTCTACATTCTTCTAGACCTTATTAATTACAATTCACCTAAAAATAACCTTTTTACTCATCAAAAAGTTCTATTTTGATGTGTTGTAAAGTCTTGTAACAAGATTTCATCCTTTTCTAGGCACATCTTCACTATTTATCCCCTTTTCATGCTTTATTTGACCCCTTTATGCTCTCATATGCTTAATTAAGTGTATTTTTGAGTATTATCGTGACAAAAAACATTAAATACAACATATATCTTGACACACATTTTTAGGTCGTAGGTGGGACCCATTTTCCATGGGTGGTGAATGAGTCCCCCTTGGCCCCAAATTCAAAATATTTTAAATTTCCTTTTAGGATTTTATTCAATATCACTTGATGTCAACTTGTGATGAGATATGAATGGGTAACTAAGGCACAAGTGTGTATAAATATGTGTTTTTCACCTCATTTTACATCTCCTCACTCATTCAAGCATTTCATCTCATATTTCAAGCATTCAAGCATTTTACAACATCTTTTCAAACACTATTCAAGCATTTTGAAGCAACCATTGACATTACTTTAGATTTACATCATCAAGGGTTTGGTGAGTTAATAGCAATTGCATGTTGTTAGTTTATCATTCCTTTGCATTTCATTATTTTATTAAAGGTTTGATTACCAAAATTGGGTTTGACCAAGGAAAACCCCTATTCACTAACCTTAAACCATTTTCCCCCTATTGCATGTTTGTTTGTAGACCTAGGTATGTAGATTTTACAAGATTTTTGGTATCAAAGATTGGTTTACAAGTCAACTAGGTGCTTCAAGTCAACTTAAGTCTATTTCAAGCTTGGAGAAGGTTTTCTATCCGTTTTCTACAAAATTGACTTTAGTAACCCGACAAACAGTGATTTCGAGATCTAGTGTTGCAAATTTAACTCCTGATTTTAAGAAATTTCGGAGAGGACTGATTCGCCACCTGTGGTGAATGAGTTTGACCTTAGGAATGGAAATCTAAGTTTTGTCTTATTTTGGGTCTTGATAGATAGAAACCTGTTCTCGAAAGTTTTTCACCAAGAGGAGGATTGATTCACCACCTTGGGCGAATGAGTCCCACTGTGAAAAATTAGTGATTTCAACCAGCATCTATAACACTCATGATTCATCACACTTCATTTGGGTGCACTCAAATTCATCCCGTTCCTTTCTATTTTGCATAATTTCTTCATTTACTTCATTGTTTGCATATCACAATGTGTTTTCAAAAATAGCTTTAATTTCACTTTTGCATTCGTTTCCATTTATTTAGACCAGTCAATTGCATTTAGTTAGCTTCATTTAGGTTAGAAAATATCACACATAACAATTTTGCTCCTATCTCTCTCCTTTTAGGTGAAAAACCCTAGAAGTGCAAGAGTTGTCCATAGGAGCCAAAAATCATGGGTTTAGGATGTAATTTGGGATGATGTAAAGAATAATGTACCTAAGAAAATGTGGGTAGCTCTGATGAAGATAAGATCAAAGGCCATTGAATTAGAAGAGAAAATTAGAAATGATACATTTGAGAAGATTGGGTCTTCCTTAACCCAGATGATTTGAAAACTTTGAAGAAGTTTTATGTTAAAATGTTCTAGATGAAGAAAAGAGTGAGCACTTTAATGAAAAAGGATAAGAAATAGATAAATAAAATAAGGATATTGCAAAAGAAATTATAGATATGGCTGAAAAATATGGCATGCTTAGTGCACTACCATCTGGTTCTGCACCCAAGTCAAGTGAAGTTGTTCTAATAGAAGAAGTTGAGGAAGACATTCTTCCCGGTATAGGGGATACATATATTCCTTTGGAAAAAAATGATGTAGGTATCCCTCTAGATACATATGTTACAAATGATCCTTCTGAGATAGAGAAATAGAATGAGTGAGATGCTGAGCCAAAAAAACATTATGTTGACCCTCTGGAGCATATTGAAGATGAAAAAGATAATGTTGAAGAAGAAAGGGGTAATGATGAAGGTGAAAAAGATAATACTAAAGGAGATCTTGATAAAAATAAAGGTGAAGGGAATGATGAAGAAGGTAGCAGAGATAAAGACAAAGATGAAAAGGAAGAAGAAGAAGAAGAAGAAGAAGAAGAAAAGAAAGAAGAAGAGAAAGAAGAAGAAGAAGAAGAGAAGGAAAAGGAAAAATAAAATGTAGAGGAAGAAGAGAAAAATGGGGAATCTGTAGGGAAGAATGAAGAAAATCAAAGGTAGGTTGTAGAATCTCATAGATCTCCTAGAGAATCCTCCTCCGATGATGTATTGAAAGGCTTTTTGTCTAAGCAGATTAGATTCTAGCTAGTGATTCCTCCAGTACTTCTACAACTTCCCATGACTCAAGGTAGTGTGGAACTAGATAAAATTTCTCTTGTTCATAAGTTGGTGTTGGGGGATGCATTGCATGCATCTGATAGAAGATAAATCTTAGAGACACACCAGAAAGGAACCAAGTTAATTGTTGATGCTCTTAAAGCTTTGTAGGAGACCACACCTGGTACTTCAATGGACACATCTCTCACACCAGTAGAGAACTTGACACTGATATTGGAATCCTTTAAGGAGTATGCCTCTGGAATTGGTGAGAAAACAAAGGAAGAGGTTGAGGAGAAATTGGTAGAGAGAAGGTTGTTGGCTCTACTTGACAAGTGTGCTTTGGCACACATAAATGTTCAAAAGAATATGGAAGCTATGTAGACTTGTGAGTCTGAGGCAAATGATGTCCTTGCTTATTAATTAAAATGGCCGAATTTCACTCAGAATATTAAGGATCTTATGGACTCCATGGATTCTTAGTTAATTGTTGTCTCCAGTGCCTACAATGCATCTAAGGAAAGAGATAGATCAACCTAGAATTCCATCTCTGCTCATAGAGATAAATTTTTCATTTTACAAAAGGAGGATATCATCAAAAGATTTGGTCAGTTAGGTGACCTTGTGAGAATGGAGTACTCCCTACTTTCCAATGCTTTGGAAAGTTCAAAGAGACTTGAGAAGATAAATTTAACTCCTAGTACTCTGGATTATGCAAAGGAAAGTCTAGTAGAAACACTTGTTGATTGTTAGGGAATAGCTTGGATTTTCCTCGATCAAACCTTGTTTAGGTAATTAAACTTTGTGATGAAATAATGAAATAGAAAAATGAAATATGAAACATGAAACAATGATACCCTGGATGATGTATTGGAATGTAAATCAACAATATAACATGAAGTGGCCATGTATAATGTAGATCTTGATCTTGAATTGGATATGAAACAATGCTTAACTTGGATCTTGAATACTACTATAGACACCTAAATTTGGACACTTACATTGGTCCAAATTTATCCCTATTCACCTAAAAATCCTCTTATCTGCATTAATTAGGTAATTTTTCTATTATCTAAATAATATCCTTAAATTCCTCTAAATGCCTAAGGTATCTAGTTAAATAATTAAATACCTTATCTCTTTAACTCCCCCTTTCATCAAATGAATTAAATAAATATGACATTTATTTAATTCCTCACATGTCACATCCTTTATCTTAATCATAATTATTCTCCTAATCTCATCATTAGAAATGTGCACATGCTTGATCCTTGATTAGGATGTGTCACATCCTCCAAATTTTGCAAGTTGGCCTCTAATCTTCCTTAACCACTAATTATCTTCTAATCACTGATTAGCTAATCCAATCAACATCTTGGCCAACTCTCCCCATCCCTGAAGGAATTTTTAATTCTTTTTTATTTATCCAATGCTCCTCTCTTCCCCATGTGAATTTTTAATTCACTTTAATGCCTCCAAGGAATCTTCTCTTCCCCATGCAAGTTTTAGAACCTTTGACTTGTTACATCACTCACATGTGCCAAAGCCTTGTAGAATCTTTGACTTGTCACATCAGTCACATGTGGACAAGTACTTACCTTTTTAGGCACCTTGTCTTATCCACAAGATCTCCCAATCATGTGAATTTTTAATTCACATTTATTCACCCAAGATTCTCCTCTTCCCCATGTGATCATTGAGATGTCACATCATCCCTTTTCCAAGGTACTTGCAAGTACCTCCACATCATGTACCTTCCTTCCACCCCATTTCTAAGCCACTTCACATTCCACATGTTAAGATGTGAGGGCTTGTGAGTCCTAAACTCACCATAGCCCTTCATCTTGGCATTATTGGTTTAATCTCAACCATTGAATTCTCTAGAGAATTCAAATTCCTCTATAAATACCCCATCTTTTCTCTCATTTAGGGAGTTCATGATTTTGCTACCAAATTCTTTCCAATTTGACATTTGAGCCATACTTAAACAATTTTCACACTTTTCCTTCACCATAGCACTTGCATCCCATACTCATCTACTTTCAATCATCTTTGCATCCCATCTCACATCTTTTGCCATCAAGAGGAGCATACACAATATCAAAAATCAAGGGCCAACCAAAGGAGCAACTTAGCAAGGTATAATCTTTCCATCTTCATATGTTAAGTTCAATGTTTTTGCCCAATATTGAGGTGTTAGGTGTTTATTTTTTTATTGCATTTCTTTTGTTGCTACACATTTCTAAACCAATATTTTCACCTAATCACATTTCTGGCATGCCAGGTGGGACCCACAGACGAGTCTTTTGCTTTCATGTTTTCTATTTTTTCACTATTTGTAGGTGTAGGTTGTAGAGGGGAAAACCTGCCCTCATAGAGAGGCGAACCTACCCATCCAGGGGTAGACATACCCACTAGGGGCAGAATTGACCTATCATAGGGGTGGACTTTCCCTCCAAAGGCGAACCTGACCAAAACTAGGGGCAGAACCGACCTCTAGGGGTGGACTCGACCTAAACCAGGGGTGGATCCGACCAAAACTAGGGGTGGACTCGACATCTAGGGGTAGACCTAACCAAAACTTGGGGTGGACCTGACCTCTAGGGGTGGACCAGACCAAAATCAGGGGCAGACCTGCCCAAAACATATTTTTCTAGAAGGTAAAAACTAAAGTTTAAGCACTATTTTTAGCTGTTTTGAGTATTTCTAACCCCCTAATGTTTGTTGTTTGTGTTTGTGCAAGGATTTGACTAGCGTTTGGTGAAAAAATGTAAAAAAAAATTCTAACAAGTTTCTTGCAGGGCCATCCATTTTGAAACGTTTATTAGCTATTTGTTATCACTTTTCATTAATTTAGGCACACAAATTAACTAGGGGGTGTCAATATACTTTGTGTGCCATGCTTGTGGTAGGATATTGATGTATCCAATCCCCTTGAGCCATCTGGAAATCCTGGGTGATGAGAAATCATAGCTTACCAAGTCCTTTTGAGTCACCCATTTTTCTTTTTCTTAGGGAACCTTCTTCAGGATTTCATCACCCCAAGGGATGATCACAACCACACACACTGATGGGGTATATAAAGGGGGAGAGTCAAAGATGTACCCCAATCTAGCCATGTCATAATTTGCAAAGCATCAAGATGACGTGAAGAGTTGGTCTGAGCCTTTAGTACCTCACTAAGGTTCTCGAATCACACTTGTGATGGACTACTGTTTATGGTTTGGGCCTCACATACTGGGTGTATATCGAGGAATCCTTAGCCACCTTGTCTATCCTAGAATAGAAGAATTTGTTGGCCATACCCATTCTACTAATCTTAGGATTGTGCTAATTGAACTATTTTCTTTGTGCAAAACCAATAATTTTCTATTCAGTTGAGTAAGCATTATCCTCTGGTTGCTATTTGTTGTGTTTTGGGTCCTTTTCCTTAGTCATTTTTGTGAAAACCAAGTTCAAAATTGTCCATAGGTGGACTTGTCTATCAGGGATAGACTTGACCTTTTTTAGGGGTGGACCTATCCTCTGTATTAGTCCATTTTCAACTTGTTTCAATCATATTTGTCCAACTTTTAGCCAGACAGGCGTACCCGCCCTCCAAGGGCATACCTTCCCTCTTTCAAGGGAAAAATTGACCTTTTCCAAGGGTGGACCCACCCTCTAGGGGAAGACCTGACCTTTTTCAAGGGTGGACCTGCCCCTTGAACAGTCTGTTTTATCACCCATTTCATCATTTTGAACACCCGTTTCATCATTTCAAACACTTGTTTCATCTATTCCGAGCACTCATTTTGAGTACTCATTTATCTATTTTGAATCTTCATCCCCTCATTTTGAGAGTCATTCATCCATTTTGAGCACTCGTTCACTCATTCTAAGTAAACATTCATCCATTCTGAACATTCATTCTCCTCATTTCAAATTCCCATTCACTCTTTTTGATCATTCGTTTACTCTTTTCGAGTAAATTTATCCATTTTGAACCTCCTATCATTTAAAACTCTCGTTCAGTCATTCTGATCATTCGTTTACTCATTCTGAGTAATCATTTGCTCATTTCGAACCTACATCTTCTTGTTTTGAGAATCATTCATTCATTGTGAGCAATTTTTTACTCGTTTCGAGTAGTCATTCATCCCTCTCGATCATCTATTTTCTTATTCCAAGTAATATTTCATCTATTTCGAACCTCCTCCTCCCATTTTGAGCAGTCGTTCATCCATTTCTATCATCTGTTTCCCCAATTAGATCATTGTCTTCCCCATTCAAATCCCCTAGACTTCATTTCAGGTTATTATCCCAATTGACCTAGGTGTCTAAATTGATCATCATCATCAACATCTACTTAGGATTTCCATCTATCCTAAGTCAATCAATCATCATCATCGGCTGAAACAATTCTCTTTCAATCTCAAGGTAGATTCGGTGTCATAGTCATCCATTTATCCTTAATCCAATCAATTAGTATCCTAAGTCACCTAGGGTAATCTCTAAATGGGATTTTCCAATCCCTTTTATCATCCTATCTGATCCATCATTTGATCTTATCAATCATTAATCGATCTTATCCAATCCAATCCAATCACATCCTTATCCAATCACCTTCAACGCAATCAATCTACTTCCATCTCAAAGCACATTCAGTGTCATAATCATCCTTTGATAATAAAATCCGATCATCAAAATCAATCCCATCATATCATCCAATCATCTTATTCTAAGCTTTAATCCAATCCTAATCTAAGCTTAACCTAAATCCCGATTTGAGATTTAATTCGTTTCCATCCAAAATATTTGATCCATTCTCTTTAATCCTTTCATCATCATGAATCCTTATCCTCCATCAATAGTAGTCAAGGGAAACCCTAATTACGTCAACGACGATAACAAAGGTCTTGGCGATCAAGAGGTATACGACATAGATCCCCTTGACGCTGTCATTGCTAGTAAGCTTTCTCCACCTACTTTTCCAAATCCAACTACTCCTCTAAGCTATACAATTATGTCTTCATCCATGCCTAATCACATTTCTTATGCTACCTTTGATAAGGGATTTCAAGTATCTTCCCCATCCCCATGTTCATCATGTCCTTCATCCACGATATCCACATCTTCTTATCCTAATTTTCCACCCCAATACTCTTATTAGAATTCCCCATCCATACCCCCTATCCTAATCCTCTTTCCCAGTCTACCTATACTAATCCTACATACACACCCTTTTACCTTAATCCCACATCCATGTCTTCTCATCCTAATCCACCATCCCAATACATTTACTACAATCCATCAACTATATCCTTTTTCCCTAATCTACAATCCATGTCCCCCTATCCTAATTCACCACTCCAATATCCCTACCTTAACCCCCCATCCAATCCTAATCCTCCATCTACCCCCAGTCCTACATCCAATCCCATTCCTCCATCTAACCCTAGTCCACCAATACATGATCCTAGACCAATCCCTAATCCCTCATCTACTCCTATCATGCCATCTCAGCCTAGAGTATGAAAGTTTCTCACTCCAGAAGTTCTCCAAGGACTTATGGCAAAGCACACATCCCCCACTCCACCACTTGGAGTCATGGAACCATGCCATCCCAATTTGTCATCCATGGTCACTAATGATGAAACCCATCTCCAGCCCACACCTATCAATGATGCTACCACCCCTAGCACCACTCAAACCATCGAAACCATCACATCCTCTAAATCCATTGAGCCCCCATCTCCTACTCTAAGATCTACCGATCCCATCAAAGATAACCAAATCCGATCCAATCCTCCTACACCTAGATCCTCCCAATCCATCAAAGATCCACCAATCCAATCCACTCCATCCATTCCTAGTATCACCACAATCCCTCCTCTTGAACTTCATGAATCCTCTATCCATCCACCTCACCCACTTGGGGAGTCCATCCAATATTCCTTCATTATCATGCCTCCCACACATGATGAGTCATGCCAAGAGCTTGATCCAAAGCATGCCATATTCCCTCCTCCACACCACAATCCTGTCATCCTAGCTATTCCACCTCAAGATCATAATCCATCATCCACTACAACCCATAATCTCTTTGTCACTCAAGATTCCACCGCTCCATCTTATGATCCCTTATCCCCATCTCCATTGTATGAGCCCTTATCTACCACTTCCACAAATCTAAATCCTATCATATTCCCTAATCCCTCTCTTGATACCACCCATCCAAAAGATGCTACCCCCTCATATTCTTCTGGTGATCCTCCACCATCGCCTAACCATACTATTCCCACACTACTTGTATATCCCCTTAGTACTCTCACATTCTTCCATGGTGGTATCCTTGCTGAAGAAAAGCATAACATATATACCACCCATCATCCTTTGCCTAAGAGTGGACTCGTATCATACTACCAGAATAACAAAAATCTTGTCATAGATTGAATGCTCAAGAACATGAAATATCGAGGAAAAGTTTAGGCCTTCATGAGAAAGGTATTTTAGAGCCCATCCAAGTCCAAGAGCATGACTACACATGTGGTCTTGGTTATATCTCTCAAGACTCACAAGCTAAAAATGTTGGTACAACCTCTATATGTCCTTAATGAGCTTCTTCCAAAAGAAATATAGGCTCTTCCCATTGCTCCACCAAATCATTTGCTGCCATCCCCCCTCCTCCATCATATCACCTCAAAACAACCTTCCACATTCCTCCATCTGCTCCATCCATTTTGGTTCCTTATGTTCCTCCATCCACCATCACACATCCTCCAACCACTAAGTCCATTTTGGGCCCTTATATCCCACACTTACCTACTCCATCTCATCTTATTCATCCTTTTATCCACCCATCAACTACCCATATCACTCATAATAAAAATCCCACTCGCATGTCCCCTAATCAGGATCAACAAAGGCACGTACCGTCATATCCTCCATGTACACATAATTCCCATAATCCTACCTCCATTGCTCCACACCATCCATCTCCTTACACCCATCCCATTTCTATTAAAAGAACTTTGGATGTTAAAGTAACAATGCATGAATCTCAACATCCACATGAATCAAAATCTCCTCATGCCCCCTCTAAAAGACATGTTGACAAGAAGAAAAATATAATCCACAATCAAATCCAAAATCCAAATCAAATCCATAGGCCACAAAGGCCCAACAAAGCAAAGATCAAAATTGTGTGGATTCAAAAGAAAAAAAGATGCAATACCTTCAAATGAAAAATTTGTAACAATGTCCAAAGTTGCTAATCCAAAAGCTAATCATACACCCCTTTCATCTCCTAAATCTGTTTTGGGTCCTTATGTCCCAAAATTCACCATCCCATCTCCTCCATTATCCCCACATTCTCCATCCATTAATCCTCCTATCATTTCACATCCACCACCCTATGTGCCAATGTTGGTCCTAAACTCACCACCCCATCACACACCTACCCTATCATTCTATCCATAACCTTTCCATCATCCCATCCATTATCCCACATATCTTCCCCATCAAATCCCTATAATTCATCCTCTTGCATAATCCATTTATCCTAATAAGGTTGTACCAACATTAGATAGTCACTTCACACATGGGCTCTTAATACGTCATTTGGAACTTGAAGCTTGATTCAGTTATCCTTATCCCTATCATATTCCTTCTAAATCTGCTTATTCATATCTCTATCCTTATCCATCTTCATATACTATCACAAAAGTCTAAAAAAGTCAACAAAGTAAAAAAAGTAAAAAGATCCAAAAAAGAAAAAAAAAAAGTAAAGAGAAATAATTCGTCCAATGGTGAAAACTTGGAAAATAAGTGCCTTGGATAAGTACCATGATGAAAACTTGGCAAACAAGCATCATGCGTAAATCCCCATCCATTCTTTTACACACTTGGGGGCAACTTCCTGTTATGCACTCCTTACATCTGCTATGCTTCCAACTATGCACCCGTCTTCCTGCTTTCATCCCCTCCATCCCACCTATCTTTCGCATCCTACCATCATATCCCATTTATTTCCCATCCCTCCATCCTTCTTGTGATCTTGATCAAAACCGGGGCACCTATCTATACATGCTTTGGACACCTCTTGGTGTGCATTCCTTTCATCCATGCTCTATCGTATTCCTGAGTCACCCATCTTATCCTCCCCTTGTTATCTATGTTATTTTCCCATCCACTCATGTTGCATCCCTCTAGCCTCATAACACATGACATATTTAGAGTGGGGGAACTTATCTACCTTTGTGACATATTCCTTGGAGACATCATCTATCATAACAATCTCTTTCATCTCCCCATCCTTATCTTCCTATCCAAACAATCCCTTTCATCCCCCAATCCTTATCTTCCCTTCCAAACAATTCTTTCCATCTCCTCAACCTTATCCCTCTATTCATCCATCATAAAATCCCTTTCACCTCCCCATCCTTATCTTCATATCCATCATAACAATCCTCTCCATCTCCCAATCCTTATCTTCCTATCCATCCAATCCCTTTCATCTGCCCATCCTTATCTTCCTATCCATCATAACATCCCTTTCATCTCCTTGTCCATATCCATCTATTCATCTATCTATTCATCCATCATGGCATCCCTTTCATCTTCCCATCCTTATCTTGATATCCATTATAACAATCCCCTTTGTCTCCCAATCCTTATCTTCCTATCCATCATAACATCCCTTTTATCTCCTCATCCTTATCTCTCTATTCATCCATCATAGCATCCCTTTCATCTCCCCATCCTACTCTTCCTATCCACTCATCTTTCTCTTCTTACCCATTCATCCCTATCCTCATGCCATCTGGTAATCCCTTGTCATTGGTATCTAGTTATAGGCCACTCCCCATGCACTCCAATACTTCCTTTGCGCATATTTCCAATCTCCTATCGCTTCTCATCATTTATCTCTCCACTGTATAATTCTCCCAATTCATCTTTTGATGATTTGGATCACTATCATATCCTTGAGATTCATTTGATCACCATCATCCTATCCAATCCAACAGGTCTACCCAGACTCATCGTTTTGGTTCCATCATTCTATCCCCTTATTTGGGTTATCTCATCATCCCTTATCCATTGTTTTGATTTGGTCTTCTAGTCGAACTGCGTTGCCCCTATGCTTTCACATAGGCAAGGTTGATCATTTGATCCACCCCCAGGGTTCCTTTATTGTCTATCATCAATCTTTCTACTTTTTTCTATCTTGTCTTGGTCATCCATTAAGGTCTCCATTTTCCTCTTTCTACCTTTATCCATCATTAGTCTTCAGTATTTTATCAAACAACAAAGGCTCTACACTTTCACAAAGGAAAGTCTAATCTCTGATCAGCCCCCGAGCCCCTAGGTCTTTAGGGTGTGTCAGTCCCATGTCTTGTCTCTCTTGTGTCGTGTCATCAAGCTATGCCCTTATTTAGCTGGTCCTTAACAAACAAGATCCACTTGTATCAGCATATCCAATCAACTTTGAGTATCCCATGTCATATTGATCTTTTAGTTAGTATCCACCATCAGTCTCAATAGGATGCATCCTTCCTAATAGACCTCATCAACCCCACCCATCCTCTTGATCCTATGGCAAAGGATGTTTGAAATTGATTGTGATCTTTTGATGCTTTTGGCTTTTGTTTATCACTTGAGATCCCTATCATCACTTTTCAAGGCCTCCTTGATCCATCATATCATGGTGTGCGCTGACTAGTAAACATAGGGGCATATCTTGACCTTTTCTTTGTTGTTTTCTTCTTATTTGTCTCATGTAGTACCCACCAAGACTCCTACGGTCTTGTGTTATGCTGGGGCATCCTTTTATGTGTGTAGTTATCTCAATACCTAGCCTAACTAGGGTCTTCGTGACTTTGGGGTGTTGGGATAGCCTTCTTGTCTGTTGTGTGTGTTTTATGCATTAGGCATGAATTCTCCTTTGTTCTTCATACCCTGGCATCTTGTGTCTTATGCTATAGCAAAAATTAGTGCTTTGAAAATGGAAAATTACATTAGGATTGTATCCCATCTTCCCCCCCAATCCATTCATCCTCTCATCTATCCAAATCCCCCCCATCCATTCATCTTTCATAAATCTCCCTCCCCTATCCATCCAATCCCTTCCATCCTTTTAGAATAATATCAATTGGTTATTCTAAGCATCTTGTCCCCCATCATCTTTATGCCTTTCATCCATCTCACATCTCAATCCTTGGAATCCTCATCCATTCAATGTAGCACATCATCTAATCACATCCTTGGTCTTGTCCCCAGTCTTATTACAAGCCTTGATCCAATCATCCTCATCATTGTCCTCACCCTCAGGATGTATCCTTCCCTCATCAACAACCCCTTTTTCAAGATGTATCCTTCCATATCATCATGCTATTTTGGGATGTATCCTTCCCTCATCAACAACACTTTCATCATCATCATCGAGATGTACCCTTCCCTATCCTTTTGTGTTGTCTTGGGATATATCATTCCCTCCATGACAACACTCCATCCATCATCAACCCATTTTGGCTTATAGCTTGATTGGGGAAACATTACCTCTTTTCCTTCCATCCATTTGTGCTTCTCATCATATCCCATTTTTTATCATCCTTTCTTATCCATCACTTTACATAATCATCCTCATATCCCCTTTCATTGTCTCATCCATTTCGAGAGCACACCCATGTTCTCTTGAACCCGCATGTCCTCTCGAAGGGGAATCCTCATCCCTAACCTTCATCTTCACCCCCATCATCTTCCTTCCTAGTCACTTCGTTGATGATTGGGGAATCTTTTCCAATCTAACAGTCTTCTTTGGGGTTCTATGCTTTAATATTCTTTGAAATAATGTTGCTTCGTAGCACCATCTCAAAGAGGGAAAAAATGTAGACACCTAAATTTGGACACTTACATTGTTCCAAATTTATCCCTATTCGCCTAAACATCCTCTTATCTATATTAATTAGGTAATATTGCTATTATCTAATTAATATCTTTAAATTCCTCTAAATTCCTAAGGTATCTAGTTAAATAATTAAATAACTTACCTCTTTAACTCCCCCTTTCATCAAATGAATTCCTCACATGTCACATCCTTTATCTTAATCCTAATTATTCTCCTAATCTCGTCATTATAAATGTGCACATGCCTAATCCTTGATTAGGATGTGTCACATCCTCCAAAATTTTCAAGTTGGCCTCTAATCTTCCTTAACCACTAATTATCTTCTAATCACTGATTAGCTAATCTAATCAACATTTTGGTCAACTCTCCCCATCCCCTAAGGAATTTTTAATTCCTTTTTATTCATCCAAGGCTCCTCTCTTCCCCATGTGAATTTTTAATTTACTTTTATTCCTCCAAAGAATCTTCTCTTCCCCATGCAAGTTATAAAACCTTTGACTTGTCACATCACTCACATGTACCAAAGTCCTCTAGAATCTTTGACTTGTCACATTAGTCACATGTGGAAAAGTACTTACCTTTTTAGGCACTTTGTCTTATCCAAGATACTTTCCACCTCTCCCTTTGGAACCTTGTCTTATCCACAAGATCTCCCAATCATGTGAATTTTTAATTCACATTTATTCACCCAATATTCTCCTCTTCCCCATGTGATCATTGAGAGGTCACATCATCCCTTTTCCAAGGTACTTGCAAGTACCTCCACTAACGTACCTTCCTTCCACCTCATTTACACATCATCATTTCTAAGCCACTTCACATTCCACATGTCAAGATGTGAGGGCTTGTGAGTCCTCAACTCAGAATAGCCCTTCATCTTGGCCTTGTTGGTTTAATCTCAACCATTGGATTCTCTAGAGAATTCAAATTCCTTTATAAATACCCCCTCTTTTCTCTCATTTAGGGAGTTCATGATTTTGCTACCAAACTCTTGCCAATTTGACATTGAGCCATACTTAAACCAATTTTCACACTTTTCCTTCACCGAGGCACTTGCATCCCATACTCATCTACTTTCAATCATATTTGCATCCCATCTCACATCTTTTTCCATCAAGAGGAGCATACACAATATCAAAAATCAAGGGCCAACCAAAGGAGCAATTTAGCAAGGTATAATATTTCCATCTACATTTGTTAAGTTCAATGTTTTTGCCCAATCTTGAGGTGTTAGGTGTTTATTTTGTTTCTTGCATTTCTTTTATTGCTACACATTTTTGAACCAAAATTTTCACCTGATCACAACTACATCACAACAAATTAGCTCAATCACATGCTTGATGCACTATGCCTTTGACATGATGATATGATCTTGAATTACTACAATAAAAATTCAATAATCTACCTTTGAATGATTTGAGAATTCTATTGAATTACTCTTGTGAAAGTGTTCTAATGATAATTTGAATTCCTTAGGTTGCTTGTAAAATTGATAGGTAAAACTATGTGAATTAGCCTTGTATTTATACTAAACTTAAGATTTAATCTCAAAATTCAAATAATCCATGGTGACATCAGATCTTGGATTCAAAATCATTAAAATCCCACCACAAATAGGTTTAAAAGGGGTTTCCTTAGTAAGGAGGACCCATTCGCCACCTTGGGAAAATGGGTCCTAGCACAATTTTCTAAAACCAAGTTTTAGGGAGATGAATTAAGATGTAAAAGGGTATCCTAGGACCTAGTGGGGACCAATTCACCCAAGGTGGTGAATGAATCGCAAGTCACTATCCTAGGACTCAAACCTTTCCAAATTAAATATTATGCAACATTATTAATGGGTGTCGGGATATATCCTTCAAAAAATGTAATAATTAAGGCTTGGATTTGAATTTAAGGGGCCAATTAAGCTCTAATTAACCTCAATTAATTAATAAAGCCCTAAATTAATGTGAAAGTGTAAGAATTAGTTAAAAGGGTCTTAGAATTAGTGTGGATGTTTAAAACATATTATGTAACACTAAATCAAGGCATAATTAGGTTCATTTTAATATTAATTATTCCCAAATTAAGTGCGAAAAAGGGTTTCATTTTTCTACACTACATTATTATATTATTATATTTTTTAATTCTTTTGTATTATTATTAATATGAGGACTTTTATTAATTAATACACTATTATTAATATATAATATTTCTAAATTATATTATTATTATATTATCATTATAATTATATTATTGTTATAATTATATTATAATTTTATTAATTTTTTTTTATTATTATTATATTATGACATTTTTACTATTCAATATTATTAATATTAGTATTTATTGATTATTAATATGTTATTATTAATATACATAATAATAATATTATATTATGTTATTATGATTTTAGTTTCAATTTTTTACCTTTCTCATGGTTGTGGACCATTTTGTCCCCTACCCTTCTTTTAGAATAAGATTGTTGTTCAAATCTCTATTGACATGTATTTCTATTAATATTAGTGGGATGTGGATCATCTTCTTTCCTTTTATGTCTTTGTGAAATGGAATTTTTAACTTCCAATTGTTCTACGAATACTTCTACTTTTTTTTTCTTGTATATAGATTTTCTTTTCTATTTCATTACATCCTCTTCTTTGCTCATCCATTTTTGCATATATCATTTGTTCCTTTTGATGTTTCTGATATGCTCATTGATATTCTCTTTGGAATTGTTTTCTTTGTTCCTTAGATTCAATTTTTTTGGATCCATAGCTAAAATATATATAACATACACTAGTTTAATGAATGTAATATTTAAATGTAAAATAGATATATTTATTATGTATTGTTGTCCACTCAAGGAACACTGAGAGGGGGGGGGGTTGAATCAGTGTTCAACAAATTAGACTTTCAATTTAGATCTTAAATCATTTTCAACACATAAACAAAATAAAAGATGCAAGCACATGAACAAGATGATCAAAACACCATAACACCAATATTTTTACATGGAAACCCTATTAGAGGAAAACCCACAGTAGAGATTAATCCATAATTTATACTCTATTAAAAGAATGAATAAAAGGGAATGCACTTGCATTCAGGCACACTACCTAGAGCTCACTGCTCAAAATAAGGAAGTCTCATTACCTTAAAAAATGTTTGTGATTACAATAAAAATTGAATTGAGAAGATAACATCTACAAATGCCTAGATTCAGTTCTGGTGAAGCACATAAAATAAATTTTGAACCTTCTATTTGATCCTACAACTCGCTCTGTTCTGCCCCGATTCACAATAATCTTCTTTTGCTCAAGAAAAATTTACTCAACTGATCTTCTAATGTTTGCTCATACATCTATTCTGCTCTTTTTGCACATTCACACCTTCTCACTACTTCGTTCTCTCTCTACAAAAATGAATTACCGATCTCATGTATATATATCTGCTAGAAAAGATTTTAATTAGTTGGGTTAGCTTCAACAAAACATGAAATATTCTCCAACAGTCGACTCAAAACATAAGTTATATTTAAAGTGCACCCATAAAGGTTGGCTAAGATATAGCTGGGACCCAAAAAAATATTCTCAAACTTAGAAAAAATTAAAAAAATACTCCTTATACATCCACGACACACTACATTCATTGAGTCGGCCACAATGAGAAAATAAATAGAAAATCATTTTACCGAATCTCCTAACTCGTACACCGATTGCTGCAACACCACAAAACTTACCAATAAGGTAGCATACATGCTTAAAAAACTTTCCTAGAGATCCACAACATAAAATGATGATCTGGTGAAGCATACAAATCAACTAACTGACTAGATACCATGTTCTTCATTCTTTCTGCTGGTAACACACTATCTTCTACATTTTCTGCTAGTATAAGTAGATCCTAATCTATAGACCAAGATAATGACTTCAATTGCCATCAATGAAAACACTAGAAGCCATAAAAAATCTCCAAATCCATATGCCAATAATCTCCCCCTTTGGCATTGATGGCAACACTTAGTGAAAAATGACTAAGTGTCGAAACAAAAACTCAAAATTTCAAAACACAACAAAACATTACTCCCCCTTAGAATGTTAAGAAATTTTTTGTTGCTCTCCTCCCCATTTTTAATCAATGACAAATATATTCTTTACTAAGCTCTCACTCCTCCTTTAAAAAATTCAAAATTTGAAGTGAAACTATTGCACAAATCAGAAAATTATTTTATACTTATCTTTCACTTTTGGAAGAAATTTCTTCCAAGCATCTACAACAATCCCAATAATTATTATTATCAGACTATTTTTTTTTGATGTCCGGTTGATGATCTAAATGAGGGATTCTAGAATTGTAATTTCTTCTTCCAACTTCTCTCCTTTCTTTAGAATCTCAATTTTCTAATCCATTCGACATTCAGTTAAATCCTTCACTTTCCAGAAAGTTTCCATAAGAGTGTTTCTAGTAAAGTGAACCTTTGCATGCTCAGCTTGCAACTCATGAATCTTTTTCTTGACTGATCCATCTAGGTCCTGAAACATATTGTAATCCTAACCAATTCTAATCAACTCACTCTCAATTTTCTCCAACTTGTCCTTGTATTTACCAACCACATGAGGCCACCAAAGACAATAATTGTAGACCTTATTTGTTGGGTCAATGCATTTCCTTAACACATTCATTATCTTTTTTAGTTTGGCAAGAGATAGCCTAAATTGCTCCTTCATATGTAGAATTACTTCTTCATCTTTCTTGTCCTAAGACATAGAGTCCATAGCCTCCCTGATACATTCAATTAATTCTTCTAGAAGTACATTCTGCAAAATTTCCAATTCAATGTTGTTGAGCACAAAGTATCTTCCTAGAGTATCCTCAATGAAATCGTATTCATATGATTGTCCATTTAACCAGATGTCAGCAATCTTTTGCATTCCACCTTCCTCCTGAACAATCTGCAGTATCTTTGTTTTGAATAAAGCACCTTCTTCATCGCTTTCTTCTACTATCACAACATCTGGTTCAACTAATTCTGGTTCATCTCTTTGAGTGTAATCATTATAATCTTCATCTAGTATATCCACAATTACTTGCTCTTTTCCTTTTTCTTCAGCTCTTGGAGATTTTTGTGTTGGAGGAATGCCATATGCAAATTCTAGAGCCCTTTTTTGCTTCTTCTCCACCTTACCGGAAGAGGACCCAACTTCAACTGCTCTTATAAGAAGAGTGATGCTAACTATTCCAAATTTTCCCAACAACTCTCTTAAGAAATTTTCATGAACTTGCTCACAATTTTCCAGAGTATTGAAATGTTTAAAAATTTGTGTACAAACAGGTACATTTTCCTTCCATACAACATTATCATTCTGAGGCAAGCAATTCAAAAAATACATCATAATGCATATAACTAGGATACCAAACCTGAAGGGGTGATTTACATCCTTCATCAATTACACATTTTCCATCAATTTATCTTTCATCAATCCACATAGATCAAAGTCTTCATCTTCCATTATCATTTTGTGAGAAATGTAAACTGCGTTCACTAAAGGTTGATCCTTCCCTGTTTCTGAAGAAATTTTTATATGAAATTCCATGTGCAATGTACCTCATTATTGCATCTTTGATTATTGAAATTAACAGAGCTCTTTGATATCCTTTTACTCCAGTTAGGGTTTTGACCACTTGATTTCAAATCGCCTTCTTTTTTGGAACATCCCTAATATTGCATAGTCTTGTTAGATTTATGATCACCTCTTTTGAAATTTGATAGGGTTTGTCTAGACTAAGGATATTATCATCCAATCTGTTCAAGATAAACCTGACCACTTCCACATTGACGAAATAAGGAAACTCATTCTAGAAGTCCAAATTCTTATGTTTTGTACCTTCAAGCCACTTCAATTCACTAGTTGGCAACAAATTTCTTACATCCATGCTCTTACTACTACTATATTCGTCCAAAGTCACTATTCCTTTGATTTGCTTCATTTTACTTTCCGTACTAAACATGGTTTTCAATCGAGCAAAAAATTTCAAAATTCTACAAGCAACTGAAATACCTAAAGAATTCACTGCCAAATTTTCTTTACTCCTTTGAGATTTCACTACAGAGGCTCTCCTTCTATTCTATTTCAATGCAAGGTGACAAATGTGGGTTCCAAATACCATTTTATGACTTCACATGCTTAACCTTTTTAGTTGCATTAAATATTTTTCCCTCGGAGTTCCGATAACTCTATTTTCTCAGATAGCAAAAGAAAAGTTTGTCTACAGACCTTCTGTTTCACATGTTCCTACATAAGTGATCAATGATGCATTTTCAAAATTTTATCATAGCTACTAAAAATTTTCTACATTTCAGTGCTAGCTACCGATAGGGGGCCAAAGGATCTTCCTTGAAAAACTCCCCCTAGGGCAATGGCCTGAGCTCAATTTTTGGAGGAATTACCAAAGGGATTACTAGCTCAGGAAGCTTCTGGTATAGAATTATTTCCTTCATCAGATCCACTTTTCTTTACCCACTTTTTCTTCATGTAATCTATTATATCTTCCATAGTCACTTTTCCTTTTCCTTTTTCATTTTTTTGTGAAATTCTTACTCTATATACTGGACCTTTTCTATCCATGTTTTTGTTCCTATAGAATCTTGCAATGTGACCAAATCTGTTGCAACTATAACACACCAGATTTCTCTATCTAGACCACTCATTCCATTGATTTCCTCCTATAGACATAAAAAATATATTGATTAACATTACACATTCGATCCTGACTTACTAACATTGTTTCTTCCTGAATCATCCCTCGGTCTAACCATTTAATCAAATTCCCCTATCTGATTAAATTTATCTATATTCATTTCTTAATTAAATAAATCATTGTGTCTAATCAAGTCATTTCTCTTGTTAATTAAATCAATCCATCTAATCTAATTATCCCTATTTAATTAAATAATCAATTTATTTGATTAAATCTTTAAAGTCCGTCCATTAAATTAAATAAATTAAAACCTTATTTGATTTAATCTAACACTATCCCTTTTAATTAAATAAATCAAAATCCTTATTTAATTAGCCTCTTATCATATTCCTCTCTTATTTGATTTAAATAAAATCCATAAATTGAAGTCAAAATAAGTCACATCATCTAATCTCCTATTAAATTAATTAACCCTTGATTAATTTAACCTGATCTCATGTCACATCCTCTAGATAATGCAAGTTGCACATGAAAATAGATATAATTCAATTATTAAATCTCTATTTCCCTCACAAGGCATCTTTTGGAATATTCTCTCAATTTGAATTCAAAAATTCCAAGTCAACATGTACATCCAACAAGGCATTTAAAACCTCTTACATGTCCTTTTCCTTGAGCCAAGTGGCATTTATTGCATTTTCCCTTCCCTCTTGCATGTCATTTCAACAAATTTGAATTTCAAATATTAGCATTTATTGGCACAAACCCCAAATCTTGCACAACCATCATCCATTCATAGCTTGACAAGTGGCATCATATCATTGGATGAATGTTAGTCCCACATTGCTCAAATTTGGGCATTCATCCATCTTGAAATCCTATAAATGAAGAGCTCCTCTCCTCATTTTATCATCCACAAACATTGCAAAGTTACCATGCTAAAATATTTAGCCATTCTCATCCATCATTTCAATTCTTAGCTAGGCTTTTTGTAGATTTTGCTTGGAGTTCTCATCTTTCATCAAAAGTGGATCAACATCATCTTCAACATATCAAGATTTCATCATAGGAATTGGGAAAGGGCCAATTTTCACATCAAATTGGCACCAATTCCCCCATGGGATCAAGTGTTTGCTTCTCTAATTAGGATTAAATCTAGTTTTATCTTTTGTATTGTGTTCATCAATTTCTTTCCTATTTTGAGTTTGCAAATGAATTTCATGGGGAATCCTTGTCTTAGCTTGTAATTCCTTGTCTAACTCATTTATTCATGTTGTTTTGCAGGTACTAGGAAAAGGTTTTGAACATTTGGCGCTAGAAGGAGGGCTTGACATCATTATTTCTAACAATTTCTTGAAATTTTTGTGTTTTCTTGACACACAGGAAATTCCAATGCGGGCTCGTTAGCGTCACTATTTTTGGCACCGCGGACTCATCAGCGTCGCTGTTTTAGCATCACGGGCTCATCAGCATTGCTATATAGCACCGCGTGAACATAAACTGTGCCACTGGACTCATCCCGCCAACAATTTTTGAATTTTAAACTCTACCGCTAGACTCACCGACTTGCAGACAATTTCAAAAAATATTAAATAGTGACGCTTTCAAAAACTGCGACACTGGGCAAAAAGTACGACTCAATTATGCTCTCTATCCCGGCACAAAGTGTTGCTTACCAATCAGCGGTGTTGTGAGAGTGACGCTGGGAGAAAAAATAGCGACGCCTTCACGAGTTGTGACGCTAGAAGACAGTAAAAGGGAAAATTTAATTTTTAGCACGTGTTTTTAATTTATGATTTATCTATCTTCTGTTTTCTGGTTTTTTAATTTCTGTGTTTTTCCAGAGTCTGACTATTTTTCGTATTTGTAGGTTGGAAATCGAAAACAAAGGAAGGAGGAGCAAGGTGATGATACTTTTCCCTATCAAAGTGTTTTTTAACACTTAAGTGTTTTTTTTAACACTTCTCTAGGAATTTGTCATCTTTTTCATCCTTATAGCACTAGCTTTCATTTGGATTTAAAAAGAGTTCTTTTTGTTTATTTCTTGCAAAAGGGATTAAAAAGAATCTTAGGATCAACAACTTACTAGATTTTGTTTATGGCATTAACAAATTGAACAAATGTCTTTCACTTGTGATTTGGTGCACTAAAATGAACTCACATATTGCTTTATGGATCTAAAAAGAACAAGTGTAGCTTTGTTTTTGTGAGGGATTACTTAGACTAAAGGCATTGAAAAATGACGGATGCGCTTCTCTCACGCTTTATAGCGATCTTGAGAATCAAAGGCCTTTTTCATGACTTTGGGTTAAGATAAAGCAATCACCTCCACACTTCGATTTGGGCTTAAAATTGAACAAAATCTTGTGCGAGTGTGAGTGGGGGCTTTGTTGCGTATATTCTCTCTCCTTGTTGCCAACAAGGATTGATTGAGTTAGGAATATTGTTCTTCATTTGCTATTGTTTATCCTAGAGGGCCTGCCTTGGGGAAAAATTACTCACCCAAGGGAACGACTCAACTTGTAACACTCTAAAGCCAAGAGTATTTCTAGCCAAGATATAAACAAGGATATTGGACGAAACGCCAATATCATGCGGTTGATTCTGACAAGATGGATCTGAAAGGGGACTCTTGTCGTATGGGTCAATCTCCATGAATGGAAAGTCCTTATTAAAACCCATGTGCTAGAATTTTCCAAAATCCTTTTATCTATTTGTTGGTGCAAGAACGGTTGTTCTGAAGCCACCCCACACTTTTATGGTCTTCTAGTAGAAATGGAAATCATGCCATGGGATTTTCATGGGTGTTGATGCTTGGCCGCCCTATCTAAGTGAGTGTCGTGGAGGGGAGCTAGTGGGTCAAGCATCTAACCATTCGTTAGAGATAGGCGTAGCTAGACTTGTCCAAGTGGGAATCCAACAAATATTGTCTTACACATCCATAGGATTGTACGTATTCTTGGGTTACAAAATGTATTGCTTGATCGAAAACATCTCAAAAACAAACACTTAACATCATCCAAATTTCAAACCCTTTTGAGGACAAATACAATTGACTCAATCCATATGTTATTGCTTTCCCTTGGGATTCACGTCCTTAGAGGTTTCTAAACATTGGATTATATCTCAATTTGTCTTCTTAAGTAAACAATAGGAAACCCTTTCCTTAAGTTCATTGAATTTCCACATAATATATCTTGTGGGGTTTAAGGAAATTAAGACATTGGACATCTTAGTTTGAAAACCTAATTGAAGAAAGTGTTTTTGGTAAAATAAAGACATTAAGAAAAGCTAAGAAAAATGAACTTACATATGTGATTGAAGACTCACAACCTCAAAAGCACAAATCATTAATTGGAAATCCAAAAATGAATGTTCAAATGAAAGCATTTCTTGATTACAAAGGTCAATAGGAAGCATTTCCATGCTCTTCGATACCTAGGTCTAAGCAAACAAAGTGTATCTTTTTAGGTTCATCTTAGGATCAAAACATATCAAAATATCATTTTCATCCATCCTCCAAAACATCAAAACAAATCCATCTCATCATCACCTTTTGGAAAAATATTGAAATCATCCTTGATACTAGGCTTTGTGGCAAAATCAAAATCATCAATATCATTGAGACCAAACTCCTTGAAAAAAATTTATCAAAAAACCTTTGGTTAGATATGTGTAGATGCATCCTTTTGCATATACTTATTCAAAGTTATCAAAATCATCTTGTCTAGCTTAGTGTATGTAGATGAATCCTTCTTCATATGCTTAGTGAAACAATCATCTTGTTTGAATAGGTATGGGTAGATGCATCCTTCTTATTCAAATTATCATCCTTTGAACAAAGCTATCCCTTAGATCATCATCAAACATCTTAGGGTCTTTTTCTTCAAACATCCAAATAAAAATCAAAATAAAAAATCGAGGACAAAATCTCAAAAATCTCAAAATCTCAAAATCCAAAGTCAAGAATCAAAATCCGCAAGTCCTAAAAAGTCTAGTGTCTCATTTAAGATCTATCAAAAGCCACAACATCCATATCATCCATCCCTAACATCATCATCATATCATCACCTTTGATCCTCAAGGCATCCTAAAAACTTTCACTTTGGGACATAAAATAATGATTGATCCAAAGAATCAAGAGATTCATCTCCCATATTCTTGAGGATTGATCCTTGTTTTATGGTTCAAATGATATCTCAATACAAGAAGAGTATGGAATCCAACAAAGAAACACCTGCTTCAAGTGATCTTAGCCAAAGAAATGCAGAAATGAATCTAGCTGAATCAAGTAATCCATTGACCCTCTCATCATCGCAAAATCTGCAAGAAGAAAACCAAGGAGAGGATCTTACCTTTGGAATGTCTCATGAGGAAATGACTAAAATGCTTCAAAATATGGAGAATCATAAAATCATCAACATCATGATGAGACTCAAACCTTCGTTGTACATGCTTGAACTAACAAAGCAAGTTGCCAAGTTACCTTCATATTTTCATGTAAGTGCTATAGTGGAGACATCCTTTCCACCAATCTCATCCACCATCCCCATTTCATCTACACCTCCATCTCAAAACATCACACAAAACATTCCGCAAATCACAAAATCGTTTGCTCGAACCTAACCCTATGTCAACAAGGGAAACACATTTCTCAATGCTCTCCAATCACATCCCCTTGTTAATAATCAAAACAAGGGCGCAAACACCACATTGGAACAAAACATACCCGAAAACCCATTACACAAAAATGTTCCTCTCACATTTCATCATGATCCATCATCATCATTCTTTCACGCAACTCCTCAAATACATCTTCTCACAAATTCACAAGAAGAGGGAGATACGTTCGGACTAGGGGGCTTATTCGACACCATGACATTTTCACAACTCACGCCCCTCACCTTTCCACCTCTTCCACCATTGCCATTATCATCCACACCACTCCTTGGTTTAGGGCTTCCTCCCTTACCAAGTATCAATCAAACCTACATCCCAACCATCAATCAAAGCATTGCACCAAACATGCAAAATCTGTCAATGATATCACAACAACAAATGGAAAACACACAAGCAATGACAACATCATCAAACACAACCCTAATATCACAAAGCATGGTCTCTCAAGGACCAATCACATCAATACCACTATCCAACACCCAAAACATCAACACAACATCATCATCTACCACCAATCCAAATCCACCACCACCTCCACCACCACCAATGCTCACCACATCAAGCCAATATGACGTAGCATTGCAAGATACTTTTCAAAGAGGATACCAACAAGTTCAAAAAAAAAAAGCCGTGCAACAAGCCGCTCAAGCCGCAGAAGCTGCTCAAGCTGCACAAGCCGCATTACAAGTGCAACAAGCACAACAAGCCCAAGCATTATTGCAACAACAACAACAAGTCGCCCACGCCGCACAAGCATTGCAAGCACAAAGGGTCACTCAAGCACAAATATTATTGCAACAACAAGCTGCACAAGCGCAAGCAATGCAAGCCCAAGTGCAAGCTCGAATGCAAGCTCAATATCAGGCACAACAAGCACAAGCACAAGCACAACTTCTTGCACAAGTAGCGCATGTGCAAGCATATCAACAAGCACTAAAGCAATACCAAGAGTAGTAAGAAGCAACATAATTAGCAGCCCAACAACAAGCATTGTGGGAACAACAACAAGCACAACAATAAGCATTTTTGGAATAGCAACAAGTGCAACGGCAAGCACAAATCCTAGCGCAACAACAGCAAGATCAACAACAAGCGTTGTTCATACAAAAGAAAGTAGAAGCCTATTTTTCCCGCCAGAACATACCAATACCATCGAACAACACCCCAAAAAATCCACCCATTCAACCCATGATTCAAACACCTCAAAACACTTTCATCCCACACCCTGATCCACAAAGTGATGTGACAACACAACTCAGGTTGCTATCGCAACAAGTACTCGACCTTCAATCAGGGCGAACAACCAAAACACCAAGCAACTTGTGTCCCTATCCATTTGATAGGAGCTTCGAAATGAAACCATTCCCCAAGGGATTTGAAATCCCAAAATTTGAAAAATATCGAGGCATGGGAAACCCTGAAGATCACATCAGGGAATTCCAGGTTCATTGCATGGAGGTCGCATATGACGATACTTATCTGATGCGGTTATTTCCTAGAAGCTTGACAAGTCCCACTATAGAATGGTTCTCTCACTTACCTTCAAGCATTAGAACATTCCAAGCAATCAAGGATGCATTCATTAGGAACTACGAATGTAACATTGCAATGGATGCTAGTCTCGAAGAACTATATGCTCTAAAACAAGGAAAAAATGAATCTTTTGCTTCATTCCTTCAACAATGGTGATCCAAGGCCAATCAGAGAAAGTGGACCATGCCAGAAGAACAAAAAATTTGCACCATCATAGCCAATCTTAAAGGTTGTTTGTCATTTCATCTCAAAGTTCAGGGTATCACTACATATGAACAATTGATCTCCAAGGCGCTCAGCATTGAAAGAGCCCTTGTGACTCAACTTGCGGAATCAACATCATATCATGAACAACAAAACAATCGCCCACCATCAAATTACAACGATAAATATCGTACATGGGAAAGAAACAAGAACATCACTAATGATGGAATCGTCGATGCCAAGGTGGTCATTAGTGGTCCTCGCCAAAACACACCCACACTGTAAAACCAAAATCAACGCCAAAACACTCATCACACAACATACCAACCCAACAAAAATCCAACCATTAATAACCTCAATGATGAAAGAGGACCACTCGAACACAAAAGTTATCCCAAATGAAAGTACGCTATCTTTGGGGAACCATTGGAGGACATAATGAAAAAGTTGTTCGATGAAAAACTCATCAAACCTCCTACATTTGAAAACTATCAAGAACCCGATGTCAAACCCCCTTGGTATAACAAAAATCAACTTTGCGAATTTCAGAAAATCAAAGGTCATACCACAAACAATTGCATGAGACTCAAAAACATCATCTAAGATCTCATTGACAAGAAAATCATAAATGTGGAACAACCTACTGAAAATCAGGATCTTAAAATCTACACGAATCTGATGCTAAATCATGGCAACAAAGAGAATAAAAATGATAAAGGGAAGGGAAGTGTAAATCATGTGTACGAAATGGTTGTTGCCTCCCTAAATGAAGATTGCATGGTCATCACCATCAAGGGTGCCCACACCGAAGATTGTGGAGTGACCACAAGAGGTGAAAAAGTCACCATTACAGGATCATCCCAACCTAATAGAATCCCTTCATCTAGAGCCGTTCCACATAGCTACAATGTTGTAGAACAACTCAAGAGAATTCCATCACACATCTCCATCATGGAGTTCTTAAAAATCTCATTAGCACATAAAAAGATTCTCGAGGAAGCATTAGCGTCATCCACTGTCCCCACATATCTCAATGCGGACCAATTCCAAGCTATGGTTAGAAATATCATAACACCTAATCTCCTTACTTTTTCTGACCAAGATTTCCCCGCCCAACCATCTCACAACTGTGCACTTCTCTTGGAAGACATTGTAAACAAGAGAAAAATCAAAAGGGTCTTGGTGGATGGAGGTGCAAGTCTGAACATCTATTCTCTTAGCCTCATCAAGCAGTTGAAAATATCAGAAGATTCCATTGACAAAGGTAAGGGCATCACAATGAGAGCATATGATGACCAAGAAAGAGTGTCTTAGGGCACAATCAAACTCCCTATTCAAGTAGGGCCAACGCTCATGGAAACTACTTGTCAGGTCTTAGACCTCGAATTACCATATAATATCTTCCTGGGATGCCCATGGATCCATGCGATGAAAGCTGTAGCATCAACCTTCCACCAATGTGTGAAATTTACACATAATGGACAAGAGGTCACCGTCCACGGGGATCTTGAACCGTTTTCATATTGCAAAAATATTGAGGCCAAGTATTACTAAATCCCCCAAGTTCCAAATAATTATGAGGGCCCATCCACATCATATATCGACCTTGCCACTCTCGCATCCACTTTTGCAACATAGACACCTACCATTCCCGCCATCCCCGCCATCTCTGATATCAAGCTCATCATCTAGGAGGACGGTTGTGGAAGCTACAAAATCCCTAACAATGCTTTTGTGATAGGAGAGTTACCAGAATCTCCTAGATCACGAGGATGCCCATAGGAAAATCAAGCTTCCACATCACAAACCCATCCTCAAAACTATCCTAAATTCACAAGATGGGGAGACTTTGGTCATGAGGTTATTGAAGCAGATCCATCTCACATGTTGTATCAAGATGAAAGAACCGATAGCTAATTTACCAATGGACAAAAGAAACAAGGGCCTACACATGATGCTTGCAATGGGCTACGACAGAAATCAAAGACTGGGACAAAATGACAATGGGCTTAAAATACCTATCATGCCAGAGACGCGACCCATAACAAATCTTGGTCTTGGACGTACCCCTCTGAGTATAACCATACGTGGCCGAGGTACTCCGATTAGAATGGCTAATGTTTCTCCTCAGCCAGTACTAGTACAAGTACACCCTCCATTATTCACAAGTGGTGACACACATAATTTTATTACTAAGCCCTATATTAGTAGTGATGATGAAGATACCTTGACCAATCTACCTAGGTTATTTGAGGACACCACCCTGTGTATGATTAGCACCCTCTCCTTTGAATCTGATCATCAAAATCATGAGATTCATTTAGTGTACCCCCAATTGATCTACTATGACCAACGAGGACCACTAGTTCTCAATACATTTGAAAATGATGAGGCACTCTCAAAATTCATGGGATTGAGAGATAACATTCCAGATGGAGATCACAAGGTAGCCTTTATAATGGAGTTGGACACACACGCCTATTACGGGGAAACGATTGAATCCTTCAGTCGCAAAAGTGAGAAACTAAGAATCATATCCTGTAATCAATGGGTTAATTTTGGATTAGATTATTAATCAATAAAGCATATAAATCATAAAGGACAATAAACCCAAAGAACTATAGAGCACAAAGGAAATTAAATGAAAGAACAATTATACTTGTTTCTCAAAATTTCCATGATTATCTCCATAGCACCTTCTAAATTGTTGGTTGACGTGTGTTGCCCTCAGATTTGACATGTGAGCAATCTGAAAATACTATTCTAAGTCCTATACCAAGCTTTGAAGGATTTGAGAAAATGTCTATGCCTATGACTATGATTGACAATGCCTAAATATGCTAAGACTTGATCAAATAAAGACAATAATTTCTATGAAAAGTCTAAGTGTGCAAATGCGTCTGTGTGTGTCTAATTGAGAAATGAGAGGAAAATGGAATTTTATAGAAAATTCCATTTCAAATGGACGGGTGAGATTGACTTCTACTCAAGACCTAAAATTAGGGCCTAGATTAAATCCAACAATCCCTAATTAGGGTTAGGGAAAAGTCATTAATCGAGCGGTCAAGATGTCATCTAAGAAGATCGAATTGACGGTAGAGAATAAATGAGGAAATTAATTAAAAAATAAAGATTTTTGAAAATGAAGAAGATAAAGATTGGACTAAAGATCAGTTTTGGAAAGATCAAGAATCTTCCCGATCACTTGATTTCTAGAGGAAAGTTACCAATTTGGAACTAAATTAATTCCAAATGTGAATTTTGTGAAATAATAAATAATCAATTTTTAGATTAATTACCAAAATGAGCTGACAGTTAAGAATGAGATGACATTTTAAATAATTTAATTTATTTAAAATGAGAGGAATATCAAATTTGGCAATTAAATAATTAAATTTAATTATTTAATTTAGAAAATAAGACCAATAATTAAATAAATTATTTAATTCATTTAATTATGAAAGTTAGTGACATTAAATAAATAAATAAAACTTATTTATTTAATAATCAGGAAGAAGTGACCAAGGAAGGGTGATTGAATAAATTTAGAATTTATTTAATTAAGGGAAGATGTAGACAATTAATGACGTATTGAATAAATAAATAAGATTTATTTATTTAATAATCATGAAGAATAAAAGGACATGAATTAATTAAATAATTATGAATTATTTAATCAATAGTCGAATGTGGACCAAGGACATAACTAAATGATGCAATTATGCTAGGACGAAAGTGGTAAAAATGAAGCTTGCAACCCTAGGTAATTTTTAGGTGTCTACATTTTGCCCCTCTTTTTCATAATGTAGCATGTCGCATTGTGACAAAGAAAAAAAGTGAAAGACATGCCCCAGTGTAGAATAAGATGAGGAAGAATGACGAGGAGGATTGCGGTATGCCCCCTTGAGAGGACAAACAGGTTCCAAGAACACAGGCATGCTCTCGAAATTGATGAGAAGACTTAGAATCTGAAGAGACAAAGGAATGCTAGTGTAAAAGATATGGATGATGATATGAATGCAATGCCTATATGAGATGAGTGAGAGAAGATGAAAAGACTAAAAAAGATGCATGTTAGTTCCTAGACCAAATCCTTCAAAACATTGCCATAGGACTTTAATATTTATTGCTCTTAATCATCATTGGGCAGTAAAAATGACACAAATGGACAACAAACACAATGGTATGACATAGACCAAGGTGTGCAAGGTCATCCACTTGAAAAACAGATAGTCACAGACAAGGAATGTCCTAACTCATACTAAGGGTGAAGTTGCCCCAGTCTTTTTGTCAAGACAATCCATAAACAGTAGTCAAAGAAAATAAAATAGGTGAGGAGACGTCATCGCACCTCTAAATCCTTCACGGGACATCCTCGAGGTAGCTAGTAACATGAACAAAAATATAAGACAACAAAAATATAAGACAAAATAGCCAAGATAGTCAAAAGATAAGACAAGATAGACCAGAAAGATTAACAACCATTTTATTTTGTTTTCCAATGTTTGTTTTCCAAAGATTGATTTCTTGTTTGTTTGACAGTTTTGACAGTTTAAGAGCTTTGCCAATTTGATGGTGTTGATAGTTTGACGGGGCCTATTGTCAGGAAGGACACATCTTGAAAAGGCAAAGGACATTTTGATGAGGTCTAACTCCAAGAAGGACACATCTTGAAGAGGACCAAAGAGTGACAAGACTAACATTGTTTTGACTAATATGTTTTGGCAAGTTGACTGATGCTGACTGTATGATTGATTGGACTATGCTGTTTGATTTTGACCAATTTTGACATTGACGTTTCGAATGAATATCTTGTGTTTGAGCTTGACTACGTCTGACTTATTTGACCGATGTGACGATTGTGACAAATGCCATGATTTTATTTGGACCAACCTAAAAGGACTAACCTAATGTCTCGGGGACTCATTGACTGATGGCCTTGCCTACATAGCAAATGCGTAGAGAGAACATAGTTCGACAATGACATGGACTGACTGACATGATTGAATTTGACTCCATTTTTAGGATTTTGACATTGATTTGGATGTTATTGTGTTTTTATTTAAGACGTTTTATGATTTTTAGGTCTTTCTTTAGGACATTTTATGATGTTTTTGGTCTTTTTCAGGACGTTTGCGATGTTTTTGTCTTTTTTCAGGACATTTTATGATGTTTTTGTATTTTTTTAGGACTTTTTTGATGTTTTTGTCTTTTTTTGTTTTATGATTTTTTTGGATTTTGACGTTTAAGAGGATTGTGACAAATGCATATGATTGATGCCTACACATGAGAATCCAAGGACAACCATGATTGTTCCCCTAGTCAAGCTGAATACCAATTAATAGGTGATGACAACGTTGTTTGACATGGGGAGGATGCATCCCAAAACAACGTGAGGATGATGACGATAATGTGACGAAAGTATGGCAGTCTACAGCTGGGCCAGGAATGCAGTCAAGTAAAATTTTGGATAATGTGCTTGTATGGATTGGACTCGTTGCATTTGGAATGACTTGGTTAGGACTAGATGGGATGATGATTATCCTTAGACCATTTGACAAGGGAAAGCCAAGATAGGTGACATACATGAAAGGATAAGAGGTGGCCTTGGTAAAGGACAAGAGACATGAGACTAAGGGAAGTGCCATATGATTTTCAAGGACTATGTCAGATAAGGATAATGAGGTTTACGTTAGCAATGACATGAAATTTCATGGACAATGTATGACCAAAGGGTAGGCATGTCAAAAGTTTTCCCAAAGCATGATTTATGTGTTCTAGTTTTATGTCAAGACCAAGGTAGGTGGGAAAAATGCATGGAAATGATATGAATGAAATGGTCAGATGTCAACATCAAGAGGAAGGCCTAGGATATGAGACAACTTGCCCCCAAGTGTAAAAGTCCACATAGATGATTTATTTTACACATGATGCCTATTTGCCAGGTTTTCATCATGGTATTTATCCAGGGCACCTGTTTGCCAGGTTTTCACCATTGGATGAACTTTTTCTCTTTACTATTTTCTTGACCTTTTGATTTTTTTGGTGTCACCAAGACTCCTGTTTGCCAAGTTTTCATCAGGGTGACGATATTTTACATTTTTCAATTTTTTTTTGTATTTCTACTTTTTTCTTTGTGTTTTTGATATTGTGGATAGCCTGGATGCTTCAAATTACCATTGACTGTTCTGAATCCATTAACGGTGCCGATGTAGAGACTGGTGCCATGATATGCCAATAATGACCTTGTTGAAGGAGTTGTCTTGTCAGAATTGTAGCACTTGTATACAACTAATTGATGTCATTGTGATCCTTTCTGATACTAGAGTTGGCCTTATCAAAATACGCACATTGCAATAGAGTGCCATGAGAGTCCTTGTGGTAAAGAGTTGCTACCAAGATGTGACGGATTTGTGACATGAAATTTTTGGACTTTAGGCGAGATGTAGGATTATGACAGATGATGGTAGATGTGGAAAGGTTGTTTGGACATTTGGATGAATGAATTTTTATTTTCCAAACTTGGGATGGTGGACGATGGATTTTGGAGGGATGGTGTTTGGAACCAACACTTTCATATGCCTTGATTGATGACCATTTTGAAGGAGGTGGACATTTGTTATATGTGGGAGTCCTCTTGTCTTGTGGCTCCACATTGTGATTGACTTTTTTATTTGACTTGGTGTCTTTGTTTGATCCATCTTTCTTTGGGATCTATTTTAATTTCATTTGTCCACTTGTCCTTTTGTTTGATTCAATGGCCATTGAAATTTGATTTTGATCTTTTGACTTGTAAGACTTTTGTTTTTGTTGGTTCCAAAGGGAAGGTTTATTTATGATGGAATGACGGTTCATGGTATGGGTGGAGGGGGTGTTGGAAACAATCTTATGACAAGGATTTCTCCTGGATTCTATTTTGACATTTGTATCTGACAAGGTTGCCCCCAGTATCAAAGAGGTACCACTAACATTGTTTGATTTACTAACTGAGGAATAGCCAAGACCTTGATGTCTATAATTTTCTTGAAGTTGTATTGGTTCTAGAATGCCTTACTCGTGTATGCCTAGTCCTTTGCCTTGATATTGCATGCTTTGAAAAATTCTATTTGCGATGGGGTATTTGTTGTTTTGAAAGAAATATGCTAACCCATCATTAGCTATGTGGATACTGTCACTTGTAATATTTTCTTCTACAAGAAAGCCTGCTCTAACAAAGATAGATGACCCTAGTTGATAAAGTGTCTTAGCTTCATTGTCATGTTGGACATATTCCTGAATGATATCTTTGGTCTGATCGTGTGACATGTCAGGTTCAGATGATTATGTTGGTGCTTCCAAGGCAATGTCAAAGCCATCATTATGTTTAGTGTCATAGAGTCCAATTATTTTAGCTATAACTTGATCATATGCAAGCATGTCCCTAGTGGAAAATTCTTGTTCTGGAGGAATATCGTTTGTGTCCCATGGAGGCAAGTGTCTCAGTTTGGAAGGGGTCAATAGTTGATGCCTTTATGGGGTCAGAAAGTTTTTGATCATGAATAGAATAAAGGTCAAGGAGTGGATCATTTTGGATTTATTGGTCAATGGTAGGGTCTTGGTCAAAGATGGGGTTGTCATGGATTATATAGTTAGAAATAGAGTCATTGTCAAGGAGAGGTGTGTTTTTTATATCATGATTGTCTTGAAAGACTTCATGGATGGATTGAAAGATAGGGTCATGGGATGGAATACCTTGTTCTTGACATGAGAGTGACATTATAAGGTCCTGCTTTGGGCTTTCATTTTGACATGTATCCTCAAGTTTATTAAATGGGATTTGACTTTGGACTATGATAGAATTTTCATGACTAGATGTGGCTTGTGAGGGGATGACTTGAAAATTATTAATGAATGACAGACTAGGATAGGACGTGTGGACTTGGACTGGACTAGTATATGAAGTACTAGGATAGGACATGGGTACTTGGACTGGATTGGTATGGGAAGGAATAGGGGCTTGGACTAGACTAGTTGGTGATGGCATAGGATATGACATAGGGACCTGGATTGGATTGGAGTAAGGTTGACTAAAATGGGATGTGGAGACTTGGGCCAGATCGATACGGTATGATGTGGGGATGTGACATGAGTTGGTGGATGGTTGATAGGGCATGTAGATGTTGACAAGATTGATAGGTGAAGGACTAGCATATGACATGGAGACTTGGTATGGACTAGTGGACAATTGGTTTCCCTTGTCAAAGTTAGGATAAGGGTGAGTAATGGATGTTTGTTGGAGACTAATGTCATGGATGGTGTTAAGTTAATTTTGGTAGTGAGGGTAGACGGATGGAGGACTAAGATTGATGGGTTGTTGGTATGAAGGACATTGATTTTCGGCTTGGATAAATTGTCTCCTAAAGTCTGAGGCTTCTTGGTAATGACTAATGCAAGGTGATGATGTTGTCAAAACTAAAGTGTCAAATGTGGACTAAGATGACAATGTTGACGAAGGACTAAAATGATGATGCAAAGTCTAGGTTTAAAATGAGGACTGAGATTGTTTTTTGATGTTTTGTTGAAAATTTTGAGTTGTCCAAGGTCGATTGTTTGTGTCCAGATTTGTGAATTTTGTGTATATTGTTTGAAAATCTAGAAAAAACTTGACAAGCACAATGTTTTGAATGTAAGGAAGCACACATAAGACAAGTACAATCCTAGGTTAGGCTGGGACAATATCGGCTAGATTCCACGTGGGTTTCCCCAACCACATATCTGTAGCATGTGAATTCAGAAGCTTGGCTGCATGGGCTCCCCCTTATAGTGCACTCTCTTCTCAGACCAACCAAGCTTCCAACCCCCATGAAACTCCCATGGCAGATTGATCACCTCTACTATAAACTATGAAAGTGTGGATGCCTTCACACCAACCAATGCTGCACTAGCAAATAGAAGGTTTTTGGATTACTACACAAAGGTGTTTAATTCGGGACCCCCATTCGAGTGGCCATACATGGGGCAAGAGATTAATCACCAATTAGGTGGCACTCCATCTTGAAGAGGTTAAGCTCAACAGGGTTTAAGGGAGTACTACTCTGTTTGTATGACACATCCGCACTCGTAATCTTAGGTTTTCCCTTAAGATTCACATTTATATACTAGTCGGGGGTAGCTTGGCCTTAGCTCCATTGCCGGTTTGAGTCGCATTGGGGTGATGAAATCCCCAAGCAGGCCCAATTTCTAAAGTTAGTAACCGTTTCTCTTACACCCAAGATCACCCAAAAGCACAAGGGGAGAGGATACTCCGATATACTAAGTCGTGGCGTTAATAACATATAAAAATGGGTCTGGTTTTTTGATCACCGAGTTTTCACAAGGTGAGAGCATACTCACCTACCGTTTTGCAAACACATTTAGACATAGTAAATAGAGGTTCGTTTTAATTGCACCAAAATAAAATGTGTACTAATCTAAGAAAAATACAAACACAATGTTTATTTTTCATTCTTCAACATTCAAACCTGCAAACCACAAGTTAGGAATTTAAATTTTTCCTTTGACCCACGAAAAGTAACCGCTAAATGCTGCCAACAAAGATTAGTAACAAAAAATAAATAAAAATTTAATGACAACAACAAATTAAAATAGTGATAACATTCTCAAAACTTAATTAAATTGTAAAGCATAGATATCTATGGAAAGCTGAAAAGAAAATCTTCAAAACCTAGAAAGTATTTTTCAAGATTCTGCACAAAAAAAACATTATAGGCAAAAGAAAACACGAGTTTTAAAAACTAAATTAAAAAAAATAGCGATCACTAAAATAGCCATAACTTTCTCGAATCTTAACAAAATTTGAAATCGTTTAAAGTTCTGGAAAATTGAGACCGAGATCTACAAAACCTAGAAATTTTTTTAAAATATTCTATGTGTCCATTTTTTTGTGCTCAAAAGAAGGTGATGAGATTTCATGTGACTTCTTGGCTGTAACCTACAAAATAGTGAAAACAAACAAAAAAACACACAATTTTTTCTACAAAATGTCGATTTCACCAATGTAACCCAAAGATCCTATCAAGAACAATGAAAACAAGAGTAATTATACCTTTGATTCGCATGAGTTTCCATGATTCACCTTGATAGTACCTTCTAACTTGTTGATTTGTGTTGCCCTCAGATTTGACGTGTGAGCAATCCTTGACGAAGACCTACACAAGCTTTGAAGGATTTGAATCTAAATTCCTATGCCTATGTCTATGATAAAATGATTCTAAAATGCCAAATTAATCTAAGTATTAATATGCCAGAATATTGTCATCTATGTGCGTAATCTAGAAATGAGAGCAAAATAGCATTTTATAGAAAATGCCATTTTGAATGGACGGACGAGATTGACTTTTGCTCAATACCTAAAATTAGAGGCCCAAATTAAATCCGACAATCCCTAATTAGGGTTAGGGTAAAGTAATTAATTGAGCGGTCGAGATGTCATCTAAAAAGATCGAATTGGCGGTGGAGAATAAATGAGGAAATTAATTCAAAAATAAAGATTTTTGAAAATGAAGAAGATAAAGATTGGACTGAAGATCAGTTTTGGAAAGATCAAGAATCTTCTCGATCACTTGATTTCTAGAGGAAAGTTACGAATTTGGAACTAAATTAATTCTAAATGTGAATTTTGTGAAATAATAAATAATCACTTTTTAGATTATTTACCAAAATGAGTTGATAGTTAAGAATGAGATGACATTTTAAATAAATTAATTTATTTAAAATGAGAGGAATATCAAATTTGGCAATTAAATAATTAAATTTAATTATTTAATTTAGAAAATAAGACCAATAATTAAATAAATTATTTACTTTATTTAATTATGAAAGTTAGTGACATATTAAATAAATAAATAAAACTTATTTATTTAATAATCAAGAAGAAGTGACCAAGGAAGGGTGATTGAATAAATTTAGAAATTTATTTAATTAAGCGAAGACTTAAACAATTAATGGTGTATTGAATAAATAAATAAGATTTATTTATTTAATAATCATGAAGAATAAAAGGACATGAATTAATTACATAATTATGAATTATTTAATCAATAGTCGAATGTGGACCAAGGACATAACTAAATGTCGCAATTATGCTAGGACGAAAGTGGTAAAAATGAAGCTTGCAGGCCTAGGTCATTTTTAGGTGTCTACATATCCAAGTCCTTGAGTGAAAACCACACCGTGACACTCTCTGAAAAGAAAATAGTAAAAAGAAAGGACGTATCCAGTGATGATAACCTCTCTGAGGTGCCCAAGGATGAAGGATTCAATCTTCCTCTAAGAGCTATTCATGAAGAGAAGTCAGTAGTCTTGGCCGAAAAATACAATCCTTTCAACCTAGGAACAAAGGAGACCGCACGTATCACATTTTATGCGGAATCATTATTATCAGAAGAGAAAGAACTCCTAGCAGCATTCCTAAAGGAAAGGAAAATAAACTTCGCATGGAGTTATGCTGACATGCCAGGGCTAGATCCACAGACTGTGTTTCATCATTTAGCAGCATATCCAAAAGTAAAGCCGGTCAAACAAAAGCTTTAGAAAATGCATCCTCAAATCGCTCTGTTAGTCAAAATGGAGCTCAAAAAGTTGTTAGATGTAGGATTTATCTGACCAATTGACTATCCAGAATGGGTGTCAAATTTGGTACCTATTTCAAAACCTAACGGAGCCATCAGAATTTGCACGGACTTCAAAGATTTGAACAAGGCATGTCCCAAGGATGATTTCCCACTTCCCAACATTGACATGATAGTAGACATGATAGCATGACATGAGATGCTATCACTAATGGATGAATTTTCAGGATACAACCAGATCATGATAGTAAAAGAAGATCAACATAAGATAACTTTCACTTGTCCATGGGGGACCTACTATGGGAACATGATGTCATTCGGCCTAAAGAACACAGGAGCAACCTATCAAAGGGCCATGACATTGATATTCCATGACATGATTCATAAAATAGTTGAAGACTATGTCGATGACATTCTAGCTAAGTCACGAAAAAGACAAGATCATATAGCAACTCTAAGTGCTATTTTTGATAGACTGGAGGAATACAAAGTTAGACTAAATCCCAAGAAGTGCATCTTCAGCGTATAATTAGGTAAATTGCTAGGATACATAGTCTCCATGAGGGGTGTCAAGGTGGATCCGGCAAAAGTGAAGGCAATCCTTGAGATGGAAGCACCAACGACATTAAAACAATTGAGAGGCCTCTAATCCCGACTTAAATCCATCCGACAATTCATAGCACAGCTGGCAGACAAACATAACCCATACTCTCACCTACTCCACAAGTGGGTAGTGTACAAATGGGATACAAAATGTGAAGAGGAATTTAACAAAATCAAGGAATATCTACTAATACCTCTAGTTTTAATGCCACCTATCCCAAGAAAGCCATTGATCTTATATGTGTCAGCAATAGTATTAGCCCTTGCAGCTCTCCTAGCTCAGCATGATGAAAATGAAACAGAGAGGGCAATCTACTATATTAGTAGGACAATGGTTAGTCATGAGCTAAATTACTCATTCATCGAGAAAGCTTGCCTTGCAGTAGTGTTTGCATCCCAAAAATTTAGACATTACATGTTGGCACACAAGATAAAGCTCATTGCAAAAAATTGATCCCCTCAAGTATCTCCTATCAAAGGCAATGCTCACAGGAAGAATGGAAAAATGGGTAATGATATTATTAGAGTATGAAATTGAGTACATGGAAAGAAAAGCCATTAAGGGATAGGTTATTGCAGATCAGCTAGCAGAAGCACCCATTTATTCTAAGAATCCTCTTGTATCTAAATTTCTAGACGAATCCATTTTTAACCTCAACGTAGCGGACCACTAGAAGCTATACTTCAATGATTCATACACACAACATGGATCCGGAGTTGGTTTCTTCTTCATCACACCACGAGGGGATTGCATACTAAAGTCATACAAATTGGCATTTCCTTGCACCAACAACATCACAAAATACAAGGCTTTGATTATAGGCCTCAGGATAGCAGTGCAATGGAACATCATAGCTCTCAAGGTGTATGGAGACTCCCAGTTGATCATAAATCAGGTCAATAATGAATATCAGACTAAGGATGATAAGCTCACTCCATACAAGAAATTGGTGGACTCTCAAAGAATCTTTTATTGACATAACATTTGAGCAGATTTCAAGAACCAACAACAGAGTAGTAGACACCATGGCTACAATTGGGTCTCTATTAGACATCCCTCATAACATGCCAAAATATGAATTTCTGATTGAGCAGCTTCTCATTCCCACATTCGAGGTACCAGAATCAGAATATGTGTGTGAAAATGTTGGTCCTGGTGATCCTTGGTACCATGACATCTACACATATCTTTGCATAGGAGTCATACCACTAACCTCCCATCGAGCCTAAAACAAACCTTTATCAAAAAGGCATCTAGATTTGTCATCCTATGTGATACCTTATACCGTAGAAGCATAGAAGGTACCTTGCTACACTGTTTAAACATTGAGGAGGCATTAACTGCTCTAATCAAGGTTCATAATGGTATCTGTGGCTCACACTTGAGTGGAATGACCATTTCCAAGAAACTACTGAGGATGGGGTATTATTGGCCCACAATGGAAAGAGAAGTGCACGATCATGCTAAAAGGTGTTTACAATGTCAGCAGCATGGGGACCTCATCCATGCTCTAGCTCAAGAGCTTCATCCGATTATCACACCATGGCCCTTTTCACAATGAGGACTCGATCTCATTGGAAAAATCACACCCACCTCATCCGATGGCCATAAGTTCATCATAACTACAACTGAGTACTTCACAAAGTGGGTGGAATCCATACACATGACGTATATCACTGGCAAGTAGATCTCAAAATTTATCTTGAACTATCTCATATGTCGTTACGGTGTCCCACAAGCCATTATCTCAGATAATGGGACACCCTTCAAGAACCAGGAGGTTCGCGACTTGTGTGAGAAATTCAAAATTTGGCATCACTTCTCCACCACGTACTATCCCCAAGGCAATGGCCAAGCAGAAGCTACAAATAAAACCATCCTCAAAATGCTTAAGAAAATAGTCAATGATGCAGGTCGTGACTGGAACTTGCAACTTAATCCCACCCTCTGGGCTTATTGAACTAGCATCCACACACCCACTAGCACCACCCCATTCTCCTTGGTCTACGGATCAAAATCCGTACTCCCCATTGAGATCGAGCTCCCATCCCTTAGAATATCATTGCAAAACCTCATCACTAATGAGGATTATCGAGTGTCAAGATTAAACGAGTTGGAGCTACTGGATGAGAGATGCATAAACACTTTGAATCATCTGCAAGTCTATCAGAATAGACTCAAATTGAGCTACAATAAGAAAATCACAAACATAAATTTTCAAATCAGAGAACTAGTCTTAAAAGAAAATCAGAAGAATGTCCCGAACCCCAGTAGCAAAGGAAAGTTCAAACCTAATTGGTTAGGACCTTTCGTCGTCACAACAAGTTATAAGTTGGGGACATATCAGCTATTAACACCTGAAGGGGAACCTCTACATGAGCCCATGAATAGCTCCCATCTCAAAAAAATTTATGCCTAAATCTTTCAAGGTATAGAACCCAAAAATTCAAAAAATTAGAAAAAGTCCTAAAAAATGGTTACTTTGGCAAAAATCTGGCAAACAGGCGTCTTGGTGAAAAAAAAAAAAACCAAAAAATCCAAAAATATAAGAAAAAGGATCAAAAAATAGTAAAGAAAAAAATCGTCCTCTAGTGAAAACCACTTTGGTGGCACTTTGGACAAGTACCTTGGTTAAAACCTGGAAAATAGGTACCTTGTGTAAATAAGCACTTTCCATCCACTAGGATCTTTATGGCTTGTTCTACATCATCCACCCATTTCACTTCCATCATTCATCGCATTCAGGTCTCCATCCATCACTCATCCACTCGCATCTACACTATAGCTTGGTCCTATGTTCGTATCATGATTCCTCCTAGTACTACTCAACCCATCCTCAAGGTCAGTTTGTCCTACCTTTATCAGAGTAGTCTATTGCATCACGTTGGGGGCATGTTCTCATTGGATCATATTCGTGTATATTCTTAAAGTCCTCAATCTCAGAAAATCCAAAAATATTAGAAAATCAAAAATCCAAAAAACATCGAAAAAGCACAAAATCGAAAAACATCAAAACATATCAAAAAGTCATTCAAAAGCCAAAAACAGAGTCGTCTTGTCGAACTACGTCATCTCTAAGCTTGAACGTAGGCAAGGTTGATCTTTGATCATCCCCCGAGACATTTAGGTTAGTCCTATAGGAGTCCATCATAATAAACTGACATCTCATCATGTATATCGTCATCTGTAAATCAGTCAGGTCGTCAGTCGAACTATGTGGTCTCTACATGTGTAATGTAGGAAAGGATAATCTATTGATCAAACCCTAAGGCCCTTGGGATAGGTCTTTAGGTTAGTTTCTTGGTCAAAATCTCAGAAAATCTCAAAAAAATTTGAAAATTTGAAAATCAAAACATTTGCAAAATCTCAAAAAATACCAAAAAACAGCCTCAAAACATTGTAAAACATCAAAAATATCCAAATATTTGAGAAAAATCCATCTGTCTCATCTCGCTTGCACCCGCAATAAACACCACTCATAATAAACTGATCGTCATCCTCAACCTTTGGTAAAACAATCAGAAACAAGTCTAGCAGGTTTAAAAGTGAAAACTCACAATGTCAAGTCTTACGTCTAAGTCAGTAAGTAAGCAAGTTGGTTATCTCTTCGTATCGGTAACACACCATCTAAATTTGTCTCATATCAATCATCCCTTATAAATGAAATGATGTGCCACCATCCACTAACATGTCCTAGGATGAATCCTTCCTACAATGGGCATTATCTTTTGGCAATAAGTTTCGGTTATCATCTTAGAAAACACATCCTCTTTTCATTAGCGGTATTGAAGAGCATTAGTTTGTTTGTTTACTTGGTCTTTATCTTTTGACTTATCTTATTTGTGCTCATTCCAAGGACTTCTCAATGATATCTCAAAATAGTGGATTTAGAGAAATAAGAATGGGGCAATGATCATTATCTTTTGTCTGCTGTGCTTGTTGGATTTTCTTGCAATATAACCTCAGCGAATACTTGCTTTGTTATCTTGTGTCTTGTTGAAATGACTTCTTTTCTTATTGACTGTGCTAACAAGGTACTATGATAGTTGATCATCATCATCGATCCTGCATCCATAAATCATTAGCATATTGCATAAGCATATCATATAGGAAACATACACATTGCATTTTTATCATCATATAAATAGGTTATCATAAAAATTCTTCAATAGGTGCATCCATGTCATCGCATTTCACCCATTACATTACATCTCATAGCATTATATCAATCATTGCATAAACATTCACTTGCATTTCATTTCATATTACCATCTAAATCATTACATAGCATGAACAAAAGCATTCCATAATCATTTTTTCATAATCATAAGCAATAGGTATATGAGCATTTAATTCATTAGGCATACATACTTGCATAACATCATGACATCATATCATCACATTACGTTTACATTACGCATCGACATATCACTTTGCATTAACATATCACTGCAACACATACATCATCATTTAGGATAATAACATTTTTTATTCTAAGCATCTCATAACACCATTTCATTAGCATCATATCATGACCATCGTATCATATCACATTCATCCATAAATCATCTCATACATAAGCATATTTCACATATCATTGCATATACCATAGATCATATCATATATCACATATTGCATCGGCGTAAATAAATCATCATATAGATAACATCATTGCACATCATATCATAGGTCAACATAATATAGATCTATTAGTCAACATCATTGCATAAACATCATTAGAAATAAATACATCCATAAAACATAATTGCAAAGCATATAGAAATAAACCATCCATGCATAAATAAAGGAACAAATTGCAGCGCATCAAAATCGGCTCATATATATCATATCATCAATTTTCATAATACAAAGAATAATAAGATCACTGTACATATGTGTCAATTAGTACAAAACGCCCATCAGGCTATCAAAAATGAGTCCATAAGGCACAAAAAAGTTTGTATCATCTGGATCATGCTCGATCTTCGTGAATGCTGCCCTCACCCCTGTCATCATGACCCTCTGGTGGTCTCTGACTGGCCCGCTCTGAGTACTCTGGGACCCAATCTACTCTAGGTACAGTCTCATGGTAAGCTCAACGGTAGTACTCTATCTCCCAGATGGCATCCCTGTAGGATCGCATCGACACTGTACCCTGAAATGAGGAGGCTGTCATGCTCTCAATCTACTACTTGTAGCCTAGCTCTGTAGCTGCCTGTAGCTCTCTAGCCTATCTCTATTGCACAACCTAATCCCTCTCTGCTTTAAGCTGCTCCTGCTCGACCCGTTCCTGGTCCCTCTCGGCTGTCACTACCTGAACTTGTGCCTATAACTATAAAATCAAAGCATCCCGTGCGTTTGCCTGCCCTGCCGGCTATACCCATGGCTGCGCATGAATCTGGTCCTCACCCTCAGCCTGTGGTGGTGGGACTAGCAGATCCTACTGCTGATCCTCCATATGGATGTCCCCGTGACCTGGAGGAACTGGGGGCACCCTTGGTGGATCCTATAGAATCTCGACCCTCAGCCCTCATCCTCTCCCCCTGCCTCTGACCCTGTGTGCCTCTAGATCCTCACCTAGAATGGTCAACCATAGGGAAGGTCTGAACCAATCTCTGAAGGCCTGTGTGGTCCCTGGATCTGCTAGGCCTTGATCATAAGCCCATGGTCGGGCTACCAACTACCAGAAGCTATCAACTGCCTCTGCGGCAGGAATGCCAGGCCCCCATGACACCTGTGTCATGCTGCGTGCAAAGACGACCACATAACTGTCACCGGGTCGATCCTGTGGCTCTCCAAATTGATGATGTACGTGCCTAGGCAGGTATCTCTGAATCATAGTGTGCTCTTGCCCCTACATGTATCGATCCTGGTGGCAGTAGAAGAGCTGAGCAACATTGTCGGCCCACCTGGGCAGACCAAGGTATGGACACCAAGTAAAGACAAGTATCTCGTCTAGGACCCACCTCTAGTAGGGGATCCCATACTCGCCAGTGTGTGTGAAGGACACATCACCTTTGTATAGTGCCACGAGGGCATCCTCTTCCCCCATCGGAACCGGAACCACTAGTGGACATAGTACAGAAATGTGCTCCCATGCCCAAACATGAAGGAGTACCACTCCAGCTCCTAGCGCTCGGTCGTCAACATATACATACTCATGTAAATCTCTATAGAGTGAAGCTAGAAGGATGGGCCCCCATGCAAAATGAATCGCCCTGTCCTGAACCATCCTCTCCTAGCAGTATCCCCAACGCAGACTGAAATACTGCCCTCGTTTGTCTAGGGCAACCAAACCTGAAATGATCGCCACAACCACCTAGCAGAAGGGAGGTGCTATAACTTTGTACCGCTCCAGCTCGATCTGACCCTCATAGTAAATAATGTCTCAAGTGGCGAGGACTCTGATGCAATGCTTGTGTCCCTCCTCCATATCATAGATCACTTGACGACCATGAATGGGAAATCGTAGTATGCGCCAGACATCCTCCAAGGTGACAGTCGCCTTGCCAGTGGGAAGATGAAACGACGATGTGTCACTATGCCACCTCTCAGCCAACGCTGACAGCATCCTGAGGTGTGTGCGTACGGGCACTACGTATGCAATATGCCATAAGCAAGTGGCTCCTAGTCGGTCCTGGTCTTTTTTTCTCAAGTCCCATAGGATGCTTGTCAAATCCCGCGATCGATGCTCCTGAGAATAAAGCCCCTTGGGCCCATCCTGCATCAAGGAAAGTCAACATGTTAAATTTTTTGGAAAAATCTTGACCTAATGCTCCAAGCTCGCTTTTAGCGGCGCAGTTTGTGATGGCGTCACAATTTGAGTTTCCTCAAACTCCAACGCTGAACCCTAAAATCAGCCAAAGAGCACCACCATGATGCACTTTAGCCCCTAGCATCGCAATTTTCATGAAAAGGGCCCCGCCGCAGTGCCCTTTTCCCAAATTGGCCCACCGAGTCTGAGCTAAGCCCGAGCCCAGCGGCAGAGTTTCTAAACTCCACATTGCACCGCTGTGGTGCTAAACAGCACCGTTGTGGTGCAAAAAGGTAATTAGTGGTGCACTTTAAACACCGAGCGGCGCTATAATAGCGCCGCTATAGGCAAGCTCTCTTTTAAACATGTAATAAATGCATTAAATGAAAAAAATTAATCTTAGATAAGGGTCACATACCGGGGCACCGATGCCAGGTGACCGTTGGTAGGTCCGAACTCGGTCCGAAATGTGTAGAGGAAGCTGTCATTGCACCATATTGTCAGAGGGTCAAAGCTTGAATCTCAAGGTTTGCCAGCAGAGGTGTGTGAAAATGACTTGAAAGTGACCCCTCGAGCCCCTTTTAATTCTAAAAATTAGGGTTTTGTAACCCTAAAGGGTTGTCTTGCTAGGGTTTTGGTCCCCTAAACTTGTTATCGTCTGTTTGAGGCTTGTTTTTCATTGTTTTATTGTGTTTAGACACGTTTTTAGCATCCTGGACCCCTTTTAGACTTTGTCGGGTACTTTGTTACTTTTTTCGTGAGATCACCCAAAAAAATAAAATTTTTGTCTGATCTCTCGAGGGGGCATTATAATGGCATGTTTTCTCTTGCCATGCAGCAGTGGGGCAAGTTTTTGAATATCAATTTTTTTTGTCTTTGATCAAGATCGTTTATTCTTTGAACCAATGCAACAAGTGCATTGCTTAAAAGAGGGGCAAAATGTAGACATAAAAAATATACTGATTGACATCATGCATTTGATCCTGACTTACTAACATCGTTTCTTCCTGAATCATCCCTTAGTCTAACTATTTAATCAAATTCCCCTATTTGATTAAATTCATCAATATTTGTCTCTTAATTAAATAAATCATTTTGTCTAATCAAGTCATTTCTCTTGTTAATTAAATCAATCCATCTGATCTAATTATCCCTATTTAATTAAATAATCAATTTATTTGATTAAATCTTTAAAGTTTGTCCATTAAATTAAATAAATTAAAACCTTACTTGATTTAATCTAACACCATCCCTTTTAATTAAATAAATCAAAATCCTTATTTAATTAGCCTCGTATCATATTCCTCTCTTATTTGATTTAAATAAAATCCATAAATCTAAGTCAAAATAAGTCACATCATATAATCTCCTATTAAATTAATTAACCCTTGATTAATTTAACCTGATCTCATGTCACATCCTCTAGATAATGCAAGTTGCACATGAAAATAGATATAATTCATTTATTAAATCTCTATTTTCCTCACAAGGCATCTTTTGGAATATTCTCTCAATTTGAATTCAAAAATTCCAAGTCAACATGTACATACAACAAGGCATTTAAAACCTCTTACATGTCCTTTTCCTTGAGCCAAGTGGCATTTATTGCATTTTCCCTTCCCTCTTGCATGTCATTTCAACAAATTTGAATTTCAAATATTAGCATTTATTGGCACAAACCCCAAATCTTGCACATCCATCATCCATTCATAGCTTGACAAGTGGCATCATATAATTGGATGAATGTTAGTCCCACATTGCTCAAATTTGGGCATTCATCCATCTTGAAATCCTATAAATGAAGAGCTCCTCTCCTCATTTTATCATCCACAAACATTGCAAAGTTACCATGCTAAAATACTTAGCCATTCTCATCCATCATTTGAATTCTTAGCTAGGATTTTTGTAGATTTTGCTTGGAGTTCTCATCTTTCATCAAAAGTGGATCAACATCATCTTCAACATATCAAGATTTCATCATAGGAATTGGGAAAGGGCCAATTTTCACATCAAATTGGCACCAATTCCCCTATGGGATCAAGTGTTTGCTTCTCTAATTAGGATTAAATCTAGTTTTATCTTTTGTATTGTGTTCTTCATCAATTTCTTTCCTATTTTGAGTTTGCAAATGGATTTCATGGGGAGTCCTTGTTTTAGCTTGTAATTTCTTGTCTAACTTGTTTATTCATGTTGTTTTGTAGGTACTAGGAAAAGGGTTCACACACCTCCTGATCTACATTGATTAGCAACATGCTCAAATCTTCCACAAGTATAGAATTTAACATTTCTTAAATTGAAAGACATACTTCTGTATTCAATAGACTTGTGACCTAGCTTTTTACAATTAAAACACTGACTGGGAAATGATGAACTATTTGAATTTATTTTACTTCTACACTAAGAAGCCATATGACCAAATTTATTACAAAAATCAGTAACCGTTAATTTTTTGAGCATTGGGTTGTCTTACCAGATACCTTCTTCCTTTGTTCATTTGATTTCTTTGTCTAGAATCCTTATGTTCAGATCCAGAGCTTTCTTCCTTCTCATATCCAAGACCTCGTCTATCATTTGCATCCTTCTATCCTTTAGTCAGCTCATCAAGCTTAGAATAACCAATCCTAAACTTCTCCTTGTACTCATTTGCAGTAGTGAGTTCATCTATGAGAATAACTATTTGTCTTTCAAGTTCTTGTTCATTGTTTCTGGATTGTTGCAATTCAATCTCCAACTGAATGAATCCATTATTTACTATGCTGCATTCTTTAGATTTTTATTTTAAGGATTGGACCAGATTCTCCTCATTCTTCTTCCTTTCTTCAATCTCCTTAGTTCCCTTTATTTCCATAGATTCCATCTCAAGCTTCATAGTAGCATTATTTCTAGCAAGTTTTTCACATTCTTTAGATATCTCTTTTAGGGTCTAATTCAGGTGAACATCTTCCAAGTTTTTATTTTCTTTCTGCTTCAGTTGATCACAAAGTTCCTTCCTCTTTTCTCTTGACTCATTGATTTTATCCTTCAATGATTGAATGAATTTCTTAGCATCCACAAGATTTGCTCTTAATTCCATGACTTATGCTTTAGATTGATCAAGATCATCAAGTGCCACCATAAGCTACTATTGAAGACTAGAGTCCATTGTATTCCAAGACCAACTTGAGGCTATTCAACTTCTATAGAGGAACTATGCTCTGATACCAATTGTTGGACTCAAGGAACACTGAGGAGGGGGTGAATTAGTGTTTAGCAAATTATAATTTCAATTAAGATCATAAATCATTTTTAGCACATAAACAAAAATAAAGATGCAAGCACATGAACAAGATGATAAAAACACCATAACACCAATATTTTTATGTGGAAACCCTATTAGGGGAAAAACCATGGTGGAGATTAATCCATAATTTATACTCTGTTAAAAGTATGAATAAAAGGGAATGCACTTGCATTCAGGCACACAACCTAGAGCTCACTTCCTTACAAAATGTTTGTGATTACAACAAAAATTGAACTAAGAAGATAACATCTACAAATGCCTACATTCAGTTCTGGTGAAGCACATAAAATAGATTCTGAACCTGCAACTCACTTTGCCCTAATTCATAATAACCTTCTTCTACTCAAGCAAAATTAACTCAACCGATCTTCTAATGGCCACTCATATATCTATTCTACTCTTTTTGCACATTCACACCTTCTCACTACTTCATCCTCTCTCTACAAAAATGAATTACCAATCTCATATATATATATCCACTAGCAAAGATTTTAATTAGTTAGGTTGGCTTCAAAAAAACATGAAATATTCTCCAATAGTCAGCTCAAATCATAAGTTATATTTAAAGTGCACCCATAAAGGTCAGCTAAGACATAGCTAGGAACCAAAACAATATTCTCAAACTTAGAAACAATTAAACAACTACTCCTTATAAATCCGCAACATGCTACATTCATTGAGTTGAGCACAATGAGAAAATAAACAGAAAAACATTTTATCGAATCTCCTAACTCATACATCGATTGCTGCAACACCACAAAACTTACCAATAAGGTAACATACATTCTTAAAAAACTTTACTGGAGATTGAAAACACAAAATGATGATCTAGTGAAGCATACAGATTGAATAACTAACTGGATACCTTGTTCTTCATGCTTTCTGCTGGTAACACATTGTCTTCTACATTTTCTACTAGTATAAGTAGATCTCCATCTGCGGACCGAGATAATGATTTCAGTTGCCATCAATGACAACACTAGAATCCATAAACAGTTTCCCAAGCCATATGCAAACATGAATGTCATAATATAATTGTACACATATGAAATTGATTAGGAAATATTTGAAACATCACAAGATTAGAATGAAATTCTATGCTACCTATGTATATTAGAGTAATAGGGTTATGGTTATATTAGAAGTACCAATTTTTTTAGTTATTGTTAGTTTTTATAGAGGGTTAGTATTTGGGTTAAATAAGGTTTAGGAATAGGGGTAGGGTTAAAATATGGTTAAGGTTAGTGTTCAATTTGTTTAAAAAGGGAAAGGCTTGTGTCCATATGTTTCATGTTCAACTACGATTAGGGTTCTACAAAAATTCTTGGGGTAGGGTTAGAGACATGGTTTGGGTTAGGATTATAATTATGGTTATTATTAGTTTTAGTGTTAAGATGAGGAATATGATAAATAGGGTTAGTGTTAAGTTATAATTTTGGATTAGGGTTAGGGGCAAGGTTAGGTTTTGGTTTAAGGGTAGGGTTAGGGATGGTGCTAGGGTTAAGGTAGGAGTTATTATTAAGGTTAGGGTTATGAGTTAGGGTTAGAGATAAAATAAATAAGGGTAAGGTTAGGGATAGGGTTGGAGTTAAGGTTTGGGTTGGTGTTATGGTTAGGGCAGGGAATAGAGTTGGGATTAGGATTAAGTTTGGGGTTAAGTTTAGAATTTGTATCATAAAAAATTCTCACCCTTGACAATTTTACACTAGGTTTTTCTCCCCCTTATGTACACTTGGAAGTAATTACGTGTTAATTTCCTATTTTATAAGAATCTCTTGGAAAATCAAACATGGGAAATAAATGTATGCATTTAAATTTTTTCCCCCAAAACTTTTGATCCCTAAAAAGTAAGAATCTAGTCTAGGGTGCTTTGTGGCCTAGACCACCTATTTTGGATCCAAATTTGGATATAATTGGCTATTGGGATTTAATTTTTGGGAAATTAAAATAATTTCATATAAATACATATTATTTTCACCATTTTAAATCCTAAGAAGAGATATCAAATTTTTGACAGAAAATTGAAGTTCCTAAAATCAATTAAGGTAATTTAAGGGTAAAATTATTAGCATTATTACATCACATTCATCAATCAAGTTCAAATTTGCAAAGAAATCAAGAGGAACGAAGAATTTTATGTACAAGGAACTATTATAATCAATCATGCCAAAGCATGAAGATGTACTGAGTTATCTTCTACATGCTAGTTGCAACAATCTTGTTGGTTATTTATTTAGGAACCAAACTTATTCTTGCCAATCACCTTTGAATCTTCTAGAATCCAATGATAAGTGGAAGAAAGGAATGGCTAGCAAACAAGTAAGGATTCTTAGGCCCTTACTTCTACACTTTGGGCTCTATGAAACCTAAGAGGGTGTTCCAAAATGTGCTAATGTAATGGTATTTAGTTTGTATCAATAAAACTACAATATACATAGATAATTCTCATATTTAGAGGCTCAACTAGTAGAACATATCAAAGAAGTTGGCTGCTTCTAAATAATAGTTCATATTTAGAGCATGAGAATGATAAAACCTCATATATTTGTAACCCATTTTAGAGAATTTAATTTAGTGAATGGTTATTTGGTGAGTTAATCAACATAAGGTAACATGAATACCTCACTCAAAATAGTGCCTCATCCTTGGAAAAAAGACAATACTAGTACCCACATAATATAATTTTTTTTTAAACATGACATGTTTTAAAGCTTTGAGAAAATTTACAAATTATAATATTTGAAACATAATATCTCCACCACCATTACTTATTGGTATCCTAGAACCTAATTTAGTATAAAATTATAGATGTATTCAAGCATTTACATCAATTATTTGAATCAACAAGAAAGAATAAAACCACACATCCATTGGAAATCAACAGAGATAATTAAGACAATACTTGATCTTATATTATTCATAGTTTATAAAAATATTACATAGGAGAGAAAATGTTGTTGAAATTGCACTGTTCTATTCTATTTATATCAGTATTACTTATCAAAACTTCATGTACATAATAGTAGACTCAAACCTAATACCTAACACTAGACTGTTCAGTACCCTATATAATTTTCTGTATGTTCCATTCCAGAATAACCCACTACCCAACCTCCTTTGTAACTGGCCCTGAAATCCCATTTATAGAATATGGGAGAAACAAGCAACATGTTGAATTATAATTACATTTGCATTTGATAGCTAATTTCACTATAATTTTGGAGATTCCCTAGACAGTTACATTGACTCATTGCAAAAAATGGGAGAAGAAAAATGACAAAATATTAAGAAGCAATCCATTGGAGAAGACTAGGAAAACCTCCAAAAGGTGTTGTCGATCATAGTAGCAACATAAAAAATCCACATCCACATTGATCAAAGAATATTCTCCATCATTACTCCAAGGCAGGAATTCATATATTACCTGGTAAAGGCATATTTTCCATCAGAGTAAAGGAGTCCAACACCTCTCCTTCACACTAGCTAGAAGAGTTTCCAAGTCAGCACAAAAGACAAAAAACATATTCCTCTTGAAATGGGAGAGAAAACCACTATGGAAATGGTGTCATAAAAAAAAAATAGAACATGAGCGCTACTTTGATTCATCGGCATCAGAGTATGATCACCTGCTCTTCATTCATGTTGAAATTGGAGAAGCCACTACTCCTCCCTCATCAAAATCCACCAGATCAGCCATGGTGAGAAGATACTGGCCATAATCTAAATTAGTGTCTCCTCCACCACTCAAAATACCAATTGAATCCTCCATAGGAGAATTATGTCTTCACATGTAGGAGTTGTAAGCCCTGTGATACTTTTTCTTTCTCTTTCCTTCTCTCATAGGATTAACCAACTCCTTCTTCCTAAACTTGACCAATTCTTCCGAGACCACCTTGTTCCTCAAATTATAGGTGTTCTTGAAGGCACCTTGCATAGATTCTTTACTATCTCTTCTCTTCTCCTTTGGAGTTATGGGAACTCTAGACATGCCTTGTTCATTTTTAGGAACATTATCTTAAGAATCAAGCAAGTTGAGTCTTCTAGACCTTCTAACTGGGTTGGTAGACATACTGGGTTTACTCATTTTCACAAAGAATAGAATGGGAACAAGGAGACTCAATTTCTTAGGCAAAATCCTCACCAGTTTATTCTTAAAATATTTTGTGAAATCAAAACACTCAAACCCTCACAATTCTTATCAACTCAAAATATTTTTGCAGACTTCAAAATCCTCATCACCCCAAGACTTTAGAGCTGAAAAACTAACTCATATGTGATTGAAACAAGCAGGTATGAGTACTTACTTACCCATAAAAATCTACCTTAATTTCTCTATAACTCTGTATGCCATCTTCACGAATTTAAACATAATTTCTGATTGCAAGCTTATTAAGAAAATATGGCTATTGATCTCCATTATATTGAACAACTTGAGTGTGCTTACGATTAATACTTGAGGAAGGCTTGGTTTTGAATTTGAGCAATTGATCACCCATTGAGATGGATCAAAAAATAATTACAATCAAAGTAATTGAAATTATAAAAAAATTGAGTAAATGCATGCTTTTCCTTTGTCTAATCATAAAAACCCATGTGGATAAACATCCTCTCTATTAGCACACTTAATTACACACTTAGCAACTAAGAAAGCCTATCGTGTCATGTTTTATTGCTTGCTTGTGAGAAACAACCCACTTTCAACTCATCTTAATAATAATATGGGGAGTGGTCATAATTTAATCTCATATTATCAACTTGTACCCTGCCTTCTTTCAATGTCACCTTCTCACGTGTACCATTATTTGACAAAATTGACACCTGTAATCAAAATCAATCCTCCAATATTGAACAAATGCCAAGGAAATTAATTAAAAAATGGCACCATTTTAGCTTGTATGTTTACTCAACCAAATTTATTAATATTTGGCCCTTACTAATGTTCATTTATCCTTTTAGATCATTCCACATGGCCATCACTTACTCCCTTGTTGAGAAGCAACATGTATGAATGTTCCCCTCCCAAGATGGTGGGGAGCAATCAAGATTTACCCACATCACCTGCCATCAACTGTTGATCCTCACTCCATAAAGCATTCACTATCTCCAAATCTACGTGGGTGCCTCCATGAAGCAACATGTGTCAATCCTCCCGCTAGCCCATGAAATTTCTTTAATATAAAATAAGATTGGATGGGGTGGCATGGAGTGGTGAAGATTAATCCACATCATCTAACCACCATCGTCGATTTCCTTTCAATTGCGCTCATAGATCATTCAAAGGTACTACGCTCATCAAAGTAGAAGACATGTGGCCTACACTCACCAGTTTGTGTGGTTATTTTAATAAGGAATAAAATGAGACAGGGGATTAGGGAATGGTGGATATTTTCTTGCGACAATCAAATGGTCGACATAGAACCTAATATTAGCACATGGAAAAAATGTTAGTTTTAAGAAGGGGGCCATCACTAGGAAGATGTGACCAAGACCCATGTGATAAGACTTAAGTCATTTTAAAGGGAATATTTTTCCTGACTTAGGAAATATTAAAGCGATGCTATAACAAGTGATGACCAACACACCTAGACCAAGGGACTAGCAACGCCACATTTCTAATGGCTTAAGTCATGAATTAAATGACCTACAATAGGGTATACCAAGTGAATGAAGGAATAGAATTCCTAGGGTGAAAGATTATAAAATTTGAAATGAGGGCTTTTGAACTAAAACCCTAAACCCAACCCTAGGGCATAGATATAATGGATCAATTCAATCTTTGGAATTTTTTTGAGATGTAACATGAAATATTTTTTTATGGGTTCCATTTGTGGCTCTTGTTGGGGACAATTTCCTCTTGTAGGCATGGCGAGATCCAATAATCTTAGGTTGAAGACCAAGCACAAAAAAATAAACCAGGACCTACCCGAACAAGGCAAGAGAACCAAACCAAAACAAACAACATACATACAACATTTACATGTTTATATAGGATGATCCAGCCTCAAAAATTTTAGAAGCCTCCTTTGATATGCATGTATTCAATCTACAAATGCAACTTCACTAGGCTTTAATCACTTGGTGGCTAGAGGCCTCCCAAAACCTAAAGCAACTATTTTCCCTTGTCAAAAACCTTGCTTTCTGCTATTTGTATTAGGCTAAGACCAAGAACATTTCCATGAACCATCCACCAACCAATCTTGCTATTGTTGCTACCATCAACCATACTAACCTTGTGTCAAATTTTACAAATATCATCATCAATTTTTCTTGACTAAAAATTGTAGTCAGACAACACCTAAAACCCACACTCCATGTAATATATGATCCCAACTTGCTCATCAATATGCCCTAGTAAAATATTATCCAATTGTATTGAAAAAGTGAAATATTCATAATCGACTTGATCATTTAGGTCATATGAGTTTACACCAACTTAAATTTGTAGATCAAACAAAAAACCCTTCTAGAAACTGAGCTTTATATCTCTATCCAGGTGAATATACCCTGACTTCCTAGAGTCACATTACAATTCCCCCTCTACCTTAAAATCATCCCCTGGCTTTTATCTCATGCCAGGTCAAACATTCATCCTATGTGATGAATAGGAAATTTCAATGCACATGCATATCTTCAAGCTAATGTTTACACTAACTAGAGCTTTCTATACTAGGAATATTGCCACATGCTCTAATATCCTAGAAACATGATTTATCTAAATTCATAATAGCCTGACCTACATTCATCTCAGGGTCATCACTACAAACCCTATTGTGAATCACAACCCATTCATCAAAGGAGACCTCTAATTTATGCTCAATAACATATTTTGATGTATTCCTCAAACTGTCATCCAACTTGATACAAAATGTTTCAAAGGATGGCTCAAATAATTCGAGATTAATAGAATCAACAAGGCATCCTTGTGTATAATCAATTGATAATTGTGCTGACTCTAATGTGAAAGGTTCATTACAATCTGAAGGTTGCTCATTGCAATTTCAAACTTTTTCCTCATCCCTCTCTTCACCAATACATTCCTTATTAAGAAAAATCACATCCATGCCTACTATAAATTCAACAAATTCCATCTCTACTTCATACAGAAAGTCAAGGACAATGTGGACATGATCCTACTAGTTAGAACCAAAATTTTCATCTCTTTTAACACTGAACTTAGGCTTAGGATTCTGAATACATACATTCTTATCTTCAAACACCTCATCATTTGCAATATTGACATAGTTAATATTCATCATAACTAGATTGTGTTCCCAATATCCATCACATGGGATTTTTTCCTTGAATTTTAAGAGAAAAACCTTTTTAAAATCACTATTGTTACATCCCTCAAGTAAGGAAAAGGCTTCTATGTCATCCTCATAAAAATATTCATTCCCTTTAGAGAGAAAATCAAAAACTTCACTCCCCTTATGATCATCATTGGAAGGAGATTCATTTTCACATCAACATGAACTATACTCAAAATGTTCATTGTGAATTTTCACATTCTCTTTTTCATTATTTTGATTATTGATTAGTAAGGACACATTAGTAACACTCACAAATGTACCAATGCCATTATTAGATAGATATTCACTTTCTAAAATATCCTTTTCTATTTTTTGGATCGATCTTTGATCCTCTTCAATAAGGCAACTGCCACTATCCCTTTGAGACCTCATCCTTTGCATATAATAATGCTTAGCTTCTTCAACAATCTTGATCCAATCCAATATTTGATCAAAATCATGAGGCTTCAATTCTTTTGGTAAGGTACTAAGCCCTAGCTCATAAGTTTCATAGAATAGGTCAATAAATGTTGAGTCTCTAGGTCTCAACCTTTTGGGGATTTCCAACAAGATGTCCAAAAACCTTGTTAATAATTCATATGGCGATTCTCCCTCATGATTAGTTATGCTAGACATTCTTTGAACAAAAACCATCTGATCATCATTGCTTAAATTGTGTTGAGGTTCATACTGGATTTTTCCATGATTAATATGTTGTGAGGCTAAAAAAATTAAGGCATCAAACGTATCTTCACCTTGACTCTTTTTCACCCTTATGAATTTCATTTTCATGATGTCTATTATCACAATGAGCACTTGCAACCATATATCCCTTCATCATTGAGTATATCGTGTTATTTTCAATGTTCATGGTGAATTGATATGCATGATACAATGTTGTGGGCTCCTTATCTCTTAAAAAATAACTCATCTCATTATCAAATGCACTTAGATACACAACCATACATGCTGCATCACTTGGTCGCATGTTTTCAGGAATATTTCTTATTGCTTTTACATAGTTGTGTGTTAAAAGTAGGGACCAACTCCTCTTTATCTTTCTGAATTTCCATGAATCTTTTTCTTACCACATTTGGATAAATCCTTTCACCAAATTGTTCTATAAATGCTATCATGAATTCATTCCATGAAGCTATAGAACATACTAGTAAATATGAGAAACAATCTTTAGCATCTTCCTTCAAGGACTGAACAAAAAATTTCATGACAACATCTTCATGATTTACCTCATAATCGTGTATCAAATCATGAATGCATCCAAATGTCTAGAAGTTGACTCTAAACTTTTCCTATTATATCTGGGAAAGTGTTTCCTAACATCCTTAGGAATTAGGTTTGGGAAACCTTGAATATCACTAAAGTTTGATGGCCTATATCTCTCAATAGAGAAATTCCTTTGATGGCATGATAAAGGTTGCATGCCTTGTATGGTTTTTTCTAATATTCCACAGGGATACATAGGTTGATGATACCTTTTCTTACACCTTTACAATACTTTTCATATTAATTTTTTAGTTACAAGGGGTAACTAAAACTCCTTTTGCAACATGATCTTAAGATTTTACAATGAAATTTTTTATCACAACTTGTCTTAAGATCTTCTATATGGGTTTCTTCAAAAATATTGCATACTTTGTGCTTCATAAGAGAGAGGTTGAAAATTATAACTCAGAAGTATGTAGAATAATCACTATTATTCCATTTCTTAGTCCTTAGTTTCACTGAATAGGGAACCACAATTTTTTTAGACTTTCAAATGTGGTTTTCACACACAAATTTATCCTTCTTGAAAACCAAAAGTGAAAAAATACCTATATATGTTGCAGCTACTACAAATTCTTCTTCCTAATCAAAAATATTTGTAGATTTGAAACTTTCTACACATCTTCAACATGTTCTCTAGACAAAGTCACCACCTATGTTCATACATGACTAAACTTCAAGCAGTATGAAGCGCTTTCAAAGATAAATTCCATTTTGGGTCTTCTCCAAAAATAGAGTCACACATAAATTCATTTAAAGTTGCTGCAAAAAAATCAATTCCAGGTATCAAAACTTCAGTATCAAAACTAGATGTCTAGATTTACCACATTCTTGACCCTGTGATATGAGAGTTTGCAACTGGAGATTCAAAGTTCCCTAAGTAGAGTCACTAATCTGTTGGTCATTTTTTTATGAACCAAACTTAATCTTACCAATCACCTATGAATCTTCTAGAATCCAATGATAAGTGGAGGAAAGCAATGGCCAACAAACAAGTAAGGATTCTTAGGCCCTTACTTCTACACTTTAGGCTCTTTAAAACCTAGGAGAGTGTTCCTAAATGTGTTAATGTAATGGTATTAAGTTTGTATCAATAAAACTGCAATATACACAAATAATTCTCATATTTAGAGGCTCAACTAGTAGAACATATCAAATAAGTTGGTTGCTTCTAAATAATAGTTCATATTCAGAACATGAGAATGGTAAAACCTCATATCTTTGTAACCTATGGTAGAGAATTTGATTTAGTGAATGGTTAGTTGGAGAGTTAATCAACATAGGTAACTTGAATACCTCACACAAACCAATGCCTTATCCTTAGAATAGAGTCAATACTGATACCCACATAATATGACAACAAATTTTACTCATGACATGATTTAAAGCTTTGAGAATATTGTGTTACAATATTTCAACATAATATCTCCACCACCACTACTTACTAGTATCCTAGCACCTAATTTAGTATAAAATTATAGTTGTATTCAAGCATTTACATCAGTTCTTTGAATCAACAAGCAAGAATAAAACCACACATCCATTGGAAACCAATAGAGATAAATAAGACAATCCTTGATTATATTATTCATAGTTTATAAAAGCAGTACATAGGAGAGAAAATGGTGTCAAACTTGCACTTTTCTATTCTAGTTATTCTAGTATTACTTATCAAAACTTCATGTACATAATATTAGACTCAAATCTAAGACTTAACACTAGACTACTCAGTACCCTTTACAATTTTCTATATGTTCCATTCTAGAATAACCCACTACCCAACCTCCTTTGTAACTAGCCTTGAAATCCCATTTATAGAATATGGGAGCAACAAGCAATAGGCCAAATTACAATTATTTGCATTTGACAATTAATTTCATTGCAATTTCAGAGATTCCCTCGATAGTTACATCTAATCATTACAAAACATGAGAGAAGAAAAAAGAAAAAATATCAAGAAGCAGTCCATTGAAGAAGACCATCTAGCCCTCCAAAAGGTGTCATCCATCATAGCAACAACATCAAAAATCCACTTCCACATCAATCAAAGAAGATTCTCCATCAGTACCCAAAGCATGAATTCATATATTAATCGGTAAAGGCATATTTTTGATGGAAGTAACATAGTCTAACACCTCTCCTTCACACCATCCAAAAGAGTTTACAAGCCAGCATAAAGGACAAAAAACAATATTCCTATTGAAATGGGAGAGAAAACCACTATGGAAATGGTGTCATAAAAAAAATGGAACATGCATGCTAGTCTAATTCGTCAACATCAGAGTATGCTCACTCACTCTGCATTCATGTTGAAATTGGAGAAGCCACTAATCTTCCTTCATCAGAATCCACCAGATCAACCATGGTGAGAAGATATTGGCCGTAATCTAAATCAGTATCTCCTCCACTACTTGAAAGCCCAATTGACTCCTCCACAGGAGAATTATGCCTTCCCATGTAGGAGTCATAAGCCCTATGATACTTGTTCTTTCTCTTTGCTTCTCTCACAGGCTTAACTGACTCCTTCTTCCTAAACTTGACCAATTCTTCTGAGACCACCCTACTCAAATTATAGGTGCACCTGAAGCCACCCTTCATGGATTCTTTACTGACTCTTCTCTTCTTCTTTAGAGTTATGGGAACTCTAGGGGTGCCTCGTTCATTTTTAGGAACATTATCCTAAGACTCAAGCAAGCTGAGTCTTCTAGACCTTCTAACCAAGCTAGAAGACACACTGGGTTTACTTATTTTCATAGAGAACATAATGGTAACAAGGAGACTCAATATTTCATAAAAAATGCTCACCAGTTTATTCTTAAAAGATTTTTGTAGAATCAAAACACTAAAACCATCACAATTCTTATCATCTCAAAAGATATTTGCAAACTACAAAACCCTCATCACCCCAACACTTTAGATCTGAAAAAATAACTCATATGTAATTGAAAAAAGTAGGTATGAATACTTACCCTTAAAAAGATACCTCAATTCCTATGTAACTCCCTATTCCATCTTCTTCATGAACTTAAACCTAATTTATAATTGGAAACTTATGAAGAAAATATGGTTGTCGATTGAGTCATTATATTGAGAAACTTGAGTGTGCTTACCATTAATGCTTGAGGAAGGCTTATGTGAATGAGCTGACAATCTACCACTTGATTTTGAATTTGAGTCATTGATCACCCATCAAGATGGATCGACAGACAATTACAATCAAAGTAATTGATTATGAAAAATCTGACTTCATGCACCTTTTTCCTTTGTCTAATTAGAAAAACCCATTTGGATAGACATCCACTCTGTCAACACACTTAACTACACACTTAGAAATTAAGAAAGCCTATCGTGTCATGTTTTCCTACTCGCTTGTGGGAAATAACCCACTTGCAACTCATTTTAATAAGACTACGGGGAGTGATCATGATTTAATCTCATATTATCAGCCTATACCCTACCTTGTTTCAATGTCACCTTCTCGCGTGTACCATTATTTGATAGAATTGAAGGTCATAGTCAAAAGAAATCCTCCAATCTTCAACACGTGCCAAGGAAATTAATTAAAAAATGACACTATTTTAGCCTATATGTTTACTCGGCCAAATTTATCAATATTTGTTCATTACTAATGTTCATTTAGCCTTTTAAATTGTTCCATGTGGCCATCACCGCTCCCTCATTGAGAAGTAACATGTATGAGTGGGCCCCTCACGAGATGGTGGGGATTGATCAAGATTTACCCACATCACCTACCATCAATTGTAGATCCTTGCTCCATAAAGAATTTGTTATCTCCAATTCTAGGTAGGTCCCTCTATGAAGCAACAGGTGACAATCTTCCTACTAGCCCATGACATTTATTTAATATAAAATAAGATAGGATGGGGTGGTAGGGTGTAACACCCGGTGTGCAAACCGCAAATGACAACTATCATATAATACAAAAAATAACCGAAGTCAAAGATGCACAATACCACTAGACACATAATGGGTTGATAGGCTTGGGATGGGGTGACTTCCTTGTCATGTCTGTTTCAACATCATGCCCGTTGGGATAATTTAATGCTCGCCATGTCCTACCAAAGCAGGTGGAATCAAGACTTTATTCCTACAATTCCTACATACAAACAAGGTTGTGTACAATATATATATATATATATATATATATATATATACATACATACATATATATATATATATATATAATCAAATACATCACATCGTGAGAAGGAATCGAAGCGTAGTAGGGCACTCACGAACGAGTCATTCCACACTCCCCTCACCAAAGCTATAATAATAGCTACAACATCAAGTATAAAGTAACATTGTTAAACTAAACTGATCACATCATATCATCATGAAATGATTACTAGTCTATTGCATCACAATATACTACTACATCCATATAAAACATCACCAATTAGATGTAACCATAATGTCATATCATAATATCCATGTCATCAAATAAAGTAGCATAATCATCAAGTAGTCTAAACTATCTAGTCAACCAATCCAACCAACAAATAGTAACTATCAAAGTCTCAAAGTGTCAAGCAAAACCATAGAAAGTATCAAGTCCTAACAACAACACGAGGGGTATTAAATCCTCCTCCCCTAGAATTCGGCTTACTCCTGGAAGCCAGTGAACAAATACAGATAAGATTCTCTCTAATACAGGAGGCATACTCCCATGTTGTTGAAGTCTCAACACTTGTCTTTTAGGCCACTCAAGACCTCTACAGAACTAGTCACTATATCTCACGTGGGTCTCAACCATGATAGTTACGTAATTGGGATTGCTTTACCATGATACCATTATGATATTGTTAGTAACAAGGGACAATCTAATTAACTTATTTACCTTACCAATTAATTATTAGGGTAAGAACAACTTTTTAATTTAATTCTTTCCTACTTGTTTCCCCTAGTCAAATAAAAATTCTATTTATTAATAAACTACAACCTATACCATAGTATTATTATTAGCATAAACAAAATATATCTACACATTAAAAGCATATTATAATCCATTTCCCTTACTCTCACTACCCATTATAAAATAAAGTTAATCATTTACTCGAAAACCACACAACTTGAATCTATGACTATGAAAGAGAGTTTATCACTAAATGGAAATTATGAACTATCAAATTATAAAGCTACACAACCCAAAAACAATCATGATGGAATACCTCATATGTTGATTAACGAAGACAATCTAAGTCATTTATTTCTACATAAATATTAATCAACAGTTACTATTACCACAACACCTAATATGCAAATCTATACTATTAGAAAATTACAATTTCTAGCGAATTATACCAATTCATACAGAGACAACACATGTTTATGTATATATATAAACTAGCATATCAAATTCAAAATATTACTTGATGCAATAATTCAACATGGTATACGTCTTTGCTCACAAATTACAACAAAAAGGAGAGAGCGCAATATTGAGGAGGATAACTACCGTACAAGCAACATTTTCCTGACAAGAAAATGAACTCCCTCAAAGGAAAACAAGTGAAAACAAGCAAGAAGTTGTGATAAATATGCCTCGAACACAAGAAGGGCTAATTTCACATAAAATGAGAATAACCATTACTGATTATGGACTGCAACGAAAGAATTAAAACTAGATTAACCCGAACTCATTCCTTGCAGTCATCAGTGAAAGTCCAGGGAAAAGAAGAGAACACAAACACAAATGCAACTATAATCCAATGCATCATAAAATTAAAATGTCAATACGATTGAAAGTCACATGTGTTACATAGAAAATATTTAACAATGATCGAGTATAATGGAAAACCAAGTAGAGAGAAGTTAATTTCCAACCATAAAGAAATTTCAACTATCTCCAAGCATAAGCATTTGAATTGAATTTTTAGACCAAAGTATTACTCTGTCGAATACCAATTATAGAAAATGTAGTTCTGGTTCATGGGTTGAATCGTCAATCTTCACCTTACTAAAACCATTGAATTTTTAGCATTCCCTCCAAATCAAATTTCCAACACCAATGAATATGCAGAGATAACTCAAAGATAGCTATGCAAGAATGATTAGCACAAGAAGACCATAATGTGAAAACCTATAAATGAGAGAATGTAGGGTTAATGGTTAAGGGAAGCACCTTCTACACATAGTAGAACTCCCTTAGTGCATTACATATATGATTGTCATCATGTGTGCATAAACTGGTGGTGCCTAAGGATCATATACTATCGTAGGCTGAGTATCACCAACAAAACCAAAAGAAGAGAGGCTATTTAGATCTAGTGAAATTTAACGTGGTATGCTGGAAGTCTCATGGTATGCTATGCTTTGAAGGATTCACCACAATGGTTTGAAATATAGGGCTCCAAAATTTCCAACAAATGCACTAGAATAGCGTAAATCTGCAAGGGATTTCATCCATGGTTGTATGATATAATTCGACCTCCATCAAGCATAAAGAAGAAAAATGGACTCTTGACAGATTTAGTAGCTACCTATACTTAGACACCCATACATGCATCAAGATAGAAATTGAAAATAGTGAAGGTTATTGGCATGATGAGTAATAAGGGGGCATCGAATTAAAGATACAATAAGGACCATGATATACTTATTGAAATCAAATAATGATGTAGAGCATCATAGTTATAACACAAAGAATAGGAAACCAAAACCAAATACCAAGCTCATTTTACATTCTTGAATGCAACCATACTACCAAGATGGAGTCTTCATAGTAAGTCAATGGGTTTACTATTGATGCCAAAATAACATATAATGATCTTCAAACTATTAGTAGTGAGCCAGAAAAGAAAGGAAAGAAAGATGCACCAAAGCTTAGGAACTTTCAAACAAATACCAATGGCAATAAGACTAGAGTATCAAATTCTATAATGGAGTACAAAGTTCAGTGTTGAACATCAAGTAATAAAATAAGTAATCAATCATTTGCAACCCCAAATAGAAAGAACAAATTCCTATTGCATAAAACAGTTAAACGAATGAAAAAGCTAACTATCAAGAAATCACCAACTATGATAGGACATAACACATTAGTGTCAATAGTTAAAACTTTATCTTAACCTCAAAATACTATAAAATCCTAGCATGATTATTCACACAAGTATATATTTATTTTTTTAACTTCTCCTTTTACACACTAGAAAATTTACTTTATTCACTTTTCAGCACAAGTTCCTACATTTTTACAACCAAAAGGCCAAGATTCCACACTGCAACTTTCAAGAAAACACCACTCTTTATTTCACAACACAATCATTATAATAAAGTACATCACACATATTAGTTATTCATTCTATCAACTAGTTCAAACAAAAGGGTGCACCTGCACCAAAAAAAACTTATAGTATCAAGTACATTATTAAAAAGGGTTCACAAAACAAAGGTGCCTACTCATGATCCCCCAAAGGACACTCTTCTGGGTCCTCATCCGAGTCCCTCATGGCTGTTTTAGAGGAGGGGTGATGTTCTTGTAGGCATTCTACCTCCTCTTTTGTTAGCTTGGGGGCATGGGGTCCACACCCTAATGGCCAGTCTCGAACTGCTGATGGCTTCTTGGTCCTAGTAACAGGTTTAGATTCAACAGTTTTTTTGCTTTCTTCTATCTTGATCTAGACTAGAGCATGTGCTAGGGTTTCATCGTAAAATATTTCTTCTAGCAGTTCACATACTTGCACTTTCTCCATGCATGGCTGCTCTAGGTTTATCTGGGTTCCAATCCCTTCTCCACGTATGGTGTTGTGAGGATACTGCAGTGAGGTACCCTGGTGGTTAGTCCTTCAGATTCTGCCCTGTCTTCTACCATGACCTCGCCCTTGACCTTGAGCCATCCTACACACATCACCAAGGGAAAAGGGTCACACAAATGGAAAAAGAGACAAAATACCAACTTAATCATAAATTCAAAATATCCACATGCAAACTTACATCACACAACAACACAAGGGCTCTAATGCATCCCCAGTAGGAAGTATATCAGTGCATTGTGCACTACACCGAGGGTCCTATCCTTTCTGCCAGTTTTCTGCATCATTGACCCAACACATACAAGATTGGAAGTAGGGTGAAAACCTAAACATAGGATGTCTAAACAGAAAATCCCATATTGGGCTCATAATGCCTAGTGTGTGAACCCTGCTCTGATACCAAGTTGTAACGCCCGTCATGCAAACCCCAAAGGACAACTACTATGAACACAATTTTTTTAAAAAAAGTAAACATATTAAGTAATCATATAACATACCATTATACATTATTACATTGCATGATACACTTTCAAACATCTAAGTCCTTTGGGGCACATGAGGTTACATCATTAAAACCAACCCATAACAAAAGATAAACATAAAGCCAAATAAGTTAACTAACTTTTACCTCCATCAAGGTCATTACATTAGATCATTTGCAAGAGATAACCATAATGAACAAGATTAACTCCACTAAACATCCATACATACATATGCTTGAATATAAACACATCACATGTTTCAAAACCATATTCAATCTCATAAGTCATAAATGATTACAAAGGTGCATTTACATTACATCAACTTTTAGTACATTACATGGTTCATATACATGAGTTACATCATAATTTCCCATACATGTGGGGAAGATACATCAATACAAAAGAATATTTGAAATACATTGTGAACATCTGGCTATAAGAAAATTATGACTCAAGCCCTAGTTGGATGATATTGTACAAAACACATGCTGATGGGGAAACCAATGGGGTGTGAAGCACGTTCCACCTCGGGACCACATGGGTATTAGAAAAACCCACCCCCCATGCTCAAAGATGACAAGGAAGTGACCTCGACCAAAGATTCCAAAAGACTAAACTCCAATAACAATAACATGAGAGTACATAGATCATAAACAAACAACATCCAAGAAACCAGCCATAGCAACACAAGACCATTAAACACATCATCAAAAAATCCAAAGGCAAGCAAGAAAACAAAGCATAAGGGCAACTAGTGGAGAGTGTCATCGCATAGTCCTACATGGGTTATCTTGGCCCTTCCTCCAGGCACCAACTGATCCAGGCTGCCAGACGTGTCAGCCCCCATCTATGGTTATCCTGACCCTTCCTCCTACTTGAGGCGTCAGCCCCATAGGGTGACTCACGCAGAGCCGTTAACCTCTCATGAGGATGAGGTAATGACCTTGCCAACCACGGCCTTCATAGTCCACCATTAGTCTGCGAAATCCCTAATGGAAGATGAGGTATCCATAATTATCTTATTAATGTTATTACTACCCATCCCTCTAAATTATTTAATTAAGTTTTCACTTTTTAATCAAAATCTTGCATGGGTTATCCTGGCCCTTCCTCCATGAAGAGCCACTCTCCCTAGAGACCCAAAACATAGTCAAAACCAAGGGTTGTACCAACATAGAACAAAAAATTAAATCGCAACTAAATACATGTGAGGCATTTCCCATCTTGCCAAAAACACATAACCAAATTCTCAATAAAATCCAGTACAACCCTTTCAAAACAATGATGCCCAAACAACTTGCCACAATTAGAGAAAATGAAAGATAAAACATCAACTAACACTCATCTCAAGCCTTTGGAAGACTAAAGTTCACAACATCCCTAAGCGGGTTTCTAAGGCATACTGGGTTCCCACATTAGTTAAAGCCAAAACAATAACACAACAATAATAAAAAAACCAAATAAAATTTACAAGAATTCAAAATACAAGTTAACATAATAATTTCCACACATTTTTTGTTACAAAACAGACCCCTAAATACAACAATTCATTTTATCTCATTTACAACTAATCATTATGACTAATCTCCATTTTCTATAATAAAATGTTGTTAATAATTCTACTTTATAATTTTCCCTTTTTCATTAATAAATTGCAGTCATATAAGTAATTTCAAAATCACAAGAAATCAACCCATCTATATATATACACATATATCTAATATTAGATATATATATATATATATATATATATATATATATACATACATATATATATATATATAATATATATATATTCTATTTATTTTTCCTCAGTTAAAAATTTTGGGTTGATTGCAGTATTTAGATATTCGGGGATGCATAGTAATAACATTAATAAGATAATTATGGATACCTTGTCTTCCATTAGGGCTTTCATAGACTAATGGTGGACTGAGAAGGCCGTGGTTGGCAATGTCTTTACCTCGTCCTCATGAGAGGTTAACGACTCTGCATGAGTCACCCTATGGGGCCAATGCCTCAAGTAGGAGGAAGGGCCAGGATAACCATAGATGGGGGCCGACACCTCAGGTAGCCTGGATCAACTGTTGCTTGGAGGAAGGGCCAGGATAACCCATGTAGGACTATGCGATGACACTCTCCACTAATTGCCCTTATGCTTTGTTTTCTTGCTTGCATTTGGAAGTGGTTTATGGTTGTTGCCTTTGGATTTATTGATGATGTGTTTAATGGTCTTGTGTTGTTGTGGTTGGTTTCTTGGATGTTGTTTGTCTATGATCTATGTAGTCTCATGTTACTGTTATTGGACTTTAGTCTTGTTGACATCCTTGGTCGAGGTCACTTCCTTGTCATCTCCGAGCACGGGGGGTGGGTTTTTCTAATACCCACATGGTTGGGTGGAACGTGCTTGACACCCCATTGGTTTCCCCATTAGCATTTGTTCTATACAGTATCATCTAGCTGGAGCTTGAGTCAGAGTTTTCTTATAGCCAGATGTTCATAATGTATTTTAGATATTATTTTTGTATTGATGTATCTTCCCTACATGTAGGGGAAATTATAATGTAACTCATGTATATGAACCATGCAATATACTAAAATTTGATGTAATGTAAATGGACCTTTGTAATCATTTATGACTTACGAGATTGAATATGGTTTTGAAACATGTGTTGTGTTTATATTTAATTATATGTATGTATGGATGTTTAGTGGAGTTAATCTTGCTCATTATGGTCATCTCTTGCAAACGATCTAATGTAATGACCTTGATGGAGGTAAAAGTTAGTTAAGCTATTTTGCTTTATGTTTATCTTTTGTTATGGGTTGGTTTTAACGATGTAACCTCATGTGCCCCAAAGGACTTAGATGTTTGAAAGTGCATCATGCAATGTAATAATGTATAATGGTATGTTATATGATTACTTAATATTTTTACTTTAAAAAAAAAATGTGTTCATAGTAGTTGTCCTTTGGGGTTTGCACAACGGGCGTTACACGGGGAGCAACCAAGATTAATCCACATCATCCAACCACCACCATTGCTTTCATTTTAATACCACTCATAGATAATTCAAAGGTACTAGGCATGTTAATGTAGAATACACATGGCTAGTGCCCACTAGCCCTTGTGATTATTTTAATGAGGAATAAAATGAGATGGCGAAGCAGGGAATGGTGGAGAATTTCTTACGGCGATAAAATGATCAACATAGAACCTAATATTTGCACATGGAGAAAATGTTATTTTTAAGAAGGGGGCCATCACTATGTAGATGGGACCAAAGCCTATGTGATTAAGGGCTTAAGACTTAAGTCATTTTAAAGGGAATATTTTATCTGACAGAATATATTAAGACGTTTGTATAACAAGTTATGACTGATAAACCTAGATCGAGGTGCCAACAACGACATGCTTTTGATGGCTTAATTCATGACTTAAATGATGTGCAATAGGGTATAGCAAGTTAATGAAGGAATAGAATTCCTAGGGAAAAATATTATAAAACTTGAAAAGAGGGATTTTGAACTAAAACCCTAAACCCAACCCTAGGGCATAGATATAATGTATCAATTCATTTTTTTGCAAAATTTTGAGATGGAACATGAACTATTTTTTTAGGGGTTCCATTAGTGGCTCCTATTGGGGAAACATGCCTCTTGTAGGAATGGTGAGATCCAAAAATCTTAGGTTGAAGTAGAACATGCACAAAAAATAAAAACTAGAACATACCTAGACAAGGCAAGAGAACCAGATCAAAACAACCAACATATATACAACATTTACATGTTTATATAGGATTATCCAACCTCAAAATTTAAAGAATCCTCCTTTGATATGAATTTCTTCAATATACAAATGCAACTTCACCAGGATTTAATCACTTGGTTGCCCTAGGCCTCCCAAAACCTAAAACAAGTATTTTCCCCTTTCAAAAACCTTGCTTTCTGCTATTTGTATTAGGCTAAGACCAAGAACATTTCCATGAACCATCCACCAACCAATCTTGTTATGGTTGCTACCATCAACCATATGAAACTTGTGTCCAATTTTACCAATATCATCATGAATTTTTCTTGACTAAATTTTTTATTTACACAATACTTGAAACCCACACTCCTTGTAATATATAATCCCAACTTGCTCATCAATATGCCCCAGTAAAATCTTATCCAATTGTATTGAAAAAGTGAAACATTCATAATCCACTTGATCATTTAGGTCATATGAGTTGACAGTGGCTTCAATTTGCACATCGAATATAAAACCCTCATAGACACTAAGCTTTAGATCTCTATCTAGGTGAATATACCTTGACTTCTTGGAGTCACATTGCAATTCCCCCTCTACCTTAAAATCATCCCTTGGCTTTTGTCTCATGCCAAGAAAACATTCATCCTGTGTGATGAATAGGAAATGTTGATGCACATGCATATATTCAAGATGATGTTTACACTCACCAAAAATTTCTATACTTGGTATATTGCCACATGCTCAAATGTCCCAGAAACATGATTTATCCAAATACACATTATCCTAACCTACATTCATCTCAGGGTCATCACTACAAACCCTATTTTCAATTGCATCCCATGCATCAAGGGATAATTCTAATTTAAGATCAATAGGGTCATCCCACAATAGTGATTTACAATTTTTGGCCAAACTAGACACTGAAATTATTATTTTTAACTAAATCTTCACATTCGGGCACCTATAGCAGCTAAACCGTGAAGGATTTGAAGATGATGCAAACTAGAGTCTCGTCACATTTTTTATGTAGATTCTAAAAATATTTTTTCAAAATTTTTGGAATTAGATTGCACTTCTTTTTCCATCTCCCACGAAAACTGGTTTTTTTCATAAAACAACATTTTTAAAAAGTGACGCACACCGTATAATGCATAACTGTTTTTCCATGAAGGATAAAATTATAATTATTTTGAATTTAGATTTGTAACTCGATATCTAGTGCTTCCACTTGGTTAGACAATTTTTATTGAATATTTTTCTTTAATCAAGTTTTGAAGTCAAACCAATTACAATTTAGACATAGTGCAACTGTATAACACAAATTTTTAGTATATATCAAAATTCAATATTTTTTTTGTTGGATCAAGGACTTCAATACCTGGTGCACTCATATTTTTCAATTTTTTTTTTTGATAATCTGCTATTTTTCCACATGTGTAGAACAAAGACCTTAATTTTCGATGAAAAACCTATGTTTAATAAAACTAAAAAAACAAATGCATAATAAAACCAAAACATAGTAAAATTATATTTGTTGGATAGCTCATTCTAAGGACTACCTGATTCCAGTTGGGTTTGTGAGGATTCCTCCATTTTCATCCTCAACATGAGCTCGAAAGTGCTAAAATTTAGGTTTTTTGTGTGCCTCAGGGAGGGCATGAGGATTTAGGGGGGTTCGCTCGAACCTCTTCAAGGGGGTTCACTCGAACCCCTTTCATATGCAATTTTTTTTGTTTTTGGTGGCAAAAGTTTAAAGGGGTTCACTCGAACCCAGGTTCGGTCGAACCCCTTTTTTGTTCGGTCGAACTTCTAGGTTTGTACGAACCCCCAAAATCACTTTTTTTTTCCATGGGGTCATTTTTTCTCAGTTTTCCATCCTCCATCAAATTGTAAACCATTATTGTGGCTTCACCCAATAAAATATTATGATTTATTCCTCAAATTATAATCCAACTTGATACAAAATGTTTCAAAGGTTGGCTCAAATAATTCAAGATTAATAGAATCAACAATAGGGCATCCTTGTGTATCATCAATTGATAATTGTGTTGACTCTAATGTGAAAGTTTCATTATAATCTAAAGGTTGCTCATTACAATTTGAAAAATATTCCTCATCCCTCTCTTCATCAATACATTCCTTATTGAGAGCAATCATGTCCATGTTTGCTATAAAGTCAACAAATTCCACCTCTATTTCATACAGACAATCTAGGACAACTTGGACATGATCCTGCTAGTTATTACCACAATTTTCATCACTTTTAACACTGAACTCAGGCTTAGGATTTTGATTATAGAAATTCTTACCTTCAAATGTTCACCTCATCATTTATAGTACTGACATAGTTAATATCCAAAATAACTAAATTATGTTTCTAATATCCATCACATGGGCTTTGTTCCATGACTTGTAAGGGAAAAACCTTTTTAAAATCATTATTGTTAAACATTACCTCAGGCAAGGAAAAGGATTCTAGGTCATCCTCATAAAAAGACTCATTCCCTTCAGAGAAATAATCAGAAACTTCACTCCCCTTATGATCATCATCGAAAGGAGATTCATTATCATATGAACTATACTCAAAATGTCCATTATGCATGTTCACATTCTCTTTTTTAGTATTTTGATTATTACTTTGGAAGGACACATTAGCAACACTCACAGATGTACCAATGCCATTATTAGATAGATATTCACTTTCTAAAATATCCTTTTCTATTTTTTGGATTGATCTTTGATCCTCTTTAATAAGGAAACCACCACCATCCCTTTGCAAACTCATATTTTGTATATAATAATGCTTAGATTCTTCAGTGATCCTGATCCAATCCAATATTTGATAAAAAATCACGAGGCTTCAATTCTTTTGGTAAGGTACTAAGCCTTGACTCATAAATTTCATAGAATAGGTCAATACATGTTGAGTCTTCAAGTCTCAGCCTTTTTTTGTTTTCCAACATGTCTAAAAACCTTGTTAATAATTCATATGGTGATTCTCCCTCATGATTTGTCATTCTAGATAGTCTTTGAAAAACAATCTTCTGATCATCATTGCTTAAATTTTGTTGAGGTTCATACTGAATTTGTCCATGATTAATATGTTGTGAGGCTGAACAAATTAAGGCATCAAAAGTATCTTCACCTTGACTATCTCTTTCACCCTTATGAATTTCATTTTCATGATGTATATTAGGACAATGAGCACTCACAACCATATATCCCTTCATCATTGAGTATAGATCATGTTATTTTCAATGTCTATGGCGAATTGATATAGATGATGCAATGTTGTGGGATCCTTATTTCTTAACAAATAACTCATCTTATTATCAAATGCACTTAGATACACAACCATACATTCTACATCACTCGATCGCATATTTTCAAAAATATTTCTTATTGCTTTTACAAATCTGCGGTTAAAAGTAGGGACCAACTCCTCTTTATCTTTCTGAATTTCCATGAATCTTTTTCTTACCACATTTAGATTAATCCTTTCACCAAATTGTTCTACAAATGCTATTATGAATTCATTCCATGAAGCTATAGAACATACTGGTAAATATGAGAACCAATCTCTAACATCTTCCTTCAAAGACTAAACAAAAAATTTCATTGCAAAATCTTCATGATTTACCTCATAATCTCCTATCAAATCCATAAATGCATCCAAATGTCTAGAAGCTAACTCTGAACTTTGCCCTATATATTTGGGAAAATGTTTCCTAACATCCCTAGGAATCAGGTTTGGGAAACCTTGAATACCACTAAAGTCCAATGGCCTATATCTCTCAATAGAGAAATTCCTTTGATGGTATGATAAAGGTTGCATGCCCTACATGATTTTTCAAGATATTCCACAAGGATGCATAGGTTGATGAAAACTTTTCTGAAACCTTTACAAGCCTTTTCATATTAACTTTGTAGTTACAAGGGGTAACTCAAACTCCTTTTGCAACATGATCTTAAGCTTTTACAATGCAAATTTCTATATCAACTCACTTAAGATCTTCTAAACAAGTTTCTTCAAAAATATTGCATACTTCACTTCATAAAAGAGGTTGTAAATTGTAACTTAGATGTATGTAGAATAATCACTACTATTCCCTTTCTTAGTGCTTCATTTCACTCAATAGGGAACCAAAATATTTCAAGACTTTCAAATATGGTTTTCACACACAAATTTATCCTTCTTGAAAACCAAAAATGAAAAAATACTTGGATATGTTGAAACTACTAAAAATTCTTCTTCCTAACTAGAAATCTTTGTAGATCTAAAACTTTCTTCACATCTTCAGCAAGTTCTTCAGACATAGTCACTACCTCTCCTCACAAAGGACTAAAATTCAAGCTATATGAAGCTCTTTCAAAGATAAATTTCATTCCGAGTCTTCTCCAACAATAGATTCACACATAAATTTATTTAAAGTAGCTGCAAAAAAATCACTTCCAAGTCTCAAAACTTTAGTATTTGAACCAGATGTCTAGATTTACCACATTCTTGACCCTGTGATATGAAAATTTGCAATTGGAGATTCAAAGTTCCCTGGTAGTGGAGTCACCAATCTATTGGTTATTTTTTTAGGAACCAAACTTAATCTTACCAATCGCCTATGAATTTTCTAGAATCCAATGATAAGTGGAGGAAAGGAATGGCCAACAAAAAATTAAGGATTATTAGGCCCTTACTTCTATAGTTCGAGCTCTATGAAACCTAGGAGGGTGTTCCTAAATGTGTTAATGTAATGGTATTTAGTTTGTATCAATAACATTACAATATAGATAGACAATTCTCATATAGAGGCTAAACTAATAGAACATATCAAAGAAGTTGGCTGCTTCTAAATAATAGTTCACATTTAGAGCATGAGAATGGTAAAACCTCATATCTTTGTAACCCATTTTAGAGAATTTGATTTAGTGAATGGTTAGTTGGTGAGTTAATCAACATAGGTAACATTGAATACTTCACACAAACCAATTCTTCATCCTTGGAAAAAAATCAATACTAACACCCACATAATATGACAACAAATTTTACACATGACACGATTTAAAGCTTTGAGAATATTGCATTACAATATTTCAACATAATATCTCCACCAACACTACTTATTGGTATCCTAACTCCTAATTTAGTATAAACTTATAGCTATATTCAAGCATTTACATCAATTCTTTTAATCAAAAATCAAGAATAAAGCCACACATCCATTGGAAATCAATAGTTACAAACAAGACAATCCTTGATTATATTATTCATAGTTTATAAAAGGAGTACATAGGAGATAAAATGGTGTTGGACTTGCACTTTTTGATTCTATTTATGCCATTATTACTTATCAGAACTTCATGTATGTAATAGGAGACTCAAACCTAAGACTTAACACTAGACTATTTAGTACCCATTACAATATTTTGTATGTTACATACCAAAATAACCCATTGTCCAACTTCCTTTGTAACTGACCCTGAAATCCCATTAATAGAATAACAAAGCAATAAGAAACATGCCAAATTACAATTACATTTGCATTTGATAGTTAATTTCATTGTAATTTTGGAGATTCCCTGGACAGTTACATCCACATTGCAAAACATGGGAGAAGCAAAAAAGATAAAATATCAAGAAGCAATTCATTAAAGAAGACCAACTAGCCCTCCAAAAGGTGTCATCTGTCATAGTGACAACATAAAAATTCGATGTCCACATCAATCAAAGAAGATTATCCATCAATGCCCAAGGAAAGAATTCATATATTAATTGGTAAAGGCATATTTTCCATCAGAGTAACAAAGTCCAACACCTCTCCTTCACACAAATGAAAAGAGTTTCCAAGTTAGCATAAAAGACAAAAAACCATATTCCTACTGAAATGGGAGAGCAAACCATTGTGGAAATGGTGTCATCAAAAACAAAAATGGAACATGAGCACTACTCTAATTCGTCAACATTAGAGTATGCTCGCCCACTCCATGTTCATGCTAAAACTGAAGAAGCCACTACTCCTCCCTCATCAAAATCCACTAGATCAGCTATGGTGAGAAGATACTAGCCATAATATGAATTCATATCTCCTCTACCGCTCAAAAGCCCAATTGAATCCTCCACGGGAGAATTATGCCTTCCCATGTAGGATTCATAATCTCTGTGATACTTTTTCTTTCTCTTTTCTTCTCTCATAGGCTTAACCAGCTCCTTCTTCCTAAACTCAACCAATTCTTATGTGACCGCCCTACTCCTCAAATTATATTTTTTCCTGAAGCCACTTTGTATAGATTCTTTATCAGCTCTTCTCTTCTTCTTTGGAGTTATGGGAACTCTAGGCATGCCTTGTTCATTTTCAGGAACATTATCTTGAGACTTAAGCAAGTCAAGTCTTCTAGACCTTCTAACTAGGCTGGCAGACACATTGGGTTTACTCATTTTCATAGAGAGCAAAATGGGAACAAGGAGACTCAATTTTTTAGGAAAACTCCTCACCAGTTTATTCTTAAAATATTTTTGTGGAATCAAAACACTCAAACCCTCACAATTCAAGTATCAACTCTAAATATTTTTGTAGACTACAAAACCCTCTTCACTCCAAGACTTTAGAGCTGACAAAAGAACTCATATGTAATTGAAACAAGCAGGTATGAGTACTTACCCATAAAAAGATACCTTAATTCCTTTGTAGCTCCCTATTCCATCTTCTTCACGAACTCAAACTTAATTTTTGATTGCAAACTTATGAAGGAAATATGGCTGTTTATCTCCATCATATTGAGAAACTTGAGTGTCCTTACCATTAATTCTTGAGGAAGGCTTGTGCAAGCGATATCACAATCATTCACTTGATTTTGAATCTGAGTAGTTGATCACCCATCAGGATGGATTGATAGATAATTACAATAAAAATAATTGATTATGAAAAACCAATTGCATGCACCTTTTTCCTTTGTTTAATCAGAAAAACCCATGTCAATAGATATCCACTCTATCAACACACTTAATTTCACACTTAGTAATTAAGAAAGCATGTCATGTCATGTTTTCCTGGTTCCTGCTCGCCCGTGGAAAATAACCCACTTGTAATTCATCTTAATAAGACTATGGGGAGTGGTCATGATTTAATCTTAGATTATCAGCTCTTACCTTGCCTTCTTTCAATTTCACCTTCCTATGTGTACCATTATATGATAGAATTGATGATCGTTATCAAAAGCAATCCTCCAATATTGAAAATGTGCCAAGGAAATTAATTAAAAATGGTACTGTTTTATCCTATATGTTTTCTCAGCCAATTTTATCAATATTTGGTCCTTACTAATGTTAATTTATCCTTTTATATCATTCCACATGGCCATCACCCGCTCCCCATTGAGAAGCAATAGGTACGAGTGGGCCCTTCATGGGATGGCAGGGAGTGAACAAGATTTACCAATGTCACCCGCCATCAATTGTCGATCCTTGCTCCATAAAGAATTTTCTTTCTCCAAATCTAGGTGGGTCCTTCCATGAAGCAACAAGTGTCAATCTTCCGACTAGCCCGTGACATTTCTTTAATATAAAAAAAGATTGAATGAGGTGGCGGGGAGCATTGAAGATTAAGCTGCATCATCTAGCCACCACCATTGATTTGATTTTAATATCATTTGTAGATCATTCAAAGGTATATGTCCAGTCAATGTGGAAGATATGTGGCGTGCGTCCACCAGCTCATGTGATTATTTTAATGAGGAATAAAACAAGAAAGCAAAGCGGGGAACGGTGGAGATTTGCTTGCGGTGATAAAATGGTTAATATAGAACCTAATATCTGTGCATGGAAAAAATGTTAGTTTTAAGAAGGGGGCATCACTAGGAAGACAAGACCAAGACCCATGTGATTAAGGGCTTAAGACTTAAGTCATTTTAAAGCCTGAATATTTTGATTGACTTAGGAAATGTTAAGATGATGGTATAACAAGGGATGATTAACAAACCTAGACCAAGGGGCTAGCAACAACACACTTTTGATGGCTTAAGTCATGACTTTAATGACCTACAACAGGGTATAGCAAGTCAATGAAGGAATAAAATGCCTAGGGAAAAAATTATAAATTTTTTAATGAAGGCTTTTGAATTAAAAACCTAAACCCAACCCTAGGGCATAGATATAATGGATCAATTCAATTTTTTGCAAAATTTTGAGATGGAACATGAAATATTTTTTTAGGGGTTCCATCAAATCCATTGTGTTATGAGATCACCTCTTGTAGGTCTATCAAACATTCAAGGTATCCATCAATCAACTTATGTGTGGCATCTCTTCTTCAAGGGTTTTCACATCAAGGTAACATTATCATTTGTCTTTTATCAATTTCAGTCAATCATTATAGTTTTAGCCTCTACCCAACTAGGGTATACTCTGTTGATCATCATCAATCACTAATTTGAAGGTATAAATACAAAAGTTGGGTTTTGACTTAGGTAAGCCCCTATATAACAAACTCCTTTCCCTAATTTTCATACATGTGAAGGTCAAATCTCTAGAGATTTTAGCATGTGACAATTTGGGAGAATAAAGTATAGACTACAACTTACAACCCAAAATTTGTAGATCCAATAAAGATGCAATCCCGTCTAGGGTACATTGCACCTTTTTCCCCAAAATTTAGGCCCAAAATCATTATGCAGGTTCCTCATTGTTATTAATTCCTAGATCTAGGTCAGTTTTGTAACTTTTCCTTTTTGTGTGTCTCCTAAATTGCATTTTCAGATCTAGGGTTGTATGTCAAATAGGCTTGTCAAATCACACGTCAAATTTATCATCCTCACACAACTCAAGTCAATATAAACACTAGGGGGTTGGATTTCCATTGTGGATGCAAGATAATCATCAAAATCCTATTCAATTAATGTCTGAATATTGAGTCAAATAAAAAGGAGATAATCTTAGTTATCCTAATTGGATCTAGGATCAATTTTTCTACTCAAATTTTTGGTGAACCTGACATATCATGCACTTGAAATTTTATGATTTGAATTATATACATTCTAAAAATAATTCAAAACCTAGGTTCTTTGAATATCTTTCATTCATTTATTTTCAAAACTATAAACTTTCATTATATGTTCAACATAAATTAAAATAAAAAAAATACAAATAATTTGATTTAAATTGCATAATTTTAGATCTTATTTTTTCTTATTAGGGCTTAGATCTAAGTTATTTTTTTGATTAATTTACTTATGTAATATTATTTTATCATTTATGCATTCATATTTTAGTAAAAACATTGAAAAAGTGAAAAAATACATAGTATTTGAACATTTCAAAAGATCAAAATCATTTCTTTTGTATATTCTTTGGAAAAAATAGTCAATCACATGATTCAATTTTTTAATATTATCACAAGAAAATATCCAATTTCTCTAAAAAAGATATCAAAAATTTGTATGCATGTATGTGATTTATTTAACAAAATTAAGTTTTTATGCATTTCCTAAAATTTGTTCACTTCTAGACCTAAACCTCTAAAACACAGGATCCTCAAATACTATAGTTTGCTTCCAAAGTTTTAATTTTCTAAGAGAATATGTTTGTTTAGGGTGCATCACACCCTTTTCTAGTTAGTTTGGGCTAAAAATTATTGTGAAAATATATGTAAGTGTTCATTAAGATATGGTTCTTGTTTTGGATTTTTTTGTTGCAAACTATTTTATTTTAATGAGCATCACTAATTTGATCCATAGGACATAACATAATGTTTTCATTGAAAAATTATTTTGTTGTAATAATTGATGTTATATTGTCATTGATCCCTCTCCCAATATATCTCCTAATTGTGGGGGTGTTTTTGTGCAAGAGGATGCAATAATTTACAATCATTAAAATCATGTTTTTTCTTCTCCCAACATCTCCCCTACTTGTGAGAGTATCTTTGTGTAAGAGGATCCAATCATTGAGAACCATAAAAAATCATATTTGTTCCTCTCTTTACCTCTCCTGCTTGAGAATATATCATGGTACGAGAGGATGTCATTGAACTGATACATTTCATTCTTCAAATGATCTAGTAAGATATATGGCATAAATGAAGATTATAAAATGAAATTATCTATCCACCATCAATAGAAGATTGTCAAAAATTAATTAACTCGGTTAAAGTTATGAACATTGGACCTCCTTTAATTATTGGACCACCTAAAACACCTCTCAAAATAGGACCTACCAAACCTCATGGTTGTTAGTGTGAATAATTTAATATATTCACTATACTTAAGTGTACTTAGGTATATGATATTAGACAAATTCATGTCTAACCTAATGTGGAACATTTAAACCTCTAGATGCTACCAAATTATTTTGTCAACCTCATGCACATACCTTTTGAGGTTCAAAGAATTTCCATCTCACCTCAAATGTCAATCAACACCTAGCACACAAGTTTGATGACTTGGTCATAGAGGTTGTTGGTTTGCACACTCCAAGTGTTCCTAAGGTTGACACTTATATGACGCTTTCCTACTCTTCTATGTCGCTTCATGGGGAACTTGTAAATTCACCTCATAGGTGGACTGCCTCATTCTTGCCTATATAAGAAAGGCTTTGTACTAAATGTTACTTGGGTCAACTAAATACAATATTTTGTATTGTTCATTGTTCTTATCATTTTATTTCCTAGATCTCCTAGTTTATTATAATGATCATATCCTAAACTTTGCAAAAAAAACTCACTAGTAATCATGTACACCAAGATTTGTTTAAGCAATGAATTTATCACACACTTGCTCACACATGTAAGACTAGAACTTGTAATAAGAAACCAATTAATACAACATCAATTCCATTAACCCAACCATATCTTCCATCCCCACCTAGTCTTCCTCAGAATAAAGGTAACTAATATGATCTTGTTCAGTAACTTCATAATACTTTAGCCAATATATCCCTTTGGTATGATCCAAGAGGCTTTGTAGAAGATTGATATCTCACCTTCTATCAAACAAAATAATGTAGCAACCTTGTTTAATTATATGCAAGAAACAATTATAGATATTAAACTCCCTCAACATGAATCACCCTCTCTTTAGATCCCAAAAAAACATGAATCTTTAATGATAATGGTAGTCATTAAAATAATTGGGGTTAAATGTAATCTTATTGAAAATGGATCATTTCTTAATGCTTGTAGCATTTATTTTATAGATAAAATTAGTGCATATACGAATCTCATAGAACCTAATGATCTTTATATTAATTTCTTTGATAATGTTAGTAAGAAACCATTAGGAATTATAACCCTGCCCATGGTTCTACTTACACTTGTACATATCATGTCGGGACCTCTTTCATATAATCTTCTCCTAAGTAGACTATGGATTCATTCCATGAAGGGAGTGCCATCTACTTTTCACTTTGAGATGAAGTATGAATATAATAGAAAGATATATATGGTAGAAAAGGATATAAAAACTTGAAGCCTATTCACAAGTTGAAGCCTAACATAACACTTCCAAATCTCTTAATACTTTATCCTAACTATAGTAACGAAAAAAGTAGCCTTTTTCCTTACTTTGTTTGATAATTGACATTAAAAAAGAATTAATGATGTCTTGAAGTGGTGTTGTAATGTGTTGTACACATTCACACTATTCTAGGACCTTTCTTTGACTAAAACATGCATTAATTGATCCTTTACAAGGGTGTTGTAAAGTGTTGTAATACACTTTCACACTTTTCTAGAATGTTTTTGCTTAATTAAGCCTAATGGGACCCTTTCTAAATAAAATGTACATAATATGTACCTTGTTTAAATGTTGTTAAGTGTTATAAAGCGCTTTCACATTTATCTAGGTGGTCATTAATGAATTGAGGGTAATTGGAGTAATCAACCACATTTAATTCAAATTTAAGCCTTAATTTTGACACCTCCCAAAGATCTATAGCGACACTTATAATTTAATTAACAAAATGTTTCATTGAGAAATGTTTGATCCTGGTAAATTGTGCCAAGATCCATTCAACCTAGGTGGCGAATGGGTCCTCCCTTAACATGACCCCAATTTTTTAGTTGATCTAAAATGGGATTTTATCCCTCTTTCAATTCCTTGGGGTTAGGTCCTGGTAAATTGAGCCAGGACCCATTTTCCCCCTTGGGAAAATGGGTCCTCCCTTAATGAGACCCCCCCTATCTGAATTTCATTATATTGAGAATTTAATAATATTTCTTTCTCGATCTGGTGTCAACCTTAATTGTTTGAATTTTGGGGTTAATCTCCTAATTTAGTATAAATAAGGGGTTAATTCACCTAGTTTCCTCCTAAGAAATCCTAGACTTTCAAGAACTCATGCATTATATAAAATTGGATTTCACAAGAGCATTTCAATAGCATTTTTAAGGCATTTCAAGGAAGATTTCAAGAGTTTATTGCAGTGATTCAAGATCATGTCATCATGAAAAGGGTTTAATGCATTCATGCATGTGGTTGAGATAAGATAATTAATGTTGCATTGAGGATTTATTTATAAGCACCACTTCACATCCAAGATCTACATTCTTCATGGCCACTACATGTTAGTATGCAGATTTGTTTCACAAGACATTATTCAAGGTGATATCAATTGCATATTTCATGTTTCATGCTTCATTCCTTTATTTTGTCATTTGGTTTAATTACCTACAAGAGGCTTGACTAAGGAAAACCCCTATTCACTAAAAGCAAACAATTTTTTTCCCTTGAATGTGTGATTGTAGTTTTATAGGTTGAAGATCAAGTGGAGCAACTTTGTGGAGAAAAATTGTCAAGGTTGCAAAGATGTAAAAGTTGTCATTCAAATTGAAAAATCAAATAATCAAAGATATATAATTGCATACATATTTTCAGAAGTTGATAACAGGGGATTTGAGAGTGCGAACATCAAGGAACACGACCCTAAAATTAATTTTTCAAAACCCTAAAAGGACCCATTTTTCATTGAGGGCAAATGAGTTCTTTGTAGCTCAAAAACATCAACTTTTTGGCCAGGTACACAACTTTTTATGCTCTAAAAAATTCCCCCATAGTTGCTATAAAAATTAGGTAGAATTTTTTATTGTTATTTGCATCTTTTTCCCCTCATAATTGTATGTTTCATAGCATTAAAAATTAGTGGTTCATCACTTTGATTGACTCATTTTGGTGAATCCTATATTTTTACATGAAACACCAACTTCAAAGGTAGAGACTATACATGTTGAAGATAATGATGATTATATTTAACCTATAACAAAAATATTAGATGATGATTAGGGTTTATTTGATTTTACACACCTAAAATTTGAAAAAGTACATAAAACAACCTAAAATTTATATTTTTTACCCCTTTAAAACCTTGATTTGGGAACAATTTACCTTTACTAGCGAATGAGTCCCTGATCAGGCTGAGCCTATACCTTCTAGCATCTAAAAGAGATTCAAGTCAATTGTCAATAAATGTTGACAATGTTAGATTTATGAAGATTTGATACACACACTAGCTCAAGAACTTTCGTTGATAACACCACCATGGCCTTTTTCCCAATGGGGACTCAACCTCATAGGTAAGATCTAGCCCACTTCATCCAAAGGACACAAAATCATTATCACCATGACCAAATACTTCACCAAATGGATTGAATACATTCCCATGACATACATCACTCGCAAAAAAAAAAAATCATCCTTAATTATACCACTTTCTGGTATGGTGTCCCTCAGTCCATTATCACTGATAATAGTCATCCATTTAGGAACAAATTATATGTCCACCAACTTTGTGATAAATTCCATATCCAACATCACTTCTCCACTCCATACTATCCATAAGGTAATGACCAAGCTGAGGTGTCTAACTAAACTATTATCAAAATCCTTAAAAAGACTCTTAATGACACTAGTTGTGACTGACACCTTGAGCTTAATCCTACCTTATGGGACTATCACATCAGTATTCACACTCCCACACATGTGTCACTCCATATTCACTAGTCTTTGGTTCTAAAGATATCTTACCTATTGAGGTTGAATTTCCTTCCTTAAGGGTGTCCATGCAAGGGAAGATTGATGATGAAGAATACCGTATATCTAGGCTACATGAGTTGGAACTACTAGATGAACATAGGAAAAATTTATTGGTTCATCTACAAGCTTATCAAAATCATCTCTATCATAGCTACAACAAGAAGGTCCTGACTTGACACTTTGACATTGGTGATCTAGTTTGAATGGAAATCCTAAGAATCAAATAAAGCTGAAAAAGCCAAGAAAATTTAAACCTAATTGGTTGGGTCCCTATATCATCATGATATTCTTCAAATTAGGAGCATATCAAATTTCAACTCCTAAATGGGAACCCTTGTCAAAACCTATCAATAGTTTGCATTTGCACAAATTTCACACTTAACTTCAAAGAGCCATGTCAAAAACCTAAAAAATACCAAAATAAAATAAAAAAAATCGTCACCTTGATGAAAACTTGACAAATAGGCATCTTGGTGACACCAAAAATTATCAAAAACTAAAGAAAAAAGTAAAGAGAAATTATGCATCCAAAAGTGCGAACCACTTTGGTGGCACTTTGGATAAGTACCATGGTGAAAACCTAGCAAACAAGCACCATGTGTAGTCAATCTTTACTCCATCATCTACAATCATTCTATTTGGTTTTTCATTTGTTGCCCATAATAATTTTGCTTCACACTTTACATGCCATCCATAATAATGCTTTGTTGTCCTTCCCATAGCCTAAAATAATTGGCATTATGCGTCTTTTTTCCTATCATATCAAATTACAATAAACCTACCCCATTCCAATCCTAATAAATTAGTCTTATCCCAGATTCAGGGAAAGTACTCAACCCATTTCTTCATTGGATTCTACACTTGTTGTTGGAGGTCACAATATTTCAAAAATCATAAAAATTCAATATGACAAAAAGATCAAATATTCCCAAAAATCCAAAAATCAAAACATGTCAAAAAAAAAAAAATCCAAATAACATTGAAAAATCCTAAAAATAGAGTTAGAGTTGGTCATGTTAGTCCAAGTCTAGTCAAATTATGATACCTCTATGTGTATAACATAGGAAAGGCCATAAAATGAAGAGCCCTTGAGGCACTAGGTTATTCCTTTAGGGTTTGTTGAATAAATTCAATCATGATGCAGTCCTTGGTCAATAAAATAAAGTCAGGTCTAGTTGAACTATAAGGTCTCTATGCATTGTTACATACATAAGGCCATCTTTCAATGAGTCCCCAAGGCCCCTAGAATAGTCCTTTAGGGTTTGTCGAATCAGTCACAATAAGTCAGACATTGTCATTAGACACAAATGGTCATCAAAACCTCAACATAGGTCATGAATCAACAATACAAAAAGTCTCACAAGTCTTTAAGTCAAATCAATCAATTGTCAAATTAGTCAAACATCAAACTGACATCAAATAGTCAAAATAATCAATCACTTGTCTTATATAGGACACATCCTTCCTGAAACTAGACATTGGTATAAATCAAACCTTGTTACTTGCCTTATACAGGTGGCTACTTGATCAAAACTAGAATTGATGTCTTATATAACATGTTTCTTCTCCTAAAACTAGGCACCATCAAAACAATCAACCCATCAAACATTTAGTCAGTCAAAACATTGGCTTGAAACAATTTGCATGACTATTGAATTTGTTGGTCTATTTTGTCTTATCTTTTCAACTTGTCTTTTGGGTCATGTTGCTAGCTACCTCAAGGATGTCCCATGAAGGATTTAGAGGAGTGACAATGTCTTGTGACTTATCTTAGAACTAAATGATTGTTGTCTATAGTTTGTCAGATTGGAAAAATGACTAGGGAAACTTTTCCCTTCGTATGAGTTAGGACATTCCTTGTCTCTGACTGTCTGTTTTGCAAGTGCATGAACTTGCACACCTTGGTCTATGTTATACCATGATGTTTTTTTGTCCATTTGTTACATTTTACTACCCAATGATGATTAAATTCAATGCCTAACATCTATCAAGAATAATGTTGAAATTTTATTATCTCCACTAACATCCATATCCTCCACGCTGACATTTCTTCTATCTGCATCTTGTGAAACACAAAAATATATTTCATACATAATCATGTTAGGAAGAATTCTAGAAATCATTATCATAAAGGGAATCATCATATAGTCCATCTATATTGCATAAGAAAATACAAAACATAGATTACATCCATATGGCATTACAATTTCATCACATAATACCCATCATTAATATTGCATACATATTACTATAGGTCATCACATATTAGCATGTCATTACATTCACATCACATCATAATCATAATCTATTATCATTTATCACAATGCATATATATTGCATTTACATTTTATAAGCATTACATAACATTGTTTTAAAACATATCACATTGCATTACATAATCATAGTACACATTACATTGCACATTATTTAAATCATATAATATCATATTGAATTCTTCATTAAGAATACATCATTAGGAATATACATAACATTTATAATCATTACATCACATACATAACATCATGACATTAAATGCATCCATCTACCATCTAAGCATAAAACATACATTATCCATACATCATATTACATCAACATATAGCATCATCACATAATAATACATAATGCAACATCATAAAAATATAATCATCCATCACATAAAATCACAACATAGGAATGCATATCATATAAATCATCACCAAAATCATATATATCATACATATCACTCAAAAAGTGTCATAGTACAATGTCAAGATGTATCTAAAAAAGGAAGCTTGCAAGTTCGATGTTCAAAAACACAAGTGTCTAGATAAAAATTTCAAAATATGTCCTAGCCTAAGCTGCCCTGATCCCCTGAGGGTGATGGTTGTGGTGATGGCTCCATATCCTCTTGACAAGGAGACCCTGATGACCTATGCTTGGAGGGTGGCTTATCATATGGACTTGATTGTCTGGGCCTTGAAACCCCACCACTACTTTGAGATCGCCTATGATATCTACCATTTCTCAAGGCCTCTGATGCACTAGGCACTCTCCTCTCAGGTTGTACCTCAACCTAATATACATCTTTGTAGTACTACTCTCGTATGCCATATCTCAGGACTACTCTAGGCATATTTGCACTTGACCCAGTAAGGGTGGCCATGAAAGCTATGACTTGTTGATCAATCCTTTGCTGACCAACCACTACCACACCCCACTTTGTTCTAAGAGAATCCCTCTTTATCCACAAAGCCACCACCTCCACATCTAATGCCTAAAGCCTAGTTATTGCCTGATCCAATCATGCTTGTAGATTATCTATTCTCTGATACACTATGCCCTCTCCTCCAATCCATCCCCCACATACAAACCCATTACAATCCTCCTTAGAGGAATCGCTTAGCCTCTCCCATCTTCTCCTCATCCTGTCTCTCCTCTTCCATCTTGATAGTCTCCATTGCTACATCATATTGACCCACCTCAAGAAGTGGCACATCATCCTATCACTCCTACTTTATAACCCTCTCCTCTGCCACTCTCTTCTCAACCACCTTCTCCTCTGTAACCCTCTCCTCCTCACCCTCCTAGATTAGTGATAATTGCCTCACCACCACCCTCCTCACCCTTCTCTATTAGGCTCTCCCTCCTCCTCTTCTACCCCATTTGTCTCTTCCATCATTTCCTCTCCTCCCATCACCCCATCCTCCATCTCCTTGTCCACCATCTCCTCTCCCCCTAATATCCTCTCTAGCCTCATGGTCCCCTACCTCAATGCTCTATAGGAATCGACTGATCCAAATTTGTATAGGGATTTGGCCTATGACTAACCCACTAGATGTCATACTCTAAAACTATGGTACCTAGATTTGACACTCCACCCCTCCATCCCCACTACACTAGCTATAGTCCATCAATCTCCTACTCTATTTTTTCCACTGGAATCATCTATCCTTAGGGTTGCACCTCATGCGATGATCGTATAGACTCTACTATCCCCTAAGGCACATATCTTGTCTCTCAAAACTGCCTCATGACCCAATCTAGAAAATACTACTCTATAATGTGTTGGGATTGAACTATCTATCCAATCATGTACTTGGCATGTCTACACCATGGTAAATGCTTGTCCTCATTCCACCACTGTTGATAGTCCTTGTATGGCCTCCATACAAAATTGACAAGTACATCGATCCCATGTCATCAATACCCTATGTTGCCCACATGAGTCTAAGTCACTATGCCACCATATAGATAAACATAGGGCATACATCTCCCAACTACCTATCGATTAGAGGATGAAACACTATGATGTGATCCCATGCCCACACCATCAAGAGAGTAACCCCACAACTCATGGATTGACCATCTCGATAAGCCATGTCATGTAACTAAAAATATAGTATGGCCAATAAGCAGGCCCTCATGCATAGGCTATCCCATGCCTCATCATCCCCACTAGCATCTCCCCCCATTCGATGAGAAAGCCATACCATCGACAATGTGGAATAATGACCTTAACAATCAGAGTACACAAAATGCAATTGTATCTCTCATATCACTCTACTAGCATCTCCCATCTAATCTCATATCCATCCATTCCGAGCTCTGCCACATCATCATACTCATAATAGTTCTCAAGGGCTTGATATCCCCACTCAGAATCATACCTAACCTACTCTCCTTAGATTGACAACCTCAATATCATGTAGACATCCTCCAAGGACACAGTCGCCTCCCCTATTGGCAAGTGGAACGAACATGTCTTATAGTGCCACCTCTCTATGAGTGCAGTCAACAATCCCCTATTCATCCTAATGATGGGCAGGTAGGTCACATGGTACAACCCAAGACACATCAGTTGATGCTTCTCAATGTTGGATAATTAGTTCCAAAGTCAAATATGAATGACGATGACTCTCGTGTATAAATAGGGGCAAGGAAAACCTATGGTCACAAGAAAAAGTCATTATGTCAATCCAAAACCCTAGTCAAATGTATTGGAATCACATCGCACAAGAAATTTCATCTTAAACTAGGGAAAATTTTTAACTAAGAAATTGTGTCATTATGCTTAACACACACGTCACACAAATCAAATGCATCACTTCTTTTGTATATGTGTTATAAAATTGCACTTGTACCACATGTATTACCAAATGCGTTACCAGGGTCACTTGTGGTCAACCCTCAATTAGTTGTGTTTCAATTTTTCACGTGCATCATTTTACCTAGCACATGTGGCTCGCTTTGTTGAATGTGGCATTCCTGACTGTGGGTGTGGTGTGGGATGCAAATGTGGTGCACTTTACAATTGCACCACACAACATTCATTTGGCACCCTAGCTAGAATTGCAGTGCACTCGAGTGATTGCAGTAAACTATAGTCACTTGTAGTGCACATGATAGCATTTGTGGTGAATGGTGTTGACTGCATCTTCTTGCTCGATTTTGAGCCCTAAATCTATGCTAAAAATAATAATCACAAAGCGGTTATGGGGTACTTACTAGGTCCTTTGTGCCCTTTGGCCGTCTGAAGGTGCGAACTCAATATTCATGGTGCTTGGTGTGAGGAATAGGTGACATTTTGGGAGAAATTCACTATCAAAGCTCTCTAATATCCAAAGTTAAAATACATAAATGAGCTAATTTCCCACTCAAATTTCTATTTATAAGTAATCAAATTTAGGGTTTACACTAAGATTTGTATTGATTGCACTCGCTGGAAGCCTTTGAACCTTAATTTGACTATCTTGAAGGTCCTGAATGTCAAATATTTTGTCACCATCACATTTTTGGCTATTAAATTGACTTGTCAAAAATAATTTTCAATTTTTTTGGATTTTTTTTTTGAAAAATTTCAAAAAAAATTCTGAGGAGGCATTGGTCCACTTTTTTTTACACTGGGGTATTTTTTTTTAAAATTCTTTGACTCAATGCAATTAACTACATTGCATCAAAGAGGGGCAAAAAATGTAGACACTAAAAATTGTTCTAGGTCTTTGAACTCTATTTTCTTCTTTATCCCTAATAATTAAATAATTTTAATTATTTAGTTAATTCTTTCATATCCTTTTATTTCTTCTTTTGATTAATTAAATAAATTACATCACTAATGTCTTTTCTCTTCTATAATTAAATAAATTTTATTTTATTTAGTTGTGGCCATCTTTTCTACTATAATTAAATAGTTATTTTAATTATTTAATTATTCATTTAATTTTATTTATCTAATTCACTATTCATTTATCATTTTCTTCCCATTTTTGAAATAAATTATTATTTAATTTAAAAGTCAACATGTCACGTGTCCTCTATAATTAAATAATGCTTTTATTATTTAATTATTCATTTTCCCTCCCAAATTAAATAATTTTATAATTATTTAAAGTCCTTTCAACAACCTTTTTTTGTGCCAACATTTTTATCCGTGTCAATCTTATCTCCTCATGTCTCGTTCAATTTCCACCCTTGTTTATAATTCAATCTTGGTCATTCATCCTTATCATTGCCCTAATTTTAGCCCTAACCCTATTTCATACTACAACTTTCATTCTTGGTCATTGATTGACATATCTTATTGACATCTAATCTCAACCCTTCATTCTGATTTGGTTTTCTATAAAAGAGACCTATCATTGTCATTTTCACCTTACCAAGACTAGTTTGACCTCAAGCAACCATGGCATAGGTAATATTGCTTTATGTTTATGTTTCTATATTTGATTGTGCTTCATATTTGTTTTAAGGTTTATAGATTTGATTTTGATGTTCTATTACTTAACCTAGATTTTACCCTAGATTACTAGACGGTTTTTCCCTTCCTCTCCCACTTGCAATATATGCTGCTTTAGTTTTCCTGTGTTAACGTATCACATCTACACGATCCAACATTTATATTCCCCGCCCATACTGAGAAAGATGAATAATAACAGATCTGCATCAATATTTGGCCTGGTAAGTAATAGACATCTCTCTTACAACAGTCTGTCTTCAATATTTCGTCTGGTAAATGATAGACAAATCTCTTCTTCTGGCGGGGGAAGCTTGAGATATGAAAGAGCAACCAAAACCCTTCTTCTCAAAGCTCATCCTTTTGTTAATGAGGAACTTTTCAATGAAATCAAAGAATCGCCTGTTAAAAAGATTTTCACAGTGTCTGAATTGTTGATTGCTCTCTGGTATAATGAGACCTGTCTCATATTTACTGTTGGTGCCAAAGCAGAAATTCTATGCACGCTTGATGAAACTCAGGAGATAATATATAATATACACACAGACTCTTTTATAGTCATTGAAGAAAAAAGCCGTGAAGTAAGATTGCTAACCAGGAAGGTTGAAGATATTCGGCAAAGACTTGACGATGCATGGCAAAACCTACTTGAGACAGAGTATGCCATTACATGGTGGGATTTCGACGTGCCAAATTGTTTGGGTATGATTTATGTTATAGATGAAAACCTGTTCAAAATTTTTGAATTACAAACTTATGAAATACTATACACTGTAGAAAATGAAGCTGAATATTCTCAGGACTTCAGATTTGGTAATCCTGGAAATAGAGAAATGGTGATGTTCCACTCCAGACATACAAGGTTAATTATTGAGAACTTTCTGCCTCTGAAACTTATTTCAAAGGTCAAAGGCCATGCTACTGAATTACGAAAAATCTTCTTCGACAGATCAGATGTATCCGTTAGCGATGTAAGACTGTGCGGTGATAAGGTGGTTGTGTTTTTGCTGAACAGAGTCAAGTCTGTTAAACTGCTATCTGGTAAACACACAGTGATTTTGGAAGATGATAATTTTGGGGACTCTAGCATTGTTATAGTGGACTCAAATCCACATACCAAGGATGTTCTTTATTTTAATATTGCATATTTTCCAGATGATTTATTATGGACGGATTTCTATTTGCACAAGAATCGCACTTTGATATTGCCAATTGATAATGAGCAAATAGGCCTATGGAATCTGGAAAACAGCATTACAGCTTCTGGTCCTACTAATCCAGTTAGAGTTTTGGATATTAATGGAGAACCTTTATATGGGTCCCTGCGACATAATTGGGTAACATATAGGCAGGATGTTATAGTCTCTCACTGCTGCGAATTAGATGACCTTTCGTGTGGCTTCAAGATTATAAGTCTTTCTTTTCCGTCTGGTCATCCGTCAAGGTCTGAAGCGTTTGTTATCAATGAATACGACATGCCAATTCAAAGTTCCACCTCGTCGATTCGAAGCTCGAGCTTAATGAGCTGCTTCTGGTATGACGACAGAACAGGCAATATTTGTATTGGCTACCACGACGGCAGAGTTTGTAGATTGTCTCCACGGTGGATTTAGGACGATCATATTTCCTTTGTTTCAAAACGCAACAAGATCCAATTTAGTGATCCAAACAAAAATGAATAACAAATCGAATTTAATATTTCCTTTGTTTTACGTAGAAGAATTTATAATTTTATGTGATGTAATATACAGCAGAGATTAGGTTTTAACTCACCTGGTGACCTTACCTGCATGGCCCGCTCACTTAATCCATCAGCCTGCATGTGCACATGGGATTTGAGCCATCTACTCTTATTGACTTGTCATATATTTGTATTTGTAGCTATCTTATATTTAAGTGGCAAAGATATTTATTAGTGCAAATTAAAGAGGGTTAGTAGTCATAGCGCACTATATGATACAACTAATAGATAATAAAGATGAAATAAATGTAGTTCACAATATTTTTTCATATAGTTGCAGATTTGTTTCATGTTAGATATGCCAACAATAATAAAAATAGGTGGTACTACTAAGAGAGTTGTTACCACAACATTTGAAAAAAAAAAAGAGCTATGTAATATGATTTGATAGGTGTCCATACCCCATTCCAATGTTCCCATATTGACACACTAGCAAGGATGTGAATGAAGGTTATGAAGTTTAGTTTTGTTGTATGGTAAGATGTTAGATCAAACTCTTTAATCAAAATCCAATTGAAATAGATAAGGAACATTTTAGTATCAAGGTTGGCTATATAATTACAAATTAAAGTTTTGATAGATAACTAAATTACTAAAGCAAACCAATGAACCCACAATAACCCTTATTTTGAAGTAGTTTGGTGTGTGTTTCTTTCTCTCCCTAATCTTGTCTGATTATTTTGAAGAGATGAAGGGTCATAACTAAACTATAATTCATTCAACCTATTGACTAGCCTAGTTGATGAGGCTTGACAAAAGCAGTGAAGCGATTGTTATGTTTAGCATCATGCATGTGGAATGAAGTGTGGTAGCAATAGCATACCTGTAGTTGAATCAAATTCTATTTTTTAATAATTTCTAGAAGACTTTGAATATTAGAAAGAAAGAAAAGTATTATTTATGGAAATTTTACATGGGCTTCCCAAGATGACCTATTTGTTATAAATTTCCTATTCTACTAAAATTCTCTAAACATGCAATGAAGATCATATTTGATAAATGAAGAGCACATATTGTTGAAAGCATTCATTTATAAAATAGACCCAAAATCATAAATTACTAAAAACCTTCATGACCTAAACAAGGATTAAACCATATACTTATCCTTACCTACCACCTAGATAATTAATAATTTATGATTGATTATTATTTAATAATTTTAATTAAAATTGTTATTTAAAAATATTTTTTTAATTAATAATTTATTATTATTTATAATTTTTTAAATTTATAATAATTATTGATTATTGATTACTTTATTATTGTCTTTTTACTTTAAACTATTTTTTTATGAATAATTTATTATTACTAATTTTATCTTTAAAAAATAGAAATTTTTTACTTATTTATAATAATATTAATTCTTAATAATTTATTGTTTTTAATTGTGAAAATATTAAACTTCAAAAACTAAGAGTAATGCTTTGGTAGTTGAAGTCACAAAGTACAAAATCCATTTTAGTCTTTTACAAATATAATAAAAGGTATTTTTTAATATGTTTTAATCATTGTTTCATACATTTTATCATGGTAGCAATATGGCTAAGCCCCTCATATTTATAATCGCCTATCCTTTGTGTTTTCTTAGGCAAGGGATGTGGGATTAAAAAATCAAATACAATACTTTTTTAGGTAGTAAATGGAAACAAAATATCTGATCCACTTGCTTTCGCATGACAGAGAGAAATGGAGGATGTGAATAGGTGAGAATGGAGAATTCAAAAGTGAAAATAGAAACGGTAAAGATCATGGGAAAAGTCTAGTGTGAAAGGGATTGTGGGCCCGACCACCTAAGCAAACAATGCTTAGAGTGTGTCAGTTAAGTTCAGTCGTCCAAATTAATCAAAAAGGTCAAAAAATGAATCTAATAAGGTGGATTGGATGATGTGTAATCTTGTAAAATATCTTGTTCCCACCTCCATGGGACATGAAATCCAATGTTTTTTTATTAGTCTAGTTGTCAACACCTCTTATAACTAGTTTTGGAGCACGCTTGATGGTGGATGTATTTAATTTGGACACAACTATTCTCCCTACAAAATAGCATGTCTAAGACATCATAACACACATAACATCATACAAAATGATGCATAACATCATATGGAGGGACCTATCAAGATAGGGAGTTGAAATGGTGAAATGCACTAACATAAGAGGATGAAGACGCTAAGTGAGCAACACATCGTTGGGTATAATAACAACCTTTCACACCATATGTTGTATTCAATGAACAAACTATTAATATTCATTATTTTTCTAGCATATTATATTTAACAACCAAGTTTTCTGCCTAAATATATATTTAAAAAATAAAAATAAAGATAATTTTTAAGTAAATCAAAGTAAAATAATTATTTTTTAAATAAATAAAATAATTCTTAAGTAATTTTGAAGTAAAATAAAAAAATAATAAATTAATTAAATAAATAAACATAACAATTGATGGAGGGTGAGAGAAAGGAGCAAGTCTGCTTTTTTAATTCTTTTGATGGGGAGAGTGAGGAAGGAGCTGATTTTGATGATGATGATGGGTTTTTGAGATTGTCTAGGTTCATGCTAGTTGGTTTTGGGAGGTCTTTGTGGCCTTTCCTTGGCTCTACTCATATTTCTCTTATTTTGGTGATGTTGAAAGCCTCTTTGTTGGTTCCCCCTTCCCCTATCTATTGGTTTCAGGAGGTCATCCTTGGGTTGTCAAAAATTTGTCTAGTTGTTATATGTCGTTTGTCTTCCCTTCCTATGTGGGTTCAAGAGTGGTGTTTTATTTTTCTAGTTTGGTTCCTTGATCTTTGTCGCTCTGAAGCTTTGCCTCACCTTGGGTGGGATTGTGGGACTTCTCGAGTATTTGTGAGGAGACTTCATTTTGGAATTTTCTTTGATCTTTGGTGTCATATCTCTATCCATTATCTCTCCTCCTACCTATTGTTGGGTGATGGTTTTGCTTGTCTCCCTCATCCTTGTTGTGCAAATGGAAGATATTTTATTGTCTTTCCCGCCTTCATGGGTTTGGGGTGTTGCAAGTTTCTTATTCCCCTTCTATTTGCAACTAGTTTTGGTAGCGAAGGCCACTTCTCTTTCCTTGGCTATTGACTTGCTCTATTTGACTAGTCTCACTCTTTTATGGTGTCTAGAGTTGGTTTTTCTTTTGTCCCCTTGCATACCCTTTTTTGTGCTTGGTGACTTTGACCCTCTCTTGATCATTCTTTCTTGTGGGGTCTCTGTTGAGATATTCTCCTTTGCTCATATTTGTTGCCAGATTTTCCTCCTTCTTGAGGTCATAGTTTCATGTGTGGCTTTTGGTTTGATGCTTTTCTCGTCCCTAGTTGGGTCTTGCTACTAGCTCATGTTCTCAAGATCCTTGGTTTTGAATGCTCTCCTTTTTAGGATAGTGGTCTCAAGAATGTGTGTTCTTTTGATTTGGCTGCTTAGTCAATCCCTCTATTTTTTAGTGCTCTCTATTAGGAGGAGGAAAGGGATTTTCCCTGTTCTTGCCTACAGTTTGGGAGTACTCAAAGGGTACCCATTTTACAAATTTCTTGTCTCTTTCTAGGTCTTCAAATTTGGAAGGTTTGGAGGGTTGTGATTTTCTAGGCTATTTTGTCCCTGACAGTGGTTATTTTGACTTTTGTTGGAGCAGTTTTGGAAGAGCTATTGGAAAATCTGGGCTTGCGTAGAAGCCTTTGTGGACTTCTTATTCTACTGGTTGAAAGTTTACCGATGATCTTTGAGGGTGCTGAGTTCTCCCAAGCATCATATACTTTTTTTTGGTTGATCTAAATTTTTTGTTCTTCTTGATGGCCCAAGAGCTCTTGTTGCCCATGGTTGTTATGGTTTCTCTCTCTATTGGAGTGTTGTCTTTCTTATTGAATTTTCATTTTGTGTCTCCTATTGAGGTGCAAACTTCTCCTTTTGAGGTGGAGTTGGGTTCTAAGAGTGTAGTGGGTCACTTATGCTTCTTCTATAGGTTTTCTCCCTTGTAGTTCCTATTGAGATGGAAGCCACTCCTATGGAGGTTGAGGTTGGGTATGTTGGAGAATCCTTGCTATTGTGGACAAATTAATTATGGTGACTTCTGCTATGGAGGTGGAGAGGAAGTTGGATGATGGGGGATGATCCCACAATATTGGTTTACGATTTTTGGCCAAATTGGACATTGAGCTAATTTTTTTTTAACTAAATCTTCACTTTTGGGCATCTATAGCGGCTAAATCATGAGGAATTTGATGATGAAAAATAGTGATCTGTGACATTTTGTCTATAGATTGTAAATATATTTTTTCAAAAAAAATTGAATCAAATTGCACTTCTTTTTTCATTGTTAACTACTAAAATTACACCCTAGCTAAGCTGCAAGATTTGACAAGTTAAGCTATAGGACTAAGATTTTCAAAGAAAACATGGGATGATCTCTAATGTTGTGGGTTACTTATGAAGAGAGGCCAACCTGCCAAGAAGGCTAGATTTCTCTTGGTATCACCTATTCTACTGACTTGTAAGGAAAAGTGAGAAGGATTAAACTTAAATAAAAAATGATAAAACATTATTCTATGGTGATATACCTAAATGAATTAGGACTATGAAATTCAAAAACTCAATACTTAACTACAATGACATAATTATATATTGTACAATTAACTGCTGCATAACCTACATAAGTGTTTCACATAAGGGTCATAATGTTTAAACTTCTAGGAGGAATGGAAATTTCATAGCTAGAGGCATATTTTCAATGCTTGACACAATCTATAACCTACAGTATCATATCCTCGCATATAGGTGTTAAAAATGAGACAAAATTATCAAGAAATGAACAATATTTCTCAAAATAACTTGATCTATCAACCAAATACACTCAATAATTCAAGGAATTAAAAGGAAAAAACTTATAGTCAATGATATCCAAGATTTAAAATGTATTTCATACTGCAAAATGAGTTACAGAACCTGGAAAATTCTATCAGAGGACTGAAAAAGTCACTAAGTACAAAAAAACATATCCAGAACTATTCACATGAAATGCATTCCTTTTTGCTTTAGTAGACCTATGATTGTACTCTTAAAATATGTTGTTGTTAAATATTCCTAATATTGTATACTCCTTTGCATTATGATTATGAAGTGATCATGATTGATATTAACTGTCTTTAGATATGAGTTGGGCTCAACGCTTGTGGGAGCCACATTTCCACCACTCATTTTGAATTAAAAAGCGATTGCACTTGTAACTACACATGAAGCAAGCAAGTTAGAAAAAAAAAGTATACTTTAAGTGTATTTGATGGTTTCACTGTTTTATCTGGTACATTCAAGATATGAATGTTTGTTTAATGTAGATTAAGACCAATTTATACATGCATAGGTAAATGATCATGTATGGTGTGTAACCTTTCATTGCTTAGAGCATTTCTCTAACACATTGCTTTGACTTAATATAGGAAACATGAGTATCAAGGAGCTAGGAAGGCTAGGACAACTCAGGTAGTAGCCAAACAAGAAGATACAACAAAACTAGTCATTCTCAGGGAATGACTAGTTACCCTCCCTACATGCACATTCTTTCTCTTCATTTACTTATTCATTTATATGTTTATTTTGATTTGCATTGAATAAGAAAAAAGTTAAACTTATAGCTTGTGTGAGTCAAATGAATATTTCTACAATCAATAAAAATAACTTTTTCAAAAGAGATTTGTGAAATCTTTCTTATGTTTCATACATTTATATAAGTGCGATGATTTGTATTTCTGTAATATTTTAACTTATTTCATTTATACACATGAATGCAATGTAAGGGAGATAAAAAATGTACCATTTTCTCTTAAATATTGTTATTCCTTGCATAACCACCCCATTTTTCTATTTTGTGTTGGAATAAAAAAGTGTTCCCCTTTTGTTCTTTTGTTTTGTTGTCTTTGGTTGTCTGGTTGGGTCTTAGGAGTTCTTTGTTTCTACTCCTAAGTATGTCTTTTGTTCTGGCGGAGGTGGGTTCGGGACTAAATCAAGACATGGAATTATTTCAAAGTTCCTAGTTCGGATACAGTCCCGACTTTGACTCCACCTTCTCTTCTATGTTGTTTTTGTTGTGTTGGTTGTTTTTTACTAACACTTGGGTTTGTTTCGCCTTCTGTTAGCTATTTCTCTTCGTTTTGTTTGTTTGTTCTCACGGGATCGGATCCGGGATTGGAACTCAAAATGGGAAGTTTCAATTTTTCATTTTTGTGTTCCCACCCCGACTCCGCTTCTGCTTTCTTTTTTTCTTTGTTTATCTTTTTTTTTTCCTTTCTTCCTTGCTCTTTGTTGTTAAGAATGGGTTCGGTGTTCACTCCGGTCCCGCTTCCCTTGTTCTTTTGTTCTTCCTCACTTTTGTCGGTATCAAAGACAAAACCTGAATGGAACTTTGAACTTTGTAAAAGTCTCATTCCATTTTTCTTTCCGATCTTGTCTTCATCTTTGTTCATTGTTTTTGGTCGGTCTTTTGTTGGGACCGAATCCGGGGTTGGAAGTGAAATCAGAAACTTTGAGTTGTTTCTTTAATTCATTCCCGACCTAGCTCTGCTCCCGCCTTACCTTTTGGATGTTCCGTTGACTTGACTTAACTGCTTGTTTGCGTCATTGGCTCCGTCCCTGATCTACCAAATTTATGGCATTAAATGCAGCTTGTTCGCACGTGCAAATTATTGATTAAAGGTTTAATTTGCTTAAACCGCCTCATTGTTATCATTATACAAAGTGTTTAAGAAAATTACGGCCAGGAAACTCTTCAGAGAATTGATTTGATCATAGGGGCGAATTGCGGAGCGAATCTTGGAAAAATTCCATTCGGTCCTAAGGAGTGTTTTCGAGGTAGGGTTTTCTTTTGTTTTTCTTACTTCTGTTTTGTTTTGTTCTTCGTGTCATTTTTGCGTATTCGTAGGAGGGTTTATCCTCTGAATTTGTTTGCTCGGCTGGTCATTGTTCTGTTCTTTTTTTTTTTCAGTTTTTGTTTGGTTCTTTCTTTCTTTTTGGCCCGTTTTGGTTTCGTTGGGTTTGTGTTTCCATTTGTCATTTCTGCTTTGTTGTTGGTTCTGTTGTTGCTTTCGCGACAAGTCAGTTTTTGTCATGCTCTAGTTTTAACTAGGGTTTTGATGTTTGATGGGGTTTCCTTGCTCAGGTAATGAATTTCGTTTTGAGACCCAGTTCTAGTTTTATCGTGTTGGTTTTTGGGCTGTTCATACCAGTTTCTCATTGTGCCCTAGTTTTTGGAAATAGGACATTGGGAAAGCTAGGGTTTTACAGTGTAGGTTGTTTTTGGTTTTAATGACTTCTGTACAGCGGAGTTGTTGGTGGTCTAATTTACGCTATTTTCTAGTTTCCGTTGGGACCCATATGACCTAGGGTTTCGCTATCCATGTGACCATCTTCTTTTTGAGACTTTTCATTGGCTAAATTTATTCCACTCCCAGTCTTTATTATGATAAATAACTTTACTCTTTGTCGGAATGAGATCCAGGGAGGAAGTTGAACCAGGAAGGTAACTTTTGTTTCCGGGTCAGTTCTTGTCCCGATCCCGCCTCTGACTTTGTCTTTGATCAGCACCTATTCCTTATTTGGACTAATGTCTATACTTTTGATCAGAACTGGATCCGAGGAGGAAGTTGAACTTGGAAGCTCATTTTTGTTTCAAGATTGGTTCCCAGTCTGGTCCCACCTTTGAATTCAGAGTTCTGGTTTGGGTCCCATCCCGCCTCCGACTATATTCTGGGTCCATTCTTGTACCGGTCCTGCCATATATACCTTTTGTTACATATCCATTCCTGATCCCGGCCTTGCCTCTTAATGAGAAATATTTTTTATGCTTGATGCTTCTACGGTCTCGCCTCCAATAAATGCATAGTATGACCAGGTGTTATCTTAGGAGGATGGAATGGTGTTTATATGAGTGACTAACTTAAATGCTTTGTTCATCTAATATAGGAGATTGCTGCAAGTATTAAGAAATGTCAGGAGCATCAATTGAGGCCTCTTAAAGGAGCCATCCAGGGGAAACTTCATGGAAAGGATCTAGGCCAAAGAAGATCAAAGTGGAATAGCTCCCATATACCTTAAAATGTAAGCACAGGGACGATGTCCTCACAGCAAGAAAAATTGACTCTGATTGGACTGACATCACTAACACCAATTTAGGTCCTTTCAACTATGAAGAATTGCATGAGGAGACTTTCACTGAGGAGCAGGTCACACCAAGGACAGAAAGGATTGTTCAATCTAGGTTAGAACATGTTGCACTCTTCCCTTTATCTGTTCAATGCCCGGAGTTGATTCTTGTAGCGGCTGGAGCATATAACCTTGCTACTAGATAGTGTGTGGATGTGAAGGGAAATGTCATTATTGACTTCACACCCCCAATGATCAAATTCTTGTTTCATATTCCTAATCCCAAGAATCCTAGACAACAAAATGAGGCAGAGGCTCTGAAGCTTTACAATGATAATAAGGTGAGTAATAGACTCTACATGAATAAGACTCGAATGAGAGTGGAGAAGAAATCTCTGACCAAGCTTCCAGACTAGCCTAAGAGGGTGGATTTAAGTAAATAAATTGGAGATATAATCATGTTCCTATCTAGGGTGTTTGGGAAGAGGGATGCTTCACTATTTAAGGAATGGATGTTTCCTTTTATCCAAGCTATTTTGGATGGGAGGAAACAATTTGATTGGTCAATGATAGTGTTTGATATCATTCATAATCAGATGATAAGGGTGAAAGAAACCAAGTGTTTCGTTATGTCCTCCTATGTAATCTATGCAACTGCATGAGTGGGGATCTTTCCTGGACTTCAAATAGTGGGTATATTGGGAGAAGCCCAAGGACAAAAGAAGGTGTGGGAGCATTATCACCGGCTCACCTTGCAGGCATCTGAGTAATATTATAGAAGGGTAAATGATGCCTTTCTTTATGTCATAATTAACAAGCTTAATGGTGATGTTGGGTATAGGCTTAGCAAGGAGGCAATGGATTTTGTGAATGAATGGGGACATTAGTTTATCCAGTACCCCACATTCACTTACTTCAGGTTAGCAGGCTTCGATGGTCATCCCCATTTGCTACCCAGGTGTTGTGGTGATAGAATCATCTTAATGGAATTTATTTATCAAGCCTTGGTTGTAAACATCTAGTTTAGTAACAAACATAAGACTGGCTGCCACAAGTTTCCAATGAAGCTAGGAGCCTTTTGTTGTCGACACATTCAGGCAAGTAAGGCTGTTTGTGATGAATTAATTTATCTGAGGTTGGGCTCGTACACTACTAGGAAGTCCTATGATCTAAAGCACAAGATGAGGGATTTTCTCCCTAGTGTTTTTGAGAAGCACTTCAATATATTAGAAGATTTTTGGGAGGACTTGTAGGATGATTATGATCTTAGGAAGAAAAATTATGATAGGATATCTATCCCACTCATGATTGAGTTTGGGATAAAGGAAAATATTCCTGATACATTATTTGATGATGGGATAGTCTTGGATCCTGGATATGATGCAAATAATATTGGAACTAAGGATCTTGATCCAGTTGATTGGAGTGCAGATGAGACAATTGATATAATGCAGATTGCTAGACCAGTGCTCGATAGGAGTATCCAATGGGTAAGTTTAAGGGTTAATCAGGCCAAGGCATCATCAGCCAAGAAGAGGAAGGTTGGTACCACCCAGGGGTACAAAAGAGTAAAAAGAAAGGTGACACCCAAGGAACCCTTAGAGTTTTTACCTTCTAAGCAACAAGAAGATTAGGTGGTTCCTCAAGACCTTTCAGAAGTGCATGAAGATGAAACAACTGTGGAGGGAGCTATTTCTACATTTGTTGCAAAAGAGGTATCTACTCAGCCCTTTGATACATAGGAGTTAGGTCATGAATCACCAATGGGAGCTCTTCATGGTGAAGCATAAGCCTTGAGGAAAATGGAGGATGAGGTGGAGATACATAATATTAAAACAAATTTAGAAAAGACTCCCTTAGATAAAGAGCATCATGTATCAACATCTTTGGATATGATAGATGATGTAGGCACTGAACACATGTTGACTGAAGAGGATCAGTGGAAACTCTTTGAGGAGGCAAAAAGAGAAGCCAATGCTAAAGCACAAGTTGAGCCATCAGCTAAGCTACAAGAAGAAGGGGCCAGCGCACAATCTGAGTTGGCGGCCAAGCAAACGGAGTTAGAAGATAAAGTGAAGGCCGATGACTTAGCTCAACAGCAACAACAAAAGGAGCAAGAACTAAAACTTCAAGAAGAAAGGGATAGGTTGGCATTGCAGCAGAAAATTCATGATCTTGAAGAAGAAAAAGCTCAGCAGAGAAGAGAAAAGGAAGCTGTTGAAGCTAAACTCAAGGAACAGGAGGAGGCCTATAGGAAAAGAGAAGAGCAAGAATGCCTGAAAAGGGAAAAGGAGGTTGTTGAGATGGCTGAACATGCAAAGAAATCCAAGGAAGCATGGGATTATGTTGAAACATTGAAGAAGCAGCGAGATGAAATGTTAGAAAAGAAGAAAGAAGAAGAATGCTTAAGGCGGGAGCTGGAGGCTAAGAGGTTACAAGATCAGAAGGATAGTGAGGAAGCAGAAAAGCTAGCATGGGAAGAGGAGCAAGGTGATCAACAAAATGTGCAGGAGGTTGATTCTCAGCCAAAGCTTACATTGTTGCAACCCCTGTCTTCCACCACTTTTGCTTCCTCTTCATCCCAGACAGCCACTACCCCTATTGCTCCAACTTGGCTAAAATTGGATTTGGAGAGAAAACAAGTTGTTCAACTACAACCGTTGAACTGGGAAGAAATGATGAAGGAAATTGGGAAAGAGAAGCCAAAGAAGAAATCTTGGGTTCTTCATTCCACTAGGCTCACTGAGGCCGGAGAGATCATTGTTGAATGTGCCATTCCTGTAATAGAGAAGAATCACGATGACATGCAAATAACTGATTATCAGTTGGGAGCGGTAAATTTGGGAAAGCCTATAAGAAATCAACAAATGAGTTTGATTGATATTGCGGCCTCTTCAACCAAAACCTAGATGATCAAGGACAAGCAAAGGAAAGATGAGCTTAAGGCCCACCTTGATCAGCTTCTATGGTTTCTTAAAGCTCTTTTCTAGTCCCATTTTCAACAAGTTGTGCCTCCTTAATCCCTTCTACTCATAACAAAGAGGGAAGTTTCTATAATTTGATTCAGATGAATAGTAAGGTGGGGATGATGAATAAATGGTTGGATGATCTTAATTGGGAGGTTGATGATATTCTGTTGAAGGCCTCGTGAGATTCATAAAGCTACCTCGAAGTTAGCAAAAAGATCTAGACCCGTAGCTGTGCGGATTTGACAAGCAAGATAGTGAATACAAGGAATATGTTAAAAGGTCAAGGATATCAACAAAGTGCCTAAATCCAATCTTGTTAGAGTATCTAATTCTTGAGCAAGGTAACGAAGATTTTATGGAAAAGACTGCAAGTATCATAAGATATAAATCTAGAGCTATGCATACACATCAAGAAGAGGTCCAAGAAATGAATAAGGACTTGAATCGACAGATGGTCAAGTTTGAGACAGTTGTGGCCATTGTGATCAACTTATCCTCTAACAAAGAAGGCCTACCATTGGATAAATTAAGGGAAAGATGGAGTAGATTTGAAGAAATCATGCAAAAAGGAGATGATGGAGAGAGTTTATTGCTAGATCAATTTATGGATATCTGCGAGGAGATAAAAACTGCCAAAAAAGAGCTAATCAAGCTAAATGAGGTGCAAATTTTGGTTTCCATAGAGTTAGAAAGAGTCAAATTTGAAAGTGCTTGGTTGGATGGGCCAGATTTGGATACTTTTTAGCAGATTTTCTCCAGTTATGATGAATACATTCAAGAGAATTCAGTGCAAAAGTGATTGACTCTTGGTGTCATACACCCTTTTCTCTTCTCCTCTTTCTGTGGATATTGAAATATACTCTACTCTAAGTTTGATCCGTGTGTTTCATCTTCCTCTTGGAGTATCAAATTCTCCTTCTTACAATGATGTAATCAACCTTTAAAGAGGGTTCTTAGGTCCACTTCTATGTTTAGTTCTGACTCCCTGAATTATGGATATCGATTAATGATTGAGAAATTCATGAATGTGGCACTCTATATGTACTATTAGAATCTACTTTGTAAAGGTCAGCGAATTGAAGAAAGATTAGCCACCTGAGAATAGAAGATAAAAACTAGATCTAGGATTTTTAATGTTTTAGAAAGATACTCTGAACAGTTTAGTAAATAAGCTCAATTTTACAAGTTCTCATATGTTTTCATGTCAAGACTTTTCAAGTTTGGATCCATTTTTGGATAAGGTTAATGATATATGATTACTCCATACACCAGTGTTTTGCTATGCTTAATTGTTCTTTATTTGATGAAAATCAATAGAAGGAACTGGATTAAAGGTCATATCATTGGATTATCTGTGAAATAGATTGTTATGATATTTCATTTGATCTGTGTTTTGAATGATGAGTGAATGATTTGTTAGAAGTAAGGTTAGTGAACATTGATGATATCTAAATTAGCATTATGGATGTATGCAGTAGCGTAGTTGATTCTATGGATTGTATCTTGCTGTAGTTGTGGTTAAGTAAAATGAACACTCGTTGTTGATCTACATGCCTGGATACATAAGGAATTTATTCATATTTCTCTGATTTAAAGCTCTATTTCATCTTTTTCTTTTGTTTAAAACCCCCCCAAACGTAGACTACCTGATGTTATGTATCCTCATTCTTTATTACCAGCAAAGGCCCCTTGAACATTACAATCACATTGACCATTGAGCAATATTAGCATAGTTGGGAACCAACTACTAGGACCTTGGGAGTTAGATTACTATATGTTGTCTCTCTCTTTTAGGAGAAATAGAATAGTAATATTTTGTTTAATGTTGTTGTGCTATTTTGACCATAACAGATTTGGCCCTAGAAGGAGTGTCTGAAGAACAAGCTAGCTTACATTGTGTTATTTTCACCGGATAGGTTCAAGAGAGTTCTTAGATCTTCTCAGAATCCTGAACTATTTGTTGAACTCCAAACCCCTGTTGGGTGTAGGCCCTGGGCTCATAGAGTCTTGATTCAACCTTTATCACCACCGCTCACCCCATCGGGGTTTCCACCAAATCCACCTACACCACCTCACCAGCCACCTTCACCCATTCCACAATTGGCTCCACTTGTATCACCGCTAAGGCCTATGGCTTACTTTTTCAATAACCCTTCACCATTAGGGACTATCCTTGGAGGTATACATGATCTCCCAAAGAATCCAGAGAGGTTCTGTCCTAAGTACATGCACGGGGAGTCAAGAAGTGCCAAGGAGCACATACAAGCATTTAAAGATGCCTGTACTCGTTCTCAGGTGGCTCATTAGGACGTTGTGTGCAGATTGTTCCCCTATTCATTAGAGGACATGGCATACAATTGGTACTTGAATTTACCCCAAGGGTCCATTTTAAGTTGGACAGATTTAGAGAATGCCTTCATCAACCAGTTTAGGGTTTACGTAGACCCTGTTATCATGTACCACTAGTTTTCCACCATAAGGAAGGAGCATCATGAACCGCTCCCTCTATTCAACACTAGGTTCCAGAGAATGTACCGAAGGTTGCAAGATCCTTACTTGGTGGTTGAGAACATTGCCATTTTGGCAAAATTGAGGGTGGTAGACCCTTTGATTGGCTTATTCTTGAAAAGGACATATAATGCTAATGAAACTAACTCTCTGGCTAAGGTGTATCATCTCGCCATTCAGTTGCAACTGCAAATCAGTCTAAAATTTGGGAGTCTAGGAGGAGTTCTCCCTCCTTTAGGATACCCAATGCCCAATTCCCCTCCCCCTTTATTCAACATGGTCCCAGGGATGTCCTATTCCCAATACAGACCCATGTCTAAATTCCAAGGATCACCTCCCTTACCATTTTTTAATAATGGTCCTTACGATTTGTCCTAGAAAAAACAAAATTACCAAAATCAAGCTGGAGGATCAGGTTCAGTTAATTCATCTTTCGCTGTGAAGAATGTAGAAAGTGAAAGAACTCTCCAACTGACCAACGAGATGGAGACTCTCAATAAGACACTATCTTAGATGTCTAATGACATGGCTCAACTCAGAAAAAATCCCCCTCAGAACTACAACCAAGGTTTTCAGAATCAGGGAGGATATTCTAATCAGGGTGGTTATCCTAACTAGAATCCTAGTCAGAACTATAATACCAATGAGAACACCAATAGGAATTTCGAGAACCAAAACTCCTCAAATCAAAACTATCAAAATCAGAATAGAGGATACAATCAAAAGCCTAGCAATAATAGGCCATGGAATACTAGACCCAATAATGGAGGAGTTTCCTACAATTATCAAGCAGGAGACGAGAGACCGCACACTGCTAATGTGGCATACCTCAACCTTATGACTAATTGGTGTAGGTTACATGACACTACAGTCCATTCTAAGGTAAATTTTCCAGAGATGGAAAAAATGGTTAAGATTGCCCAAGTTGATTCTCCATTCCATGGTACATTCAACAAATCTGGTGGATCTATGGACACTACCATGGCATATGATATCTTTGAGGAAGAACTTCCAATTCCCAACCAGGAGGACAATGAAGTGGTAGAAGATGTCTATGATGCCCAAGTCTTCCAAACTAAGGGAGGCCATTTCCTTAGAAATCAGAACAGAGGGCCATTCACAACCTCTGCCCCTCCTAACAACATTGTTCCCCCGAATCAGAATGCTGATAATAATCCACCACCACCAAAGGGACCAAAAAATTCTCAAAAAAAAGGTAATTCATTTTCAATTCCTAAATATCAGGTTAGGAATGATTCAGAATTTGATTTTATTATAGAGAGGCAGAGGCATAAGACTTCAATGTCTTTCTTTGATGTTATGAAATGGTGCCCTGCTCAAAAGGAAATCTTGTTGAGAGCCTTGGGGGAAGTAGATAGGTCGAAAGGAAAACAAATGGCGACTCCAACAATGAGATGAATGCAGCTCTCTACAAAGGTAAGACTGGTACTCCACCTTTCTTGCTAAGTTTGAGAATTTTTGGAAATAATTTGCATAACTGTCTGTTGGATTTTGGGGCATTGGGGAATGTCATGCCCTTTTCCATTTGTAGAAAGTTAGGTTTGAGTCCCCTATAGACAAATAAAAAGGTTACCTAGTTAGATAAAATGGAGGTTAATGTGGTAGGAGAGCTTAGAAACATCCATGTACAGATTGGATCTGATCCAAGGATCCAAACTTATGTGGATGTCCAAGTCATAGATATCCCATAAACCTATGGTATGCTCTTGAGCAGAGACTCGATAAAAAGTCTAGGTGGATATTTGTCTTTGGATTTCTTACACCTATGGCTGCCCTGGAAAGGAATAACAAGCCAAATTAGAATTGAAAGTGACCCTAGGCTCAAACATATGATTATTGAATATGATTCCCTAAATGAGGTAGCCTATTTCAAAACTGAGATAGGAGTTTACAAGCAAGAGGAAATCATGACCTTTTCAATACTTCATGCTGATGACTCACCCCTTTCACATCAAGATGACCCAATGGTCACTGTTAATCAGCAATTCCTAAGAAGGAAATTACAACAGGATAGGCTGGTACTAGGAGAGGAGGTTGATATGTGGAGTCTCCTGCTTCCTAACTGGTGTAGGGTGCATTACCAGAATCACTCTAAATTAAATTTCCAACCCTATGTGGACATTTTAAAACATGTCTCTATGCTAGAAGAGACTGGTGAATGCCAACCTCAGACCCCTACAAATCAATTTCCATTTCAAGCTAAGGATGCAACCATCCTTGTGAGAGTCGGCTCTGCTAAGAGGGAATTATCTTCTCAACTCGAGTAGGCTCAGGTTTTGTCTTTTGAATTACCACAAGAGATTGAGGAATCTTAGTTTATACTAATTACATGTATCCCAGAAACACCTCCAATGCCCAGGGCATTGGTGAGAAAGGAACTAAAATAGGATCTAGCTCAAGGGAGGGTTTAGGAATCACTTCCTAAACAAATTTTCAATTTAGAGGAATCTTCAGATGAACAGTGCCCCCAGTTACTTTCAAGTGTTGATGATCAGCACCAGTCTGAGCCACCATGTACTTCTACCAAACAAAAGACTGTAGGCCAAAAAAAGAAGGAGATCCCTGCCCTAGATCAATTATGGATTCTAAAGTTTGATGGCTCCAAGTCCAAATCAGGAAGTAGAGTAGGGGTAGAATTAACCAATCCAAAGGGAAAGACTTACTTTGCTTCCTATAGGATACAATTTGGTGATGGGGGACTCTGAAGTTATTGTCAAATAGGTTCGCAGTCAATATATCTGCCATAATAAAAGATTGGCTGCCTACAAAAATAGGGTTTGGAATCTGATTGAGGACTTTGATGCTTTTGGAATTACTTTGATTCCTAGGGAACAAAATCAGATTGCAGATGCTTTGGCAGTCACTGCTAGTACTTTGGAGCCCATGCAGGATTCCAAATTGAAAAGATTTTCAGTAGAGCTAGTTTGAATCCCAGTAGTCCCTGACAATGTTTGAAATTTTTAGGTCTTCAAGGATGACCAACACATACTTTCCTTCTTGGAAAGTTCAGATGGCTTTGAAGGACACATCATAGATGAATTAGATAGAGATCAGGGAGAATGGGATCCTGAAGATTGTGATATAGAAAGAGTGATGAACTTAAAAAGTAATAGCATCCCCAAGGGGATGGTAGCCTTAGAAAGGATATTTGATTTTGATCCTCGGGCTTGAGAGAGAGTGCCAATGCAGAGTGAAGGAGGGAAGTATGAATCCATCAATCTAGCTGATTCGGGCCCCGAAAGAAATGTCCTTATAGGTAAGACCTATCCTGAGGAGATTAGGAAAAAAATAATCAAGGTGTTAAATAGAAGATATTGCGGTGATTTCCTAGAGCTATGAATATTTGAAGACTTTCGACACCTCTGTGATCACACACACAATACCGTTGAAGCCAGAAGCCAAGCCCTTTCATCAAAAGTAGTGCTCGGTCAACACTTTGATCGAACCTTTAATATAGAGGGAAGTGCAGAAGCTCTTATCAGCAAGAATAATCTTCCCAGTAAGGCACTCCACGTGGGTTGCTAATCTAGTTCCAGTGCATAAGAAAAGTGGGGAGATCAGGTTGTGTGTTGATTTCAGGAATCTGAACAAGGCCTCGAAGAAGGATAACTATCCACTACCTTCTCTTGATGAGGTCTTACAAAATGTTAATGGTTCCCAAATGATGTCACTCTTAGATGGCTATTCTAGATATAACCAAGTGCTTGTCAGTCATGAGGACAGGATGAAGACTACCTTCACTACAAAGTGGGGGACATTTTCCTATAGAAACATGTTGTTTGGACTCATGACATTACATTGGTGCGAGAAGTGAAAAAGTTCAGGCATTACATTTTGAGAAGCCAAGTTATTGCTATAGTGCCTGATCCAGTGATTAAGTCTCTCCTTATGCAAAGTGAATTGGGGGAAAGAAGAGGAAAATGGATGGCTATCCTCCAAGAGTATGATTTAGAGATCCTTCCAATGAAACTTATCTAAGGACAAGGTTTATCAAAAGCCATGGCAGAGGTTGACAAGAATATTACCTATCAGCAATATACTGTGCATTCATTTACCAAGGACCCATGGTATACTGACTTGATCTTTTTCCTTCTAAATAAAAAATGCCCAGAAGGGATGAATGCCACCCAGAGAAGGGGACTGAGGATGAAGAGTGCTCATTACATGCTCAAAGGAGGAGCTCTATACAGGAGAAATTATGAGGGAGTTTACTTGTGATGTCTAGATCAACAAGAAGCTAAACATGCCATGGCTGAATTCCATGGTAGGCATGGCACATGACACGGATGAATAGACTCCTTGGCCCATCAAATCCTCAGGTTAGGATATTATTGGCCCCATGTCTTTAGGGATGCACATCAACACGTCAGGACATGTCATACATGTCAGACCTTTGCATCAAAGGAGCATAATCCAACTATGACTCTACAACCAGTATATGAGGTAAGACCATTTTCCCAATGGGCACTGGATTTTGTTGGGGTAATTAATCCTAATTCCTTTGCAAGACACAAGTTCATCCTAACTGCTATAGATTATTGCACTCATTGGACTGAGGCTCAACCATGCAGGAACAACACTACTGAGGTGGTTATTAAATTTCTCACTGAAAACATTGTTACTAGGTTTGGAGTGCCCTTCGCCCTGGTATGTGACAATGGCCCTGCCTTTTCATCTACTGAATTTATACAATGGGCTTACCAACATAGAATTATCTTGAAGTATTCCTCTAACTACTATCCTTAGGGAAATGGTGTAGCGGAATCTACTAACAAGAACTTGCTAGAAGTGATAAAGCAGTTACTTGAAAGTAATCCTAGGGACTGGCATACCCAGTTGAGATTTTCCTTATGGGCAGATCAAACTCGTATTAAGGTCACCCTAGGAAGTTCCTCCTTTAAACTAGTTTATGGTCAAGATTTGGTTTTTCCCATACACTTATAGATACCTATTCTTAAGTTCATGCAAGAGTTTTATACGAGAGATGACCGGATTGAGGTAAGACTAAATAACCTTCTAAATATGGAAGAACAGAGAGATGTTGCTCTACAACAGTTTTTCAAGCATTAGGGTATTGTTAAACGTTGGTTTGACAAAAGAGCTAAGATTAAGGATTTCAGAATCTTAGACCTGGTGTTGCTATGGGACAAGGCCAAGGAGAAGAAGGGCGATCATTAGAAATTTGATAAACTCTGGCTAGGTCCTTATCAAGTAGCCAAGATCTTGGGTGAGAACGCTTTTCGTTTGAGCACCTTAACGGGAGAACCTGTCCCATTGCCAGTCAATGGGCAGTTTCTCAAGCATTACTTCGTCTCGTGAAGGTTTGATTTTTTGAACTGATTGTATATATGTATTTTGTGTAATTGTTGGTCCTTTTGCTTCCTTTTGGTTGTTTGTTTGTTGTTGGTTTGATGTTTTTGTCTTTTTGTTTGTTTCCTTTGTTCTTTTTGTGTCTTTTTTTGTCTTCTTCTTTGGGGATTCTCTTTTCTTTCCACCTTAAAACATTGGTGTTGTTATTCAAAGAATGTTGTGGGTGCTAGGAGAGGAATTGGTTTAGGTATTTTTGGGTATATGTGTCGAAAGATTTTGTTTTAAAGCTCATGCCTTATGGTCATTTTAGCATAAGTCTGAAGGTTATTAGGAGTAAGGTATATTGTAGATAACCTCTTGAACTATCATTGAAATCTGTCACAAAATAGATAAAACATCCGACTATAAAGTGCCTATTCATCTCAGGGTGATTATATCTTCGATTCAAGTGAAAAATCTATTTCCCCAAAACTGTCATGACATCCACTGTAGTTCTCAACCCACATCTCAGACTATTAAATTCTTTATATTGAGAAGGTTTTTGAAAAGAATTTTTATAAGTAAGGCCTATAAAAGAGATATAAATAAAGAAAATAAAGAAGCACTACAATATAGGAAAACTCAATATTAAATGGGTAATTCAAGTATCTCTATTGGGGCTATAGACGCCTAACTAGCAGTAGAGCAATACTTTGAGAGAACTAGAGGTATCTCTATCGGGGCTATGGATGCCTGACTGGCAGCGGAGCAATACCCAGGATTTCTTTGCATGACAGTCAAAGGACTCAACCTATGTAGCTTGGATTGTGGATATAATTGTCTAGGTGTGGAGAAAGCTCAAATAAAGGAGGATGCACCATAAGCATGCACACACTCAGATTCAAGCAGTAGTTTATGTTGGTCCTACATTTGAGATTCCAGCTCAACTTTACTCAAATATTCTAATCACTTAAGTTAATGTGTCTCATAAATTATGAGTTTTGGGGTGATTGAATTCTTCAAATATATTAAAAAATGGGTAAACCATTTTCCCCAGCCGAGTCGCCATTTGTTATGCCTTGCATAACCACCCCATTTTTCTGTTTTGTGCTGGAATAAAAACGGGTCTCCCTTTTTTTCTTCTGTTTTGTGTGTCTTTGGTTGTCTGGTTGTGTCTTAGGAGTTCTTTATTTCTGCTCCTAAGTCTGTCTTTTGTTCTGGAGGAGGTGGGTCTAGGACTAAATCAAGACATGGAACTATTTCAAAGTTCCTAGTTCAGATACAGTCTCGACTCTGATTGCCCTATCTCTTCTGTGTTGTTTTTGTTGTGTTGGTTGTTTTTGACTAACACTTGGGTTTATTTCTCCTTCTGTTGGTTGTTTCTCTTCGTTTTGTTTGTTTGATCTCCCGGGATTGGATCTAGGATTGGAACTCAAAATGGGAAGTTTCAATTTTTCATTTTTGTGTTCCTGCCCTGACTCCACTTCTGCTTTCTTTTTTTCTTTGTTTTTCTTTTTTTTTTCTTTCTTCCTTGCTCTTTGTTGTTCGGGTCGGGTTCGATGTTTGCTCTAGTCCCACTTCCCTTGTTCTTTTGTTGTTCCTCACTTTTTTCGGTATTGGAGACAGAACCAAAATGGAACTTTGAACTTTGTAAAAGTTTCATTCTATTTTTCTTTTTGATCCCGTCTCCGTCTTTGTTCATTATTTTCGGTCAGTCTTTTGTCAGGACCGGATTCGAGGTTGGAAGTGAAATCGGGAACTTTGAGTTGTTTCCTTATTTCGTTCCTAACCCGGCTCCACTCTCGCCTTACCTTTTGGATGTTCCATTGACTTGACTTAATTGCTTGTTTGCGTCGTTGGCTCCATCCCTGATCTACCGCATTTATGACATTAATGTAGCCTGTTCGCACGAGAAAATTATTGATTAAAGGTTTAATTTTCTTAAACTGCCTCATCGTTATCATTATACAAAGTGTTTGAGAAAATTACGGCTAGGAAACTCTTTAGAGAATTGATTTGATCGCGGGGGCGAATTGCAAAGCGAATTTTGGAAAAATTCTGTTTAGTCCTAAGGAGCGTTTTTGAGGTAGGGTTTTCTTTTTCTTTTCTTGCTTCCATTTTGTTTTGTTCTTCATGTCATTTTTGCGTATTTGTAGGAGAGTTTATCCTATGATTTTTTTTGCTTGGCTGGTCGTTGTTTTGTTCTTTTTGTTCGATTTTTGTTTGGTTCTTTCTTTCTTTTTGGCCCGTTTTGGTTTCGTTGGGTTTATGTTTCCATTTGTCATTTGTGCTTTGTCATTGGTTCTACTGTCGCTTTCACGACAGGTCAATTTTTGTCGTGCTCTGGTTTTAACTAGGGTTTCGATGTTTGATGGGGTTTCCTTGCTCGGGTAATGAATTTCATTTTGAGACCCTATTTTGGTTTTATCACGTTGGTTTTCGGGCTATTCATACCATTTTCTTATTGTTCCCTAGTTTTTGGACATAGGGTATTGGGCGAGTTAGGGTTTTGCAGTGTAGGTTGTTCTTGGTTTTAATGACTTCTGTACGGAAGAGTTGTTGGTGGTCTAGGTTACGCTATTTTCTAGTTTTCGTTGGGACCCATATGACCTAGGGTTTCGCTATCCATGTGGCCATCTAGTTTTTGAGACATTTCATTGGCTAAATTTATTCCACTCCCAGTCTTTATTATGATGACTAACTTTAATCTTTGTCGAAATCGGATCCAGGGAGGAAGTTGAACCAGGAAGGTAACTTTTGTTTCTGGGTCAGTTTCTATTCTAGTCCCACCTTCAACTTTTCTCTGATTGGTTCTTATTCCTTATTTGGACTAATGTCTGTACTTTTGATCAGAACTAGATACAAGGAGGAAGTTGAACTTGGAAGCTCATTTTTGTTCGGGTTCAGTTCTTGGTCTGGTCCCGCCTTCGAATTCACGGTTCTGGTCTGGGTCCCGTCCCGCCCCCGACTATGTTTTGGGTCCATTCTTGCTCTGGTCCCACCATATATACCTTTTGTTCTGTATCCATTCTTGATCTCGGCCCTACCTCTTAATAAGAAATATTGTTTATGCGTGATGTTTCTACGGTATCACGTTCGATAAAGGCATAGTATGACCAGGTGTTATCTTAGGAGGATGGAATAGTGTTTATATGAGTGACTAACTTAAATGCTTTGTTCATCTAATATAGGAGATTGTTGTAGGTATTAAGAAATTTATGGAGCATCAAATGAGGCCTCTCAAAGGAGCCAGCCAGGGGAAACTTCATGGTAAGGATCTAGGCCAAAGAAGATCAAAGTGGAATAACTCTCATATACCTTAAGATGTAAGCACAGGGAGGCTGTCCTCACAACAAACAAAATTGACTCTGATTGGACTGACATCATTGACACTAATTTAGGTCCTTTCAACTATGAAGAATTGCATGAGGATATTTTCACTGAGGAGTGGGTCACACAAAGGATGAAAAGGATTGTTCAATCCAAGTTGCCACATGTTGCACTCTTCCCTTTATCTGTTCAATGCCCAGAGTTGATTCTTGCAGTAGCTGGAGCATATAACTCTACTAATAGGCAGTGTGTGGATGTGAAGGGAAATGTCATTATTGACTTCACACCCCCAATGATCAAATTCCTGTTTCATATGCCTAATCCCAAGAATCCTAGAAAACTAAATGAGGCAGAGGCTCTGAAGCTTTACAGTGATAATAAGGAGAGAAATAGACTCTACATGAATAAGACTTGGATGAGAGTGGAGAAGAAGTCTCTGACCAAGCTTCCAAACCAGCCTAAGAGGGTGGATTTCAGTAAAGAAATTGGAGATATAATCATGTTCCTGTCTAGGGTATTTGGGAAGAGGGATGCTTCACTATTTAAGGAATGGATATTTCCTTTTATCCAAGCTATTTTGGATGGGAGGCAACAATTTGATTGGTCAATGATAGTGTTTGATAGCATTCATAATCAGATGATAAGGGTGAGAGAAACCAAGTGTTTCTTTATGTCCTCCTATGTAGTCTATGCAGCTACCCGAGTGGGGATCTTTCCTGGACTTCAAACAGTGGGTATATTGGGAGAAGCCCAAGGACAGAAGAAGGTGTGGGAGCATTATCACCAGCTCACCTTGCAGGCATCTAAGCAATATTATAGAAGGGTAAATGATGCCTTTCTTTATGTCATAATCAACAAGATTAATGGTGATGCTGGGTATAGGCTTAGCAGGGAGGCAATGGCTTTTGTGAATGAATGGGGACATTAGTTTATCCAGTACCCCATATTCACTTACTTCAGGTTAGCAGGCTTCGATGGTCATCCCCATTTGCTACCCAGGTGTTGTGGTGATAGAATCATCTTAATGGAATTTATTTATCAAGCCTTGGCTATAAACCTCCAGTTTAGCAACAAACATAAGACTGGCTGCCACAAGTTTCCAATGAAGCTAGGAGCCTTTTGCTGTCCACACATTCAGGCAGGTAAGGTTATTTGTGATGAATTAATTTATCTAAGGTTTGGCTTGTACACTGCTAGGAAGTACTATGATCCAAAGCACAAGATGAGGGCTTTGCTCCCCAGTGTTTTTGAGAAGCACTTCAATATATTGGAAGATTTTTGGGAGGACTTGTAGGATGATTAGGATCTTAGGAAGAAAGATTATGAAAGGATATCTATCCCACTCATGATTGAGTTTGGGATAAAGGAAGATATTCCTGAAACATTATTTGATGATGGGATAGTCTTGGATCCCATATATGATGCAGATAATATTGGAACTAAGGATCTTGATCCAGTTGATTGGAGTGCAGATGAAACAATTGATATAATGCAGATTGCTAGACCAGTGCTCGATAGGAGTATCTAATGGGTAAGTTTAAGGGTTAATCAGGCTGAGGCATCATCATCCAAGAAGAGGAAGGCTGGTACCACCTAGGGGTATAAAAGAGTAAAAATAAAGGTGACACCCAAGGAACCCTTAGAGTTTTTACCTTCTAAGCAGTAAGAAGATGAGGTGGTTCCTCAAGACCTTTCAGAAGTGCATGAAGATGAAACAACTGCAGAGGGAGTTGTTTCTACATCTGTTGCAAAAGAGGTATCTACTCAGCCCTTTGATACACAGGAGTTAGGTCATGAATCACCAATGGGAGCTCTTCATGGTGAAGCAGAAGCCTTGAGGCAAATGGAGGAAGAGGTGGAGATACATAATATAGAAACAGATTTAGAAAAGACTCCCTCAGATAAAGAGCATCATGTATCAACACCTTTGGATATGACTGATGATGTAGGCACTGAACACATGTTGACTGAAGAGGATCAGTGGAAACTCTTTGAGGAGGCAAAAAGAGAAGCCAATGCTAAAGCACAAGTTGAGGCATCAACTAAGCTACAAGAAGAAGGGGCCAGAGCACAATCTGAGTTGGTGGCCAAGCAAAAGGAGTTAGAAGATAAAGTGAAGGCCAATGAGTTAGCTCAACAACAACAACAAAAGGAGCAAGAAATCAAACTTCAAGAAGAAAGGAATAGGTTGGCATTGCAACAGAAAATTCATGATCTTGAAGAAGAAAAAGTTCAACAAAGAAGAGAAAAGGAAGTTGTTGAAGCTAAACTCAAGGAACAGGAGGAGGCCTATAGGAAAAGAGAAGAGCAAGAATGCATGAAAAGGGAAAATAAGGCTGCTGGGATGGCTAAACATACAAATAAATCCAAGGAAGCATGGGATTATGTTTAAACATTGAAGAAGCAGTGAGATGAAATGTTAGAAAAGAAGAAAGAAGAAGAAGAAAGCTTAAGGCGGGAGCTGGAGGCTAAGAGGTTACAAGATCAAAATGATAGAGAGGAAGCAAAAAAGCTAGCACAGGAAGAGGAGCAAGGTGATCAATAGAATGTGCAGGAGGTTGATTCTCATCCAAAGCTTACATTGTTGCAACCCCTTTCTTCCACCACTATTGCTCCAACTTGGCTAAAATTAGATTTGGAGAGAAAACAAGTTGTTCAACCACAACCATTTAACTAGGAAGAAATGATGAAGGAAATTGGGAAAGAGAAGCCAAAGAAGAAATCTCAGGTTCTTCATTTGACTAGGCTCACTGAGGCCGAAGAGATCATTGTTGAATGTGCCATTCCTGTAATGGAGAAGAACCGCGATGACATGCAAATAATTGATTATCAGTTGGGAGCGGTAAATTTGGGAAAGCCAAAAAGAAATCAATGAATGAGTTTGATTGATATTGTGGCCTCTTCAAAGAAAACCTGGATGATCAAGGACAAGCAAAGGAAAGATGAGCTTAAGGCTCAATTGGATCAGCTTCATGGTTTCTTAAATGATGTTTCTAGTCCCATTTCTCAACAAGTTGCGCCTCCTAAATCCCCAGTCTTGTTAACAAAGAGGGAATTTGATGATTTGATTCAGATGAAAAGCAAGGTGGGGATGATGAATAAATGGTTGGATAAGCTTAATCGCGAGGTTGATGATATTCTTGTTGAAGGCTTGGAAATTCATAAAGCTACTCTTGAGTTAGCAGAAGATCTAGACCGACAAGGTAAGGATTTGGACAAGCAAGATAGTGAATACAAGGAATATGTTAAAAGGTTGAAGGATATCAGCAAAGTGCCTAAATCCACCTTGTTAGAGTATTCAATTCTTGAGAAAGGTAACAAAGATTTTATGGAAAAGACTACAAGTATCATAAGATATAAATCTAGGGCTATGCATACACATCAAGAAGAGGTCCAAGAAATGAATAAGGACTTGAATCGACAGATGGTTGAGTTTGAGATAGTTGTGGCCGTTGTGGCCATTGTGATCAACTTATCCTCCAATAATGAAGGCCTCTCATTGGATAAATTAAGGGAAAGATGGAGGAGTAGATTTGAAGAAATCATGCAAGAAGGAGATGATCAGGAGAGTTTATTGCTAGATCAATTTATGGATATCTGTGAGGAGATAAGAACTGCCAGAAAAGAGCTAATCAAGCTAAAGGAGGCGCAAAGTTTGGTTTCCATAGAGTTTGAAAGAGTCAAATTTGAAAGTGCTTGGTTGGATGGGCCAGATTTGGATACTCTTCAGCATATTTTCTCTAGTTACGATGAGTACATTCAGGAGCATTCAGTGCAAAAGTGATTGAATCTTGGTGTCATACTCCCTTTGCTCTTCTCCTCTTTCTGTGGATATTGACATATACTCTACTCCAAGTTTGATCTGTGTGTTTCATATTCCTCTCAGAGTATCAGATTCTCCTTCTTACAATGATGTAATCAACCTTTAAAAAGGGTTCTTAGGTTCACTTCTATGTTCAGTTTTGACTCCCTGAATTGTGGATCTAGATTAATGATTGAGAAATTCGTGCATGTGGCACTCTATATGTACTATTAGAATCTACTTTGTAAAGGTCAGTGAATTGAAGAAAGATTAGCTACTTGAGAATAGAAGATAAAAACTAGATCTAGGATTTTTAATGTTTTAGAAAGATACTCTGAAGAGTTTAGTAAAGAAGATTGGTTTTACAAGTTCTCATATGTTTTCATGTTAAGACTTTTAAATTTTGGATCCATTTTTGGATAAGGTTAATGATATGTGATTAATCCATACGCCAGTGTGTTGCTGTGCTTAATTGTTCTTTATTTAATGAAAATCAATAGAAGGAACTGGATTCAAGGTCATATCATTGGATTATCTGTGAATTAGATTGTTATGATATTTCATTTGATCTGCATTTTGAATGATGAGTGAATGATTTGTTAGAAGTAAGGTTAGTGAATGTTGATGATATCTAAATTAGCATTATGGATGTATGCAATAGTTTAATTGATTCTATGGATTGCATCTTGTTGTAGTTGTGGTTAAGTAAAATGAACACTCATTGTTGATCTACATGTCTAGATACATAAGGATTTTATTCACATTTCTTTGATTTAAAGCTCTGTTTCATCTTTTTCTTTTGTTTAAAACCCCCCTAAATGTAGACTACCTGATGTTATGCATCCTCGTTCTTTATTACCAGCAAAGACCCCTTGAACATTACAATCACATTGACCATTGAGCAATATCAGCATAGTTGAGAACCAACTACTAGGACCTTGGGAGTTAGATTACTATATGTTGTCTCTCTCTTTCAGGAGAAATAGAATAGTAATATTATATTTAGTGTTGTTGTGTTGTTTTGACCATGAACAAATATCAATAGGCTCTACCTTATTGAGCCATAGGTAAAAATATGGTAACATTTGCTAGATGTGTTTCTACTAAACATGAGAACCAGTAGCCTAGATTTGTCCATAGGGTATGGAGTCACTTTGCAAACTCAAAGGCAAACCTAAAATAACTTACAAATAGTTGTAACTCACTTGATACTAATCAAAATGCCAAGACACGTATTGAAAATATGGAAAAAGCTAAAATGAAACTAGCTATTATTCTAGAACAACACTTAGGGAAATTAAATGTGCAACTAAACTATAGTGTAGCAACACTTTATTGAAAGCATAAACCAAACGTAATATGCACAATGATAAGTCATACATCAAAACAACGTTTGAGGTGAATCCCATTAATTGGGATTGGTAATATTTCTCCATCCAGGTTTGATAATTGTTATGCATTATGCTCCTTGCATTCAGTGATGATAAATGGGCCAATCCAAAAATTGTCAAATTTTGTATTCTTACTTGGTCCACTCTTCAACACATCCCACTTGAGAACAATATCACCTTCCTTGAAGAATTTGGTTGTAGCTTTCTTATCAAAGGTTCTCTTTGTTTAGAGTTGATGATAATCTAAATTATTCATTGCTTTATCTCTTATCTCTTCAAGCTCCATGAGCTCTACATATCTTACAGACATTGGGTCCTATTCTTCAAACATCTCTAATTGGTGAACAATATCAAGCATTGGTAGCTCTACAAATAGAGGTAATTTGGCCTCTTTTCCATAAACTAGAACATATGGTGAATTACCAATTGATCTCTTAGGAGTTATTCTATTTGCCCAAAGAGAAGATTTTAATTTAGAGTGCCAAACCCTCTGATTCTCCTCCATGGTTCTTTTAATAATCTTAATTAGGTTTTTATTTGTACTTTCAGCTAAACCTTTACCCTATAGGTAATAATTTGAAGAGGTATTCAAATGGATTCCATATTCTACTGCCCAATCTATAACTCTTAACCCCATAAATGCAAGAGCATTATCTAAATTGATGGAATCAGGAACTCCAAATTTGGTTACTTGTCTTCATAAAAACTTAAAGTTGAAGATTCATTAGCTTCTTTCAAAGCTATTGCTTCTATCCAACATGTAAAAATAGTCATTGGTTGTAAGCACCCACTTGTGACCAACACTGGAGGGTGGATTTATTGGACCAATAAAGTCAATGCCCCATCTCATAATGGGTTGGTCAACCTGAATAGGTTGCAAGGGCATAGTTGGCAGCTTTTCCTTTCTTGCAAAAAGAGCACATTTTACACATTTCTTTGACCAAGAATAGGCATCCTTAAATAAGATAGGCTAGTAATAGATGACTCTCATAATTTTCCAGGCTATTGTTCTTGGAGCAAAGTGACCTCCTAAATCCCTATCATGAAACTCATGAAGTAATTTTTCTATTTGATTAGTATCAATACAACTTAATAAAACACCATTCAGGTCTTTTATGAAAATAATTTTATCAATGAGCACATATGGAATGGATTGAAATTTGAAGTACCTTCCTTTTTCTCTATCTAGACCTGGTGGACATTCACCAGTTTGTAGAAAATGGGTCATATCTTGAACCCAACTTGCAACTAATGCAGGTGCAACATTTTGAAGCTCATTATCACTAAGTAAAACAATTTATGTTTATGATTTTTGTGCATATTCAAGGGTTGAGGCAAGCAACTCGCACAATCCTCTACCTTTGATAAGATTTGTAATTTTAATGTCAACATCAAATTCCATAACTCTTGTGATCCAACCTACTCTTTTCTCACTCAAATCTTTATTTAACAAAAGTTCTTTCACACTAGGGTGTGCAACCATAACATGCATCTTATTGTTAGAGATTAGAGGCTTAAATTTCTTTAGAATCCTAATCACAACAAGAATTTTTTTTTCAACAAATGTATATTTATGCACATAATCAGCTAAACCTTGACTAAAAAAGGCTATTAGCTACTCTAAATTATCATTAATTTTCTGAACCAACATAGCAGAAATTGAGCTAATACTACCAAAAGCATATAGAATGAAGTCTTTAGAGAAATATGGATTTACCAGTGTTGGGGCTAATGCTAAAGCTTCCTTGATTTCTTCAAAGCTATGTTTGGCTTAAGAGATATCAAGTTTCCACAATCCATAATCATGAATCAATTTTGCTTCTAGTTTTTATTGTGTTTGAGTTTTTGTCATCAACATTTCAGATCATACTCCATGATCCATCATTAGGATGAAAGAGAGCATAAGGAAGAGAAATGAATTGTTGTAGACCTAAACCACCTAAAAAGGAGAGAAGTTACACATAATTCAAGAAAAATAAATAATTAAGCAAAATGAAAATTGATAATAAGAAAAACATAAATAATAAAATAGAGGTAAAATAAAATAAAATTAAAAACCTAATTCTAAGCTGGAGAAAGGAAAGAACACTAAGATTAAGCTTATGAAAAACTAAGAGAAAAGAACCAAGCCCAAAGAACATCAAGGTCAAGAAAAACAATTAAAACAAAAAGAGACAAGCAAACAAAATAGAAACTATAAGAAATCACAAAAAACCTCAAAGATCAAATGAATAAAATGGGCTTGAGGTTTTTTTTATTTCTTATAGTTTCTATTTTGTGATTTATTCATTTGATCTTTGAGGTTTTTTGTGATTTCTTATAGTTTCTATTTTGTTTGCTTGTCTCTTTTTGGTTTAATTGTTTTTCTTGATCTTGATGTTCTTTGGGCTTGGTTCTTTTCTCTTAGGTTTTCATAAGCTTAATCTTAGTGTTCTTTCCTTTCTCCAACTTAGAATTAGGTTTTTAATTTATTTTATTTATTTATTTATTTTTTAGCTCTATTTTATTATTTATGTTTTTATTATTATCAATTTTCATTTTGCTTAATTATTTCTTTTCCTTGAATTGTGTGTAACTTCTCTCCTTTTTAGGTGGTTTGGGTCTGCAACAATTCATTTCTCTTCCTTATGCTCTCTTTCATCCTAATGATGGATCATGGAGTGTGATCCGAAACATTGATGACAAAAAATCAAACACAATCAAAACTAGAAGCAAAATTGATTTATGTTTGGCTTCTTTAGTTCAACTGAAAATTGCATTTTTCTTAAGCATGGTTGTCAAAGGTTGTAATAAATTTGCAACATCATAAATGAACATTCTTAAAAAATTGATTCTTCCTAAAAAGGTCTACAATCCTTTCTTGTGATTGGGTAATGGTAGCTCTAGTATGGCTTTGACTCTCTTAGGGTCAATAGTAATTCCTTGCTTTGACACTATGTGTCCTAACAGTTTACCTTCATGAACAACAAAGATACTCTTTTTTGGATTTATAGATATGTACCATACTCTACATTTTTCAAAAACTTGCTTGAGATGCGACAAGTGCTTATCTGTATTTTTTGAATATACTATTATGTCATCTAAATAAACAAGCAGAAATTTCTATATTAAATTATGAAACACCATATCCATGGCCCTTTGAAATGTAACACCAGCGTTAGATAAGACAAAAGGCATTCTCTTGTAGGCCATAGTACCCCACTTTGTTGTAAATGTTGTTTTATATTAGTCCTCTTCCTTGACTAAAATCTGGTTATAACCAAAATACCCATCAAGAAGAGAAAATATTTCTGAACCAACAACAGCTTGAAGAATTTGTTCCATTGAAGGTAAAGGGTAATGATCTTTTAAAGACGCTCTATTAATATCTCTAAAGTCTACACATAATCTTATCTCCCCATTCTTCTTTCTAACCAAAACAAGGTTAGAAACCTGGGAAGTGTTTTTTATTGGAAAAATAATACCTCCCTCAACTAACTTAGTCAACTCCTTGACCATTAAAGGCTCAAGCTTGGGGTTCAAAGGTCTTTGCTTCTACCTAACAGGCTTAGCATCAAGTTCCTATTCAATTGTATGTTGTGCAATATGAGGGTCAAAACACTTTAAATCAAAATATTGTCAAGTAAATACATCATGATAATCTTGGCATAGAGCAATAAAAGATTTTCTATCTTCAGCTGAACAAATCTTACCTAACTTAAGAAGCTTACCTTTAAAGATTTGAACTTCTTCATAATGGTCTTCTTTCACTTGAATAATTACTTTACTTTTCTTAAGATGATCATCAGTGTTGAAAATAGACTCCAAGGTTACTAAACCTTTAGGAAGCTTATTTGTCCTCAGTTGAATAATTTGATCTTCATACTGCTACTTAAGCTTATCTTTATTTGCAATAGAAAATTGATCCTCCTCGAGCAAAAAATCTAAAATCTACTCGTCACTATCGAACACCTTCCAATTAATGTTCTTATCAGGAATTGATTTCCTAACTACAACTTTTACATACTGTTGTATTTTCTCTTTTTTGATATCATTTGGGATATCGAACTGTGCTCTAATTGCCACAAGTCTATCAACATGTTTATTCTGGTTTCTTGGGATAGAAACTAGGTTGAAGGCATCAAATTCCTCTATTATATTCCACACTCTATTTTTGTAGGACTTCAAGGCATCATTCTTAGCAATACTCAAGCTACTTGATTAACTATCAGCTCACTATCCCCATAAAATTTCAAATAGTTTACTCCTCTTTTTCTTTCCCACTCAAGACCTTGAATAAGTCCCTCATATTCAATAGTGTTATTTGAGCATGCAAAAGATTTTTTTTTTTTTGAAAAATACCTATCACCCTATGGAGAAACAAGCATTGCACCTCCACCAGCTCCATTCTTACTTCTAGAGCCATCAAAATACATTTTCCAAAGTTCATCTTGTTGTTCTAACAACTAATTTGCAACTTTTTTCAAGGTTTAGAACATCTACATCGGGTTCAAGCATCACATAATTACCCATACTAGCATCTTGAATAAGATCATCTAGACTATCCAATACATTCTCTATTTACCATTCATGTAACAACACATCAGGAACATTTTTTGCTTGCAATTCTTGAGCAACAGCAAGCTCACTGTCACTAAAAACAACATTATTTATATCTGCAGTAGTTGGGACAACATTAACAACACTTGGGTTATATTGGTCAATGTGGTCCTTGGCAAAATTTTCAGATTTTATGGTAACCTTAGTTCCATATCTTGTTCTAAATAGCATATGTGGCTAATCAACTGATACATAACCTCCTGTCTTAGATGTAAAGTCTCTTGATAGACACAAAGCAAAGAAAGGTGGAAGATCTATGACACATATATCTTGCGAAACTAAAAAAATTGGACAAGCATGAAGTTTAAAGCTCAATCCTTTAATAACACCTAAAGTATTCATTGAGGTCCCATCCAATTGAATAACCCCTTTCTCTAAAGGTTGATACTTTAGTTCCAGTTTATCATCTATCTACTTTCCAACATTATGTAACGACTAGCTCCACTATCTATCATACATTGGTGGACTAACATATCACCTATAATCACAAATACATAAAACGAAGGTGGTTTAATATTCTTACCCACTTCTTTGTTAGTTTGTTTATCATTATCTTGAGGATCATTTGTGAAGACAACTCTAACTTGACCTACTGATGGCTCATCAGACACTTTCAGATTTGACAAAGCTAATTATAACATGTCTTTTTGGCTTGGAATAGCTAATGAGTCCCACATAGACATCGTTACATTCGTCTTTTTCATATTATCAATAATATTATAAGGCACTATTGGATTTACCTTTTGATGTACCTTTACACCAACATGATCAATTTACAGGTGTGGCTACTCCTTAGCAGCAACTTGCTGATTCCTCTACAAAATGTGAGGTGTTTATGATGTAGATGGTCCTGCACCTACTTTTCCTTCTTCTTTCTCAAGTCCAAAGTCTCTCTTCTTTGCTCTTGTATTTTTTGCAACTAGAAAATCATCTACATTTACTCCACAAAATTCTTCACCCTGCTAGTTGAGTAGAGTAGTTTCATTTGTAAGTTGCTCCTACTGTTGTGGAGATCCATCATTAGGTAGGTTTTGTTGTGAGCTTGAAGCATTCTGTACCATTAATTCCTAATTTATAACTCCATTGGAGCATGTGGCCTAATTATGTGGTTGGTTGCACGAATAACACCACTCATAATCAACAACAAGATTATTTTGAATAGGGACAAGGTCCCTAGTTGCACTAATAGGAGCTGGATTATATGCTTGAAAAGGACTTGGATTCACATTATGTCTTGGACCTTGGTAATTACCTTGGTATTGCTTCCTATTACCTTGAAATGGTTGATTTTCAGGTCTATTATATGACTACTACTTCTCTAAGTTGACCAATTTGTTCCCAAAATTCTATAAAATGCTCTCAATCTTTTTTGAATCTCTTTAATTTCTTGCAACTCTTGAGATTGAACTAGAACTGCAAATTCTTGTTTACCAGTAGCTTGTAAAGCTAGTACAACAAGAAATGGTGGAAAAGGTGGTATCTGTAATGGCATATTAGGCTATGTTTTTGGAAAAATAGGCATTGGTGGCCTAGGAGCAATCTTTCCTGCTTGAATCAAACAATTTTATGCTCTAATTGTTGTCTCATATGCATTTGGTAAAGACACTCCTCCCATCGACTGTGTCATAACAACTATATCATTGTTAAGAGCCTTCAAATAGTACAAAAATGCATATTTGGGAGGTGGCCTCACTGTTGCAAGGATTTTATCCCAAGTCATTTGGAACCAAAAGTTGAAATCATTCATTTTCTCCCGAGGAGCTCTCTTTATAGTAGTCAGTTGCTCCAATAAGGACAAGTTGTAAAATCTATCCTGAAACTATTTATGCAATTTATCTCCTAACTCATCCCAAGTTGCAATGGTACCAACTCTGAGACTTCTAAACCACTATAAAGCCCTTCCTTTAAATAATGAAATAGGTATCCTTACAACTACATCCTCTTGTGTTATGTGATGAACACCACACAAAGAAGCAACATCCCTTATATGTTCAATATGAGTTGTTTGATCTTCACCAGTGAAGATTGGAAAGTTCTTTAAAGTTGCAACTAGTATGCCATTGTGTTGTGCCAAATTTAATGGATTGTCTCCATTGAATGGCACAAAAGACTAGTTTCTAGCAGCCATTAGAGGTGGCTGAGATGAATGAACTTGAGTATTAACAACAAAAAATGAAGTTGTAAAACTTGAAAATATAGGAACACTTGAAAAAGAAGCAAATGTAACCTTTGTTGGGCTGCTTGAAGGTGATGTAACTATTATAAAACTCAGCGAAGCAGAATGAGTATCACTTTCTCTTTTTGATGGTCTACCTCTTCTCCTTGGTAGTGAGAAGAAAATTCCTGCCTAACACCAGGTGGTGTCAACTGAACTCTTTTTGATGGAGGAGTTATTTTTTTTGTCTCACCTCGTCTTCTGGGTGGTGATAGTTGTAAATACTCAAAAAATTTAGAACTCCTAGTTTGTATTCTTCTCATGTGCTATAACAACACTAATTTTACCATTCTTTCAACTCAGTGGAGTCACCAAATGTGCTATAATAACCTATAAAAGGTCTGGAAATCACTAGTTGCACATCAAACTAGCAAAAAGCTTTGATGAACGTGTCCCACCGGGTGTGCCAAAACTGTTAACTACTGAAATTACACCCTAGCTAAGCTACAAGATTTGACAAGTTAAGCTGCAGGACTAAGCTTTTTAGAGAAAACATGGGATGAACTCTAATGTTGTGGGTTACTTATGAAGAGAGGGGTAAGTGCACTGAAATGGTCTCACTTTCGTGGCCAAACTAACAAATAAGGCGTTCGCATTATAACGCGTTCGCGTTATAGTTTTCTTTGCAAATTTGCTTTGGTATTTGCCTTGGAATACCAACCCAAAGGCTTGGAGGGCATTCCCAAAGACCAAAGACGTTTTTTTTCCAAATTCAACAAATTTTCACATAATCGGGTTCGTGCTCACCATCAAGATTGCATCTGGTTCAATATCAAGAAAATCGAACATATGGGTAATGTTAGGTTCTTTATTAGCTTTCCAACGATGTAATTTTTTTCACTTTCTAACAATGTTAAGCCTTTCATCCATAATTTCTTTTGTTTGTATATCCATTTTTCTTCAAAAATCAGTGTTTGGTATTTTTTTCACTATAAATTAACCGTTCATCAAAATTTGAAATAAATTACATTTTTAGAAACTAGACTCCATTCTACAATTTAAAAAAAGTAAAATTTAAAAAAAATCTATTAGTTTCAAAAAAATTTAGGGGGAGCATAGCCAAAATTATGCTTTTTAGGAAGTGTCCACTTAGAAAATTAATAAAAAATCAAATATTCATTAAAAAATTATCAGAAAATATCCAGTTCTTACTACATACTGTTATCTAACTTCTGACTAGAGCGATTTTAAAAATACTACAAAAAAGTCCACCATGCTCGGGTCACACAAGAGTTGCTATGTTATGTTTTTCTAACAGAAACAACAACAATTTGTGTGTGTCCCTCTTTTGAACCCCTTAATCTCAATCATTTTCAAAATAAATTAGTAGTTTAGAAAGTAGACTCGGAGCACTACGGTCCTTGTTTTTGTTCCATCTAAAATTTTTGAGTGTAGCTATCCTCAATTTCACGTCCAAGGTCAGTATTTCCTGATTTCAGAAAAAAAGTGGCCACTTAAGCCCCTTTTTTGGGAACCATCTTGGTGCACTTACCCAGAGGTCAACCTCCAAAGAAGGCTGACTTCCTCTTGGTATCACCTATTCTACTGACTTGTAAGGAAAAGGGAGAAGGATTAAACTTAAATAAAAACTAATAAAATATTATTCTATGGTGATACACCTAAATGAATCAGGAATATGAAATTCAGAAACTTAGTACTTAACTACAATGACATAATTATATATTGCATGATTAACTATTGCATAAACTACATAAGTGTTTGACAGAAGGCCTTCATAATGTTTAAACTTCTAGGAGGAATGCCAATTTCATAGCTAGAGGCATAATTTCAATGCTTGACACAATCTATAACCTGTAATATCATACCCTTGCATAGAGGTGTTAAAACTGAGACAAAATTACTAGGAAATGAACAATATTTCTCAAAATAACTTGATCTATCAACCAAATACACTCAATAATGGAAGAGATTAAAAGGAAAAAACTTATAGTCAAATGATATCCAAGATTTGAAATGTATTTCTTACTCCAAATTGGGTTACAAAACCTGCAAAATTCTATCATAGGACAGAAAAAGTCACTAAGTACAAAAAACCATATCCAAAACTATTCATATGAAATGCATTCCTTTTTGCTTTAGTAGACCTATGATTGTACTCTTAAAAGATGTTGTTGTTAAAGATTCCTAACATTGTATACTCCTTTGCATTATGATTATGAAGTGATCATGATTGATATTAACTGTCTTTAGATATGAGCTGGGCTCAACCCTTGTGAGAGCCACATTTCCACCACTCATTTTGAATTAAAACATGATTGCACTTGTAACTACACATGAATCAAACAAGTTAGAAAAAAAATCTATACTTTAAGTGTATTTGATGGTTTTATTGTTTTCTCTAGTACATTTAGGATGTGAATGTTTGTTTAATGCAGATTTAGGCCAATTTATACATGCATAGGTAAATGATCATGTATGGTGTGTAACATTTCATTGCTTAGAGCATTTCTCTAACACATTTCTTTGACTTAATGCAAGAAATAGGAGTATCAAGGAGCTAGGAAGGCCAAGACAACTCGGGCAATATCCAAATAAGAAGATACAACAAAACTAGTCATTCTCAAGCAATGACTGGTTACCCTCCCCACATGCACATTCTTTCTCTTCATTTACTTATTCATGTATATGTTTATTTTGATTTTCATTGAATAAGAAAAAGTTAAACTCATGGCTTGTGTGAGTCAAATGAATATTTATACATTCAATAAAAATAACTTTTTCAGAAGAGATTTGCAAAATATTTCTTATGTTTCATACATCTATATAAATGCGATGATTTGTATTTATGTAATATTTTAAGTTATTTCATTTATAGACATGAATGCAATGTAAGGGGGATAGAAAATGTACCATTTTATTTTAAATATCAATAGGCTCTACCCGATGGAGCCATAAGTAAAAATTTGGTAACATTCATCTCCTTCGAAAACTAGTTTTTAACAGTAAAAACTATTTTTAAAGAGTGGTGTTACTAGCTAAAACATAACTTTTTTTCTATGAAGGATAAAATTCTATATATTTTTAATTTAGATTCATAACTATGATATCTATTGCATGGAACTGGTTTCATAACATTTCATTAAATATTTTTTTCTTAATTAAGTTTCAAAGGCAAACAAGATATAATTTAGACATGATTTATTGGCTAAGACATAATTTTTTTTGCATGTATCAATTTTTTATTTTTTTGGTTAGATCAAAGACATCAATATCTACTACATAGATATTTTTTAGATTTTTTTAAAAAATAATTTGTTATTTTTCCACATGTGAAGAATAGAGAGCTTGATTTTCGGTGAAAACCCTATATTTTGAAGAATTAAAAAATAAATATAATAATCAACTTAAATTTATTTAAAATTATACTTTTTGGGAAGCTTATAATGACTACAAACTGAAAAAAAATAAAAATTAAATGAATTCAATTTGATCCCCTAAAAATTAAATCAAAAGTGGTTTATTATCAAAATTTTGATAGGTGTAAATGAAACTCTATTATAGGTATGGTTTAAAACTAGTAGGGTTTTGGGTGCTGACAAGAAGTGGAGTTGACTTTTCAGCCAAAAAGTGAAAGTGTTTTCCTTGATTTTTCAGAATTTGACACATTTGACCTTAAAATTTGAAGCACTTAGAGATGGAATCTTCAAAAAATTCACTAATCATAAAATATAGTACTCAGAGTGTAGTTTCCAAATATGTAATTTATTTCAATACCTAAATGGTACAAATTGAGTTTCAATAGGCATTTCTAAAACCACTATTTAAAAGTCACTTTTTTTTTACCATACCATGCACATGTACATCCATATTTTGACCTAAATTATCATGTTTTTCTAAATCCTTTTGGAAAAAGATTTGTAACTCATTGATCATGTTTTTGATATTTTTTTGTAATTTTTTATTGATTTTTTTTGTTAAATTTTTATTAGCTATATTTTTTTTTTTGAAAAATCGTCGTGTACGTCACACATAAGATGACCTAAAATTTTCATATTTTGAATTTCTTTTAAATTGAAAAGAATTTTCTAAAGTATGTTCTTGTGCAATTCGTTTTAGAAAAAAATATTTTAATAAAAAGTTATTAAAATAGTAAAAAAACCTGATATTTAAATTTTATGAACCAGTTTCATTAGAAATTAATTGAAAAATAGAAAAAATAATCCAATTACAAAAAAAGTGTATATTTGGAATCTACATTGTCTCATCTATAATGGGTTTTAATTTTGTTGGAAAATTCTACAAAAAAAGTCATCAGCCATATGTCCAAACTCACTATTTTTCTCTGACATTGTTAGGACCTTCAACTTGTAGGTCAAACTAGGTTGAAGGCCTAGGTTTGGATTCCCAATGCTTTTCCCAAACTAGAATACAAGTCAAAAACCCAACCACAAAGCTAGGCGAATTTCAAATTTTAGAAACAAAATCTCATTTCCTAATATTAAATGTGGCAACCTTTGACATAGAAACGTGATCCCATTTCCATGTCAACAGTCCCCACATTTAATATTAGGAAGTTACGAGATCTGAATTATGAAATGGGATCCCATTTTTAATAAATGGGATCCCATTTTTAATAAATGAGATCTTTTTTTATAAATGAGATCCTATTTCCTTTTACCATTTTTTAGATTTATTGGAAAATTTTTACTGTGAAGTTTGCAACTTCACATGTATGACCGACTGCAACATATTGGGCTATTTTCTATCAAATTTTGTCTTTATAGGTGTTCAACTTGCATTTTGGATCGAATTTTTCAAAGGAGGCATCATGTAAATAGTTTTTGAAGTGGAATTGTGTTAATTTTCTACTCATTTGGAGGAATAAACGAGGAATACTTTTGTTTTTATAGGTCTTCAACTTGCAATTTGGATTGAATTTTTGAAAGGAGGCATCATGTAAACAGTTTTTCAAGTGGAATTTTGTTAGTTTTCTACTCGTTTGGAAGAACAAAAGAGGAAGAATTTTTCTTTTATAGGTCTTCAACTTGCAATTTGGATTGAATTTTTTGAAGAATTTCACTATTGACACTCATTTGTGCTTGAGAATTTTATAATCATGAGTTCACAAGCTCGTAATAAGAGGAAATATGGAAAGACATTGACTCGTAAAGAAATTGAAGAAAAGAGAGAGAAGGATCTAAACAAATACAAAGAGAAATAAGAATGAGAATTAAATCAATGAATGATGGTGGAGAATCCAATTCCACAACTATTGAAGATGAAAACATTGAGGAAACCATGGTTGTAGACGAAGTTAATTTGCAAGAAGTCAATTTGGAAAATAATGTGATTATACAAACAAGTCCTAGTATGTCTTCAAATACCTCCTTCAATACTATGGAGAATGTTTCAATAGGCACAAATCTAAGTACGTCTTCAGATCCACATTTTAGTGAAATGAAAAAATTGTTTGTAGAAGTTTTACAAGATGCAGGACTTAACAATGTTGACATTGATAATATTCAGAGGGATGACAGTTTTATAGAATTTGTTGAGAATAAATTAGAAAATAAAAATGAAAATTGTTTAAATGTTGTTGAAAATAAAAATGAAAAATCTTTTGTTGAAAAAGAAAATGAGAATGATCCTTTTGTTGAAAATGAAAAAAAGAACCGTTTTGTTGATGAAAATGAAAATGAAAATTGTTTTGTTGATGAAAATGTAAATCATTTTGAAGTTGAAAATGAAAATTAAAATTAAAATCTAGAATGTGATGTTGAATTTAATGAAAATATTTTTTTTAAAATTGAAAGTGATGTTTTGGATAATTGTCCTAGTAAAATTTCTTAGAGGAAAATAAGAACACATGCAAATAGAATATATAAAAAATTATTTTATTGTAAAAAAATTGCATTTCAATGTCAAGTAATGATGCAACTGATGAGAATGGAAAAAATGAGGAAAATAATGAAAAATTTAGGCTTTTTGTTAAAGCAAGAAGAAAATATCAATCATTAAAACATGTTATGTCTATTGTTGCTAGTGCCATTCAATCTATTGGGAAAAGTTGTTGATCTAAAGATTAAAATGCAGCAAGAAGAGCTATAACAATTGCTATAGTTAATATTAAAGCAACTTTGAATAAAAGAATGGTAAGAAATATTAGTGAAGTTTTAAAAATACATCCTAAAACAATGTGTAACGCCCCGCCGTGCGAACCCCAAAGGACAACAACACAACAATAATTGCAGCACAATTTTTTTTTTTTTTTTAAATAAACATAACATACACATTAAGTCATAACATGAATTTCATTTAAGTAGATTCATTAACACATACATCCCTTGGGGTACACGAAGAGTCATTACGTGACTTAGATCCATACAACAGCAATAAAGAATAAACCCAAAGATATAAAGTAAACAATAACAACTATAACACATACATGAAAAATTCATTGATAAGAAACCATCTGTGTACATAAATACCACATATGCAAAAATTAACTTAACGCTTTGAATAACAGCTGCCATAGCCAATGTCCATACCAAGTTAACATTACATTACAATACAATGTTCTAGAGGTACAATGTTACAACACTGTTTCCAACATAAATGGTAACCATACAACAAGAATCATGATACAAATGAATAGATGAATATACAGTATCATCACTGGCTCCAAGATGGATACAACTATGGATTCGCCATAGCCATGCCAATCCGCACCTCTCGATCCTTAACTGGGGACCCAATGGGGTGCTTAGCATGTTCCACCCGACCATGTGAGTCTGAAGACCCACCCCCCGTGCTAGGAGCTAACAAGAAAGAGACCTCAACCAAGAACATCCAACAGGGAACTACAAGAATCAACGTCATACAAAAGTATCATAACACTCAGGAATTACAATGACATAATCAACCACATCCAAGAGTCATAAATCTCATCACATAAATCAAAGCAATAACCCACAAAAAAATAACCAAAGGATGATCATGAAACACTTCCAAAACATAATACAATTCCAAATTGCAATTAACCAACATAGTAACATCATATCACAGTACCATAAGAGTACAAGGTCGAAACCCAAATTATCAACAAGATTTATACAAGACCATAGAATACACCATAGATAAAATAGGGTAAAACCATAAATCAATTCAAACAACTATGATCCATCAATTCAAGACAAAGAACCACTTCCAGAGGATTTCCAAAGAAGCAACATAATAAGGAGTGTTGGAGGAGAGTGTCATCGCATGGCTTAACATGGATTCTCCAGACTACCCTATCGCAAGGTGCCGCCTTCGTCTACTGATGAATTATCCAGACAATCCGAGCGCTAGGAGCCGCCTCCATCTATGGTTATCCAGACTACCTATCTCAAGGTTCCGCTCCATAGGGTTGCTCATGCGGAATCGTTAACCTTTCATGAAGACAAGGTAACGATCTTTCCAACCATGGCCTTCTCAATCCCCTTTAGCCTGTGATAGCACTAAACGGCGGACGAGGCATCAATTATCTTTTTAATGTGATTCTACCCACCCCCTAGTTAATTACTTAGGTTTTCACTTATTAATCACACTCTAACGAGGGCTATCATGGCGCCCCTTTGTGCACCGACCACCCACTTAGAGCCACTCTCACTCTAGACACTCAAAACATAAAAACCAAATCCAAGGGTTGTACAACATAACAAGTACATTAGATCACAACAGAGAAGCATGCAAGGCATTACCCATCTTTCCATAAATACATAATCAAAATCTCAATGATTCATGTACAACCCTTTTAAATTCCAAAAATCAAGGCACTTGCCACATCAAGGCACATAGAGAGAGAACATTGACCAACCATAAAAACAAGCCTCTGGAAGATTCTCAAAAAGTTACACTAGGGTTTCCCCATGAAAATCTAACAACAATAAAAGCAAAACCTTGAAGAACTATTTTCAATTCAAATATGATGAGAGAATACATCAAAATAGGATCAACAACTCCCTTAAACAACATCAACAACTTTGATACGAACTAAATCGGACATCCAAGGGAAACCTCTATCTTCTCCTCTCAGAATACCCATAATTCAAAGAACTTTTCAATTTGACTCATTAACAACTCAAGCAGAACCATCAATCATGACAAAGATAACATTAACCGATTTACCACTTAGGGTAAAGCACAAAAAGAAAACATATGGGTTCCCAACGAATAGCAACATACATTAATTGAGAGAGAAAATTCCCAACTCAAAATCAACTCACGAAAAGTCACATCGAAAGAATTCATAAAACCACACATTCTAATAATATATCCATTCATTCAATAAGAAGTAACTTGAAACATTCTAAAAAGAACATTATTTTAAAGATCAATCATTTCCAACATTTAAGGATAGCACAATATTGCGAAGTGAAAATAAAATCTAATGGTTTAGGCCATAAGACACTATTCACAAGTATACTCTTCCAAACACAAATATATTCCAATTTACACATTATAACAACAATCTCCCTTCGAAGATCAACCCGCTCAAACCAACAATTTGATCCTGATATCAATCACAAGTATTTTCTAGAACAGTTCTTATAGAAACCCCACAAATCAACTATTAAAAGAATATGAGGGAAATTGACTTAGAAGAGATCATCTAATTTTATTCATTTACATAAACCCTTTGTTTAACTAAATATAATTAATCAAAACATTTACTGAATCTACAATCATTCACTAGCCTTTATCGTAATACCCAACTATTTAAAGTTTTCAAATTTATTTACTTCCATTTATCTTATAAATCAATTTTCCCACCTAAACAGAAATAATCCTTATCACCAATATTATCTACATACATCAACAACATACAAAACTCTACTTTTCATTATTTCTAAGTTAACTATTCCACTTGAAACTAATCAAATTAAGAATAAAACTAATCTATCAATGTTACCCAAATTATCAAAATTAACATAAGGAAACTCTCTCTCTAAACACTTTACTAACCTACTCAATAACATAACACATAACTTAACTACCTAATAAATCTAATTTTCTAACTCCTATAAATAAATCTTTTTCTGAATAAAAACACATTAATTACAAAGTCTTAAAGATTAATCCCATATCTTATAAGCATCCTACTAAAGAATCATTACTAAAGAATCTCTATAAAACATAATTTCCAATTAACCAAAAATTAATAAGTCCATTGATTAACATGTGTGTATAATTCGTCTTAAGTTAAATCTCTTATTAAAATAAACCTTATATGATGAGTTAAACAAAAGAAGGAATACATTTAAGGGAAAAGTATCCTATAGTATGATTCCTAGGATGTTCGTAACTAGAATTTCAAGAATGCTCAGGGTCAAAAGATAACCTAAGTCTCCCATATCCTCATATGTTTAATACTACTATTTGTTCAGTATTGAATTGAATCTCTCACTTGCAATTTATGCAACTAACCCTTACTTTCCTTTTTAGTCATAAACATAATACACATATAATTATAATATTTTCCACACCGTTGTTTCCATATTCCCTTAAACAATCCAAATCAATGTAATTACTCTTCCCTTATATTTATTCATTATTTCAACTTTGCTAACCATAAATTTTCTAATAAATACAAGACAAAGTCCATGCAAATACCTATAACTTATTTCTAAAAGTTCCTTTACTTATATATCCCCTCAACAAATATCCAATCTATTCAAATTATAAGTTTTTTAATATCGAACTCACTCCCCTGCAACTCATTTACCTATTAAAACAAATAACTTTCATATGTTTCTATTGTATTTATTTCATGAATCTGTCGAAGATCACTCTTCCTCTATTAAACATTCTAGTTTATGGACCAGCTTAACTAATTAATCACCTAAAATGAAATTACACTTTTACTTAACTCACTATCTTACAGAACATTCTAACACTCGATTCATATTTTACTTTTACACCACCATAAAATCATAAACAAAACAATTAAAGAAATTATTCATATTTTATAAACATATTATATAAATACGAACCATTTTCTTTTGAATAATACTCATCATACAAAACTACTTATATATTGAAATATCCTCATAAATTCTAAATATAAAAGACTACCTTCACTCAAATCTTTTAACCTATAATTATGTATCTATACTTGTTTATATAACCATACGTATATATATATATATAAAAGAATAGTAATAAAAAAGGTATAAATTCAAAATAAATAAAAAAGTCACTCATATATGTAGTTGGTAAGTCAAATTCCATAACTCAGACAGGTTGACAAAGAAATCAGAGAGGCTATTTAATTCTGTACAATGTTTCAACTCTAATTGCTGTGACAGTGACAGGCTGCCAAGGGTTTCAGAGGAACTATTTAATTTACTACACTTTTGCAAGTCTAACATTGCAGCTGTGATGGTTTTGCCTATGGTTTCAGGGAGATTTTAAAAATTTAGATTACCAGACTATGTGAAGGAGCTCATTTAAGCACTGTATCCAATAACATCAATTTCTCTCAGCTTCGACTAAACGGAGGTAACTGGCAAGGGCTTGAAACATTGCGCAGACCAAGAGAATTAAATAATCTACTCATTGGTGCTCAATTTCTTCACTTGAACAATCTGCTCATTGACGGCATCAGAGAAGACACACGAACCAAGCTTCCTCCAAGTTTGAGATGGTTACGGTTGCAAAAAAGTGAGAAGCTATTAATATTAGAAGGTGAGTTTTAGAATTTGGAAATATCGCCATCTAATTGCATTATTATCAAATTCTTACTGTTATCCACAAAATTGAAGGAGGAAGATAGGTGAGGTGCAATTTACGGGAATTAAGAGTGGAGGAAATCCTATACAACTTTTCTTTTCTTTTATTTTAACTTGGCACATTTCTATTTAGTGGCGAGTTTCCAGAGAAGCGTTTAGGTTCGAAATCTGGAAGATAAACTTCAACACGATCAAAGGCAAGTTTAAAATATTGACAATATTCATTCTCAAGTGCTGCAACTGCGATAGATTGTCAGACGAATCAAGCAGGTTATTTAAACCTTTTAACTCCCTATAAAGTTTATGTGTTGCGGTTGTGACTGATTGACAATGACAACAGAGAGGTTATTTAAAACTACAAACTTCCTAATATGCACCAGTGCCGCCACAAAGTTAGGTTGATAATGAACTCAGAGAGATTATTTAAACCTTTAAACTGTCTATCTATTTAGGTGCGCGGCTGCTAAAGAAATCAGACAAAAGTTTAAACCTCTAAGCTCCCTATTACGTTCAAGAATATAAAATGATTTCTTGTACTTATACATTTTCAGAGCAAGATATTTGTAAGATTTAGACTCAAGATCTGATGTTTATTAAGGCCGGTAATAGTTATGAGTAAATGATATAAATAATTTCCCCAATTTAAAAAAAAACAATGTCAAGAGCATTTATATTACCTAATGAAAACTGCCAGAGCATTTAGGGCGATATACTGCTGAAAGTGCTTGACCGAAATAATTAAAGAAATAAAAAGGCCATGACATCCCTAAACAAGGGTTTCTTCAACAATTGCATGCCCTAAGATAAATCTATTGCACTAAATAAAAACAAAAACATACAACAATCCAGATAATTGCATAACACATACATCATATATTTACACGCCATACACTTCTAAGAAACCGAAACGTGACTGCATATTACCAATTGATTATAATTTCTTCCAAGAATTAGGGAAAGTGCATTTGTGCATCAAAATTGTAGCGGAAAGAAACATTGTCATAAAAGAACATACTATTTATTGAGATTGAGAAATGGATCAGCCAGAGCAGGGCAATTACGCCTGAAACTTTTGCTGCATCTTCAAACCCTTGGTCAGTGCAGAAGGCGAACAAACAGCATAACGACATTCGAATAAGAAGGTGCTCTCCAATTGGTTCACAGAGAGAACTCCCCCTAAATTTTTCTTGCCTACCTCTTAAAGAAAATACCAAATTCTCCTTTTAACCACCCCGACTCCTCTTTCTGCCCCCGTAAAAGATTTTCAAAAATAACTAATTTTTATTTACCCACTTTAATTAATCATTACTTTATGTATTTATTTATTTAATTTCAACCAATAACTTCTTTTGTTTTAAATTACTTCCACTTAACTCTAAATTTTAACTAAAACAAATTTTCATAAATAACTAACTTTTAATTAAAATATAATTGAATAAATATTTTTACCTTAATTTATTTAAACTTAAGTACAATTTTAATATTTAATCCTCTTTAATATTTTATCACTTTTAAATTTATTAATTGAATTTAATCATTAAATGATAACTATTTTTCCTCAACTAATCTGATTACTTTAAATAACTAACTCCCAAAGATAATCAAATTAACGTTTATTATTGCATCTAATTCTCTATTTAATTCCAAACATATTATTAGTGTCATCTCATAACTCTAAAATTAAATTAAATAATAAAACCACCACATCATCATGACATTACCAACAACAACTTACTTAACATCACGACGACTGAAATGGAGGGCACTACACAATGCTAAGAGCGGAAAAAAGAAAATAAAGTATAGAAAATCATCCTATCAACCAATGTTGAAATTTCAGTGGTTGACTCCCAAGGTCTGATATGAAATTAAACATTGAAATTAAATCTTTGATTGAAAAATATTGGCATGATAATACTAGGGTATCATCTAATGCTAGAGATGTTTTAAAATTAAGGGTGGGGTCCAAAGTTCACAATCCTCACCCAAAAAACCTATTAGATACAACAAAAATTGAATTTTGTCAAAAATTTTGTGGTGAGTTAGTGTTACCTAGTAATATTATAATAAGTCAAAGGTCTTTTGAAAAATGTAAACCCTAGTATGTAAAAACTAATAAGCAACAAATATCTTGTTGTTGTAAAACACATGTTCAATTTTGTTACTTTTATGATGTTTTTTGATATATATGTTGTACTTTGCATACTAACATGATTATATAGGAATGTGGTATTAATATGCCACTTGAAACAATAAGGGAGTTTATATCAGGTTTGTTTTGTGAAAGACCTCATGGTAAAATGTTTTATTTAAGTTCTTGTATTTATGGACAATGTACTAGCTTTGGAAATCTTTCATTCTTAAGAATTTGTATGCATGAAAGTGTTGATAATGAATTTGGACAACAATTAGTAGATGTTAAAAGATTTAATAATGTTGAATATTCTTTAAAAGATGGAAAAATAGGAAAGCGTTATGATTTAGTTACATAAAAAGTTAGTGTACATGCATTCATGAGTGAATTTAAGAATAAGATTGTACCAAAATATGTCATGCATTCTTAGCATGCTCAATGGATTGATGGCCAATTTCACGTATGTAGAAACAAATTTCCAATTGGTACTATACGTCTTTCAATGGTTGATTTTGTGAAAAATTATATTCTAGCCCCGCAAGAGAAAATTCAATCATAGTATTATAATTCAGTGCAAGTAGCTATGTTTGTCCATATTGTTTATAGACATGAAGATGACAACACAGAGGATGATAGAAATTTTTTGAGGGAGTATCATTTTTATCTGAGTGACAACCGGTTACACTCATAAATTTTTGTTCAATATTGTTTCAATATATTTTATAGAAATTTAAGAGAAAGAGGGATCCAAATGACAAAACACCTCATATGGTCAGATAATTGCACGGGGCAGTTCAAGAATGCTCGAATGTTCTATTGGTTAAGTAGAGTTCACAAGGAACTTAATGTCCAACATATATGGAGTTTTTTTGAAGTTGTGCATGGTAAAGGAGAACATGATGGAGCTGGTGTGTATGTCAAAAGAAAGCTTGCTAGAGAACAATTAAAATTTAAGGATGTAGTAAAATTGAAAGACGCATGTGGGATTGTGGATTGGTGCAATACAAGATTGTTTTCACCTAGTTTGAGTGAGTACTCTATAGTTCATCGATTTGTTTGGTTAGTTGAAGAAGAGAACATTCTACATAGAGTTGATTGTGAGACAATCAGTGGAGCTACTAAATGGCATTCATTTAGGAGTTCGACAACAAGCACATGGACTATCTGGACAAGGGATCTTGCATGTTTTAATTAATTTTGTATCTCAGGAGATTGGGAAGCATGTGAAAATACATAATGGGTTGAATAGTGAGAGAAAAGATCATTGACACCTGCACAAGCACATGATCAATATGAAAGAACTATTGAAGAAAATGATCAAGTGTTTGCATCTGAAAACTATGACCATGTTTTAGACCTTGTACAAAAAGGTAATTTAATTCAATTTATTTCATTTTATTTCACTTTATTAAGTTATTTTGTAATACTAAAATATTTATATGGATATGCACAATTTATTAAATCATTTTTTTTGCAGGACGTGTATATTGTTGTTGCACTTGAGGGGAATGAAGAGGAAACAAAATATTGGTTGGCTCATTGTGTGGAGACTAAACATAAGTTAATAGCACCTCAAGAAGATGATGATAGCTATCATTATCCAATAGGTACAATGATCCCCTTAAGACATCCCCTTAAGCAAATTTTGATAACAATTTTTTGATTCCCTTAAGCAAATTTTTAGAACAAGTCTTTGATCCCCTTATGGAAATTTTGAGAACTTATTTGATGATGTCTTTCATGTTTTCCAATAGGATCGGTGGTGGTGGCAAAAAATATAAAACTTGATCGGTATCATGGAAGAACTACAAATAAAGTGTTATGGACAATTTCTATGGAAGAGCATGAGACAATCATAGATGCATTGCAAAAAAGAGAGGATGCAGATGGTACAATGGAATAAGTAAATATAGTTTTAGTTTTATATTGTTCTTTTAAATAGATTAAATACATGTTTTGATATTGGTCAAGTGTTTAATTAGTTGAAATTGATTTAAATTGTCCTTTTATAGATCCTTAATCCATAATCACAAAAAGGATCTAGTCCATGCAAATTCAACTTAGACAATATGGAATACTTGGTAAAAATAGGTAATTATTAGTTAAATTATATTTAAATACATGTTTTGATTATATATTGATATTTCTTGTACGTTAATAGTTAAATTTTCTTTATTATCCTTTTTTTATCCTTAAGCCATCATTGCATTGATCTCATACTTTGAAACAAAAAGGAGAGGATGCTTGGATTCAACCTACACACATGTGTGGAATACTTTTAAATATAGGTAAGTACTTGAGTTTTGTACATATAGATAGTTAAATATATAAATTAAAATATGTATGTTTTGATGATTTCATTGATATTGCTTGTACCTTTTTTATATCAGGTGGTGTGGATACCTACTACATTTCGGGCACAAGTTTGAGATGGTCTTGAGATGGCATAGCCAAATTTTGTAAACATTGTTTGGAGATGACATATATGTACATACATACACAATTAAACATTTTGTACAAATTACAAATACATGTGCATACACAATTATGTACTCTATGTACTTTTATGTATCAAAATCAATATTCTATATATTTTGTTTGTTAAATGTGCATGTTTTCCTACTTTGAAACTTTATATTTGATTGTATAATCACTAAATATCATGCATAAATTATTGTTAAATCAATTAAATATCCTTAAGATGACGTATTAGGACCCCTTAAGACATCCTCTTAAGACGTTTCGTATTAGCACATATCCTAAATATTATACTTAATTATATCATTTGTTATGATGACTCACCCTAAAGTATAATACTTGTTTATATCACTTAATATTTATACTTAATTATACTCTTCTTTGATCCCCTTAAAACATGATGTATTAGCACATATCCTAAATAATATACTTAATTATATTTTTTTTATGATGACTCACCCTAAAGTATAATACTTGCTTATATCACTTAATATTTATACTTAATTATACTCTCCTTTGATCCCCTTAAGATGTCATATTAGGACCCCTTAATACATCCCCTTAAGAAAACCTATAAATTATTTTTGGATGTTATTACTTGTTTTGACAACTTCAAAAATTAGTGTTTTTTGTGGAACATGAGGTGAAGAGGACTTTTATGTTCTTACATTTTCTCTAGCACTTTGCATGATTTGTAAATATGGGACTCCATGATTTAATTTCAAAACTTTAGCCTATTTTTGAATAATTAAGTTCTTTAATTTAATGTTGTAAAAGAACTAGGAAATATGGTGTATACTTATAGGGGTATGTGCAGGATCATCATGAAAAAAATAGGCCCTTAAGTGGCAAAAAATTCAGAAAAATCAGTGTTAGGAAACTTGACGTAAAAATTTGAATAAGTTATCTATATTATTTCAAAAATATGTAAGAATATAATCTGTAGAAAATTGAATGTAGTTTCTAAACTACTAGGTTTATTTAAAAATAAATAAAATCTATTTGGTGAAAATTTGAAATTTCAACATAGTAGTACTTAAATTTTAGGGAAAAAATAAGTAGGTGTCTGTCTGACCACCCTAACCATAATAAAATGATAATATTTTTTTATAATATTTTATATATAAGTAGAGGACTCATGTCTGGATGTGATGTATATTTTTTTGTGATTTTTTTCCATGTAAATAATTAATTATGAATTTTTTATTACAAATTTTAAAAAATATTAAAACTCGTATGTCTGACCACCTTAACTTGGTCAAAACTTCATGAAATTTATTTTTTATTTTTTTAATCCTATAGTATGTGAAGCATAGAATGTGACGCATGTTTCGGATTCAAAAAATGTGATAATGTTTGAAAGTTATAGATGTTTTTCAATCAGCCTATCGATCAGGACTTTAGTTGTAATTCTAATAGAAAATGACTAATAATTATTTATTATATTCAAATTAAAGCATAATTTATATTGGTGGAAATATGAGAATCTTCTCTAAAACCCCTTTTCGTTTCATCAATTTTGGGTTAAAAAAAGTCGTCAGCCATATACCCTACAAATACGCATAGTATTGCCACTTTTTGGCCCATCATGATCCTGCACATAGCCATAGAACAACTTTTTTGGCAAAACTTGTTGCATTTTGATTGGTATTTATGTTTAGTTTATAGAATTTATTAATGATTTTGTTCTTAATCGCGTATGGTATTGTTTATTTCTTAAAATTTCATCCTTTGTGGTATATAAATAGATTGCTTTTATTTGCAAATTATGATTTTTTGACTAATTATTGATTGACGTGAATTGAATAAGTTCATTGACTAATTATCACTAATTATTGAATGTACATATCATGTATGAGATCACTAAATTTGTAAATTACAAATATTAAATTGTCCTATTAATTTCAACTTTAGTTTCATATTTATATTTAATTTCACATTAATGTCATGTTTTTTTAGTTTTTTTTGCAAAAGTGGCAAGCCACTATATATTTATATTATATTATAATATATTTTACATAATCCTGGTTCAAGCGAGCATACCAGAAGGAAAGAACTAGGAGAAGAAAACCTCCAGTTATAGCTCAAGAAAATAAAAAGTTTTCCTACAATTTGCTACCCCAACCTAAAAATATATCATTTTTGCATTTGCAGACAATATCCTTCTTTACAATGTGAACTGATAACCCCTACTACATATCAAAATTAACCCCGCATAGATACATTTGTAACACTAGTGAGGTGGTGAGCCTTTGTGATCTCAAGTCTACCCCTACTAAGACTCCTAGTAAGGTTGGTCCGAAAAAGAATGGTAAGGAGGAGAAGGAGATTTTGAATAAAGGGAAAAATGTTATGAGAAAGGATTCATTGGGTGACACAGTGGTGGTAGAGACTATGGTTGTGGGTTGTGATACCATCATTCAACGTTTGGGAAGATTGGCCAAGAACAAAAAGAAAATGCAGGTTAGATATTTGGACACTGAAGAGGAGCTATCGGACAACAGAGATAGCAGAGTGGAAGAGGTGTCAGAAGGTGATGAAGAGGTGAACTTTAGTGGTCCATCTTGCATTCCTGACAAGGGTAAAGCTCAGAAAGAGGTGTCTGCCTCTCACTCTTTGGAACCATTGGATATTAAGTAGAATGATCTGGACTACACTATGGGTAGAGGTGAGGAGCTCGATGTTCTGAAAGAAAGAATGGAAATAATGGAAAAAAAATTCAATCGTTTGACCTGTTTCATGGTCAAATTAGTTCACTGTGTCACTAGTACCCTGTCGGCCATCATGAAAGATGAGATGGAGATGAAGATGGCTGAAGAATAGCAGGAGTGGATTGGAAATGATTTGGTTTAGCTTTTGTCAAAGGACTGGGAGAACACCAGCTAGTCTGCTGCTAGTCTACTGTTGGCCTATGTGCTATTTATCTATGTTTGTTTTTTGTTTAGTGTTTTGTTTTTTTAATTTTTGATTTAGAATCCTTTGGCCCTTGTGGCTCTCTATGAAGGGTACAACACCCTATAAATGTTGCTTACTTTACCAAAAACACCCATCCCTTTACATATATCCCTCTCTACAATGGGAACTGATAACCCCTACTACATATCAAAATTAACCCTTCGTAGATAAATTTGTATCACCCATCCCTTTACATATATGATATGATTCCTAATACCTACTAACAGATCCACAAATTTGATTCAACTAATTACATAAGACTCTTGAGGGCTATGCAAAAAAATATTCAAAAAACTTAGTAAGAAGATGATTTATTTCTTGCCTATCTAGGACCATTCATCGAGCTTTCATCCACTATTTGTTTCTTCTTGGAATCACATTCCTATGAAGGTACTATTGCATTAATATCAAGAACATATCGATAGTAGAGTTTCCCTTTAGCAGTGTTATATTAATGTCTTGACTATGAACATAAAATGCATAAATGTACATGTGTAAATTAAAATTGAATTTAATAATAAATTCCATAATTTACAACATATTATTGTGCATGAAACCAATATATTAAGCGCATGAAATAAAGTCCATCAGAGTACAACCTATGAACTAAAGTCTAACAAAGTACTTGACCCATGAAATATAAAGTCCAATAGAGTACATGAGAAACCAAATATGTAGTCCATGAAATAATCAAATATAACCCATAAAATCTTGTTTAGGTCATGTATCATCTCTATAATCAAGAGACCTCTTCACACCATGTAGACTATACGAATGACCTGAAACACTCTATACAAGAGAAAGATCAAATCAAATGTAAGATGATGAAAAGTGATTTAATCATGTAATTTAATTTATAATTCATCATAAAATTAAATTACCATCATATCTTGGTTTGGATGCTTTAGTGCACCTGAAGCAACTTCTAAATTCTCTAAATTAATCTACATAAACAAGACAAAGAAAGTTGAAATTAGATGTTAGTCTAAAATTAAAAATGATTTAATTCAATTTAATTTATAATTTATCATATTTAAATTGTACCATATTCTGAGGTTGTGCACCCTCTACTCGAGGACCTGTTTGTGCATGCTCAACTACAAGATGTGTCTCATGTGATACCCCTCATGTTGTTGTTACTCTTATGGATAGATCTTGTACTTGGTTGTGTGGGTGATCAGTTCACCATTTTGGTTGTGCATGGATTTATGGCTTGGTTGATTAGTTGCATTAGATTTTACATATGTTGTTAGATGATACTTTTTATGATGATTATGTTATATGACTTTTTGTGGTGTCCTTTAATAATATATATGATGATGTTGCGAGTTTTATGCTGTTATATTGTTTGGTGTGTTTATTTGTGAGTCTTGGTGAAAGGATGGAGTGGCATCACTTGCTTGCAAGTGCCTTGTCACCCTGCGATTTCCTTTCATAGTGTGTTTTCTATGGAGATTTACATGCTTCACGACATTTGTTTCTATGCAGGATGCAGGTACAAAGTCTCGATTCCACCTGCTTCGACAGGATAGGGCAAGCATCAAAATAAACTCAACGGGATTGATGTTGAAAAAAGGAGTGGTTAGGAAAGAATTCCCGTCCCAAGTCCATCTACTGTGAGTCTTTGGTTGTCTTTGTTCTTTTTGTCCTTGTGTGATATTGTGAAGTGTCGATTAATTTTTTAGCCTGAAATTTAATTAATTTTAGTTAAGTGTATTTTATTTGATTTTGGGAAAGAATGATCAATTAATATAGTTAATTGATAACATTATTAAAGTTAATCATAGATAAATTGATTAGTAATATTATTGTTTAAAAAGGATTATTTAAATTAAAGTTTATGTTGCTTCGTTATTATTTTGAATGTTAATTTGCTATTGCATTGTATTTTTGTGTTAATCAAAATAGCTTCTAAGTTAAATTATTATTATTATTATTATTGGAAATAAGATAAATAAAAATAGAGAAATATATATATGAATAAATTTGATTTAAAATTATTAAAAATTTCTTTTATTGGATTTGAACGGGAGTAGTGGGAAAATGAATGGAGTTTGTTGGGGAAATTATTCCAGGAAGAAAAAGAGGCATGGGTAACAGAAGCTCTTCACGGGAAAACTTTGGCAGAGGATAATGGGAAAAAAATAAAAAAAAGCTAGGGGTAGAATTTGGGTTGTTGGGGAATATTTGTAAGAATTTGGAATAAGCTGTAGGGGTTCCAGAAGATTTTTTTGTTGGCTAGAGGTGAAGCTTCTGGGAGGAGTTTTAAAGCTACAGGCTACCGTGGCAAAGTTTGGTACAACTCTTACTTCTACAGCCTACAGGAAACAGGTATTTCACTGTATTTAATTTGTTTTCTTTGTAAAATGTTTTCTTCTGGTGTATAAGAAGAATTGCCTACTTTCTTTGAGGAAATTAAAATTCTTCTGTAGAAAACCTTGTTCCTGGCTGTTGCCGTTAAAACTTGTGTTGCCTATGTAGATTTTAGTCCAAAACCCCGCTGTTGAATAGAGGAAATTTAGAGGATTTTTGTGCAAGGAAAAATGGGAGTAAACACAGGAAAACTAGAAGAACTAATGTGCAAAACTTCTTATTGCCTGTGGATAATTATGGTGTTTCATTTTCCCTGTATTTTATCACTTTGAAAATTAAAATTAAGTTTCCAATTATTTCTTTTCGTTTCGGTGGAATTGTTGTTCCTCTGTATACTTCTAGCTGTGAAATTTAAATTAAAATATATAATTATATACAGATATATATATATATATATATGTATGCTTTGAGCATAAATTGTATTTTATAATTTTTCTGTCATCTGTAAAATTGATTTATATTTCACTAGTATGGAAATAATGAATTAAATTCCTTTATTTCTTTTGAAAAAAAAAGAAAATTTTAAAATATATATATATATATATATATGTATAAGACTGATGAAATTCCATACTCGGAATTCGTCAGAAATTATATATGTATAGTGATGTTTTTATTTAATAGCACCGAAATTCAAAAAAATAAATTTCTTTAAAGAAAAATAAAAATAAAATAGAATTCATATTATTTATGGGAGGGGACGGCTACAGTCGTACCCCACCCCTGCGCAGCCACAGGACTGTGCATAGTAGTCTGTGGACTGCTGCGCAGCAGTCCAAGGACTGTTGTACGCAGCCTCCAAGTGGGGATTGCTTTATTCAGGAAAAGGCATTGATATTTAAAAATTTGTTTTATTTAAAATTTTGATTTCTTATAATTCGGTTTGGATTTATAATATTAATAATATATATATATATATATTTATAAATATAAATGTGTATAAATATATATGTGTATATATATATATATATGAATATATAAATTATAATTAAATAAATTATAGCATATTTTTAAATAGGTATATTTAATGATTTATTGGATTAAATATATTTATATATAAACATTTTTGTAGGTTAGAGGAATTGTGGAAGTTAATTGTAGTGATAGATGAATTGTTAAACTAATCGGAAGAAATATTTTTACCAGAATTTTTCGAGTGATCTCTTTAATTCATTATAATACGTTGAGTTTATTGTTAAATCACTCTTATGATGGATTTCATACCAAGCGTGATTTCTTTGTGTTTGTTTTAAGCGAAGTAAATAGGTACCCTTAAACAAACCTTGATGTTGAATAATAAGCTATTCTTGAGTTTTCTTGCAATGAAATTATAATCTTGTGTAGACTTTTGTGTTAGATTTCTTTCCATAAGGGATATGGTTTTTGTCTTGCTTCCAAAGGTTAGGGAATTTGGTATATTTATTTTGGGTATTTTATTCCACTTTCGTTGTGGGGGTAATCGTATGTATACATTGATTTGCATCAATTTTTTGAGTAATTGAGTCATAAGATTATAGTGAGATGGTTTTGCCTCGCGAATTTCTATCCCGTGTTTTGTGAACTTGAGAGTTCAATCCCTTATGTTTGTTGTATGTTAGGGAATTCTAGGGAGAGTGGCTCTATGTGGGCGCCGGCACACAAAGGGGCTATCAGGATAACCCACAGTAGAGTTAGTGTAAAAAGTGAAAACCTAACTAATTAATTAGGGGATGGGTAGTTAAACACTAAAAGATAATGATAGATACCTCGCTCACCTGTTAGGGCTTCCAAAGACTAAAGGTGATCGAGAAGGCCATGGTTGGCATAATTGTGATCTCGTTTCCACAAGTAATGCACGATTCCACATGAGTCACCCTATGGGGCGACACCTTGAAATAGGTAGTCAAGATAACCATAGATGGAGGCGGCACCTTGTGATAGGATGTCAGGATAATCCATGAAGGCCATGCGATGATACTCTCCTCTAGCCTTCCCCTTAGTCGCTTTAAATGGAATCCTCTGGAAGTAATTTATTGTTTTGACTTGGAGTCATTTGTTGTCATGTTATATTAGTAGACTTTTGTTGTCACGTTTCCTTTGTGTATGAATTCTTTTCCATGTTTGGTGTTGAGTCATATGTATTACTTTTGATGTATTGGTCGGGAATCCTTTCTTAACTACTCCCAGCACGGGGGTGGTCGGGTGGAACGTGCTTCGCACCCCATTGGGTTTCCCATTCTGCAGTTATACCTTTAGTGTAGAGATTGTGGTGACAGTTTGTACTAGATTTATGTATCTTCAGATGTGTACATTTATACTTTATTCATATCTTGTAAATTGTATTGTAACTTTCCCATGTGTTGGGATGATGAATCTTGTAATTTGGATATATGGTTATTGGGATTTAGTTTGTAACATGATGTATTGAATATCACACTTTGTAATGCAAACATTATTCATATATGTAATTATATATATTTGATGTTGATATGTTGAGTAAATTAATTCTCATTATTTCCAAGTTTTATTGGTTATGTAATCTTGTATAGCATATGTGGTTCATTCTTATTTTGATGCTTAGCGTTTATCACTTTTATATGAGAACTCATATCTGTGGAATAGAATGTTGGATTAGTTAAGTTTGTTAATGGGTAGTTAATGTAATGTCTCCTCATGTACCCCAAGGGACTTAGGAGTTTAGTATGTATTTGTAATTATGTTAGTTGCAATTGATAACAGAGTACTTCTAATTTATGTTAAAAAAAATTTTGTTGTGTAGTTAGTTGTCCTTTGGGGTTTGCGCGACGGGGTGTTACATCTCATGCTATAAAATAAAAATAATTTAAAACATGTATTAGCTCAGATTATATATATACATATACATATATATATATATATATATATATATATATATATATATATATATATATATATATATATATATATATATATATATATATATATGTATATACATATATATACATATACATACATACATATATATATGTGCATGTACACTTGGTAATATTATAAGCATTAAATGTCTACATGTATGTCTAGGTTGATACGACAATGAGAATGGGCATAAGACAAACATTAGATGTTACAGATACTCAAGAGGCCTTTGAATTTCAGGTTGTTTAAAAAAAATTCTACACAAAATGTGCAAACTTGAATATAAATATTTTAACCTAATTCAATTATACATACTTTAAATTTGATCTTGTAAGATTTTTTTAGTGTGACTTTCTACAATGACTCAGTCATAGTTACACCTCCAGGAGGACATGCAAAGCAGGCTCCAGATGTCATGGTAATTTAAATTTTTTATTATATTTAAAGTCAATTACAAATTATATATTTTGAATAACTTTAATTTTGAATTTAAAATATAATATATATATACATACATACATATATGTATATGTATATAAATATATACATATATATATGTATATATATATGTATGTATGTATGTATGTATGTATATATACACATGTATGTATGTTTGTATATATATATATATTCAATTTTAAATTCAAAATTAAAGTTATTTAGAATACATAATTTGTAATTGACTTTAAATATAATAAAAAATTTAAATTACCATGATATCTGGAGCCTGCTTTGCATGTCCTCCTGGAGGTGTAACTATGACTGAGCCATGGCAAAAATTTGCACTAACAAAGTCTTACAAGATCAAATTTAAAGCATGTATACTTCAATTAGGTTAAAATATATATATTCAAGTTTGCACATTTTGTGTAGAATTTTTTTTAAACAACCTAAAATTCAGAGGCCTCACGAGTATCCACAACATCTAATGTTTGTCTGATGCCCATTATCATTGTTGTATCAACCTAGACATATATGTAGACATTTAACGCTTATAATATTTACAAGTGTACATGCACATTTGATATATAGTGAATTCAAAATTCATAATTGTAACTATACTAATGTAAGTTAAACAAATTATAATATAAATGTACGTGCCCCTGATCTATGACACTCGACAGTGGAGGAGTGCTCGAAAACCCCTTGAGTGGAATCGACATGGAAGTCGATTGACTCCCCTAAACCAATATAAATATTAAAAACACATGTTCATGATTCAATTATAAATTTAAAACTAAAGTTAAAAATTATTTCATATATAATTTAAAAAATTGAAATCAAAATACCCCATAAGGGTTGCCGACTAGGACTAGTGTTGATGTATTTACTTGCAAAGCAAATGATTGCCCCATCATTAGTATCATCTATACACCAAATAGTTTGATTGTTAAAATGTATTACAAACGTTTCTTTAATACATACATTCATTAAAATTCTTATAAATTCAACATGTAGATGCATATTTATACCTATGTCGCAATGTCCGTAGAGTGATGGTCTGTTGTAAGAAATTCTACAAATTAACTAAGGCAGCTAGATGAACCACCAGAATCTCAACATCCACCCAAACTACGTGTGTCCTAATCGGGTCCATAGCATAACTGATGGAAACTAGTACACATACATGTGGTCTCGACACTTCTAGAGTGGTACTCAGACCAACTCCATAAAACACTTCTCCATCATTGTCATCTCTATGCTCCCTACCCGCTATTGCAGAAGCATGTTGATCAAGGTCTCCTGTGAGTGTACTAAGGGATCCTAATGTTGATACCATCACATACTAATGCATAGGTGCGAGAATGACATGACCAAGAGGAGAAATAAGGGGTTGTGCATGCAAAAGGTGTTGGGGATCAACCCTTGTCCCTAACCTCTATTGTGGCATGCCATCACCAACACCGTGAAATGATTTAAAATCAAAATAATTGGGCTTTTGCCCCATAACAAAATCTACATATAGTTTCCTCACAAAATAAAATGGGACCTCTAGATTAGCGTGTGGTGGACTGTCAAATACCATATACCATCGATCCCAAAAAATTTCGCTCATTTGTGGATGTATACACCACCTCATGGATATTCTAGATTTATTGGGAGGAATGGATTGTCGAGTAACAGGGTCAATAAAGTAAGGGGCTAGATGGGATTTTGTTATTTGAAGGTCTAAAATTTGTTTATAGGAGAGATCGTCTACATAAAATTGTTTCATCTACTCTCTTTCTCGTCAATGCTTATCTAGATCAAAATCAATAGTCCTAATGGAATCCACAATGGTTTGCATCACAAATGCAAAATGTTTCATGTGTGGTGGAATCTATGCTTGATTTTTCATAGCATTGATTTTATTTTGAATGGATGCCACTTGATCATTTATGCGTGCTCACAAGTGAGCCTCATCAGATCCAGTAGGTGGTGGAGGGGGTGGAGGGGGAGGTGGAGCTTGGGGTGGAGGTGGAGGTGGCTGAGGTGTTGGATTGATGATATCACCAATGTTAAATTGATCCATGATATCAGATATAAGTGCACTTGCATTAAATTATACAAAATTAACATACAAACTTACAAAATTATAAGAAATAGTTAAATTTGAAATGTACATGCAAATTTGTTTAAATAGGATGTGAATACATATACATACACATACATACATTGATTGAACTTGAGCATGTGCATATAAATTTCATTTAACATGTACATACATTTAAAATAAAAAATATGATGCATAATTTGCATGCATACATCATTCAACTAAATTATGTACATACATACAAATTTCAAAATTTAAGATCTAGAACTATGCAATTTTAATACATATACATACCAAAAAATAAACTTGAAACATTCACAAAAAGATCATTTTATGTCTAACACACACACATATATTACATTTTTCCAATAGGAGAAATTATTGCCACATTTTTATGGTTATGTTCCCTCTATAGATAAAGGTATCCAAAATTTTTCTTGGAGTTGTAGAAGTTATGATGTCTCAGAGGTTATTACAATGCATGTTAATGATGATTTTTTGAAAGGTAAATTGATCATTGTGATTATCCTCATATTTCTTGGACTAAGATTTGGGAGATATACGGATATCCTTATACTCCACCATTTCTTGATGATCATGATTTAGAATTTCATGTGCCTCTTGGGTATGTGCAGGATCATCATGGAAAAAACATACCCTTAAGTGGCAAAAAATTCAAAAAAATTAGAGTTAGGAAACTTGGCATAAAAATTTGAATAAGTTATCTATATTATTTCAAAAATATGTAAGAATAGAATCTGTAGAAAATTGAATGTAGTTTTTAAACTACTAGGTTTGTTTTTTAAATCTATTTGGTGAAAATTTAAATTTCAATGCAATAGTACTTAAATTTTAGGGAAAAATAAGAAGTAGGTGTTTGTCGACCACCCTAACCACAATAAAATGCTAATATTTTTTTATAAGATTTTAGATATAAGTAGAGGACTCATGTCCCGATGTGATGCATATTTTTGTAATTTTTTCCAAGTAAATAATTGATTATGAATTTTTATTACAATTTTAAAAATATAAAAACTTCGTATGTCGACCACTTTAACTTGGTCAAAACTTCATGAAATTCAAATTTTATTTTTTAATCCTATAGCATGTGAAGCATAAAATGTGATGAATGTTTTGGATTCAAAAATGTGATACCGTTTGAAAGCTATAGATGTTTTTCAATCAGCCTATCAATTAGGACTTTAGTCATAATTTGAATAGAAAATGAATAATAATTACTTATTAAATTCAAAGTAAAGCATAATTTATATAGGTGGAAAGCTGAGAATCTCCTTTAAAAACCCTTTTCATTTCATCAATTTTGGGTAAAAAAAACTCACCAGCCACATACCCATCATATTGCCACTTTTTGGCCCATCATGATCCTGCACATACCCTCTTCATTCTTTAGACATGATAGGTCCTATGATGATAATGCCACATAGGAGTTTATAGATTTGGAATGTTTTAAGTATTTAGATGAGGATGCCAAGGGTTCTTCAGATGCTTCTTCTCGATTAGAGACACTTGATGTACCTTCAACTTCAGCGATTCCTTATGCAAAGTCATTGATTGAGGCTTCCATCATTCCTATTCAACAGGAACATTCATCTTATGTTGGTGATTCATTGAGAAATTTTGGTTATTCATCACAAGTATTTGATTGTCTTCCTAATTTGGATTCCTCTCTATCAAAAATTGCATCCTTGTTTGTGGAGTCTCACATTTTAGATATGGAAGAAAAATTTGAGGGGTTATCTCTCCTATTTGATTACAACCATTACACATTAGTTGTCAAACCATCATTGTATTTGGCTATTGTTCAACATCAATTTTTTCATAGTGTTGGTTTGTCACCTCCTTCATTGATTGGGCATGTACTTGATTTGATTGTGTCATATTCATCTTCCTTGGGAAAGGAGACACACGAGAAATTTTTATATACATCATCATTATCATGCATATGGATTCCACTTCCACTTCCTACCAATTCCTATTCGGAATGGGAAGCATTCCTACATTTATACCTAGTTTTGTTTCTTCTGAAATGGAGACAACTTATTTTTCGACAATGGATCATGTTTTTTCTTTAGAAACTTACCAAATTTTTATAGGTGATTACACATTGTGGGGAGGCTACATATAGTTTCTCTATTTCCCTCTTATGTGGGGGCTATTGATTATATCATATTTTATTCTTGTGATGGATGTAGCTCTTGGGGGGTATTGATGTTGAGACCTCCACTCATCACTTCCATTACTTGTACATGATTTACATTAGATTTTCATTATATCTATTTTTTTGAGAGGAGTTTTATCCCATGGGGTTTTCTCCTTTTCTCTATTTGTAAGAGATTGCATTTTAATTTGAACATGGATACCTAGGATGGCCTTTTGGTTGGGACCCATATTATGTTTTCATCATTTGCATAATAACTACACTCCCAAGTTACCCTTATGGGGGGTGTTAATGTGAATGGGGTTATTTCCTAACTAGTTCCTAGTGAGAACCTATTCACATCACTAATAAGTTTACTTAAGATTTAGTTTATTAGGTGGCATTCTATAAACTAGTATTAATGTGGTCATGTCTCATTAATTATCTTATAGTTATTTAGGCATTTAATATTTAAAGTTTATGCATTTTAAATTATGAATTAGGCATTTAATGTTTGTATCTAAGGTGGTTATCCAAACTCCTCACACCTTTCCTATATAAACAAGGTTCTTTTTCATCGTAAATCATCTCATATCTCATATCTCATCATCTCATGATATTCTAGAGATTCTAGATATCAAATCAATAGATCATCATTTGATCATATTCTCTTGTTGATCATGATGCATCACTTTCTTTTTCATGTGGACGGTGTCTTTCTTGGTTGATCCTTTGAAGTGTGTGCAACTTCAAGTGGATTTTTGTGTTGCAAGAATGGAAAGAGGAATTAAGGTGTTCTAATTGATGTCAACTAGTCAGCTGGTTATCTACTAGTTGTTTTTGAATGTATATGTTGATGATATTGAAAAAAATGTATTAAATAAAGTTTAAATAGGTATTCAATTGTTGCCATAAATGATGATCCAATATTTTCCCCTATGTCCATGTAGTTCATATATGTTGGCCATGGTTATTGAAGGTTGTTATATTAAGATTCTTGGTTGTTGGTTCATTATGAAGTTCGACGTGTGTTCACCAGTTGTGAACTATGCTTTTCTATGTTTTGGTTGAGGTCCGGAAGAAAAGCTGCTAGTCTAGATTTCTCTTTGATGAAGTCTTTTGACTTGTAGTTTCAAAGTGAAGATGTTATGATTGCATTGAAGATATTTTTGGCTTTTGGAAATTTTGAGCTTAATTGTTCTGTTTGTTTTACACTGGTGTGGCCGACCTTATGTCAAGCACTAACTTCAAAGTTAATGAAGTGTGTTGGATCTACTTTGGGTCCCATTGAAACGCGTGGTTGGTTCTCCCTCATTCTAATTCCACCCTAAGATGTTTTGGCACTGACCTAATTTGAATTTAAATTTGATTGGCTAACCTTGGATCCTTTTTCAAGGTTGGAGATGGTATAAATATAGGATGAGCTAGTAATGAAAAATATATGAGAGAAGAAGGAAGATAAGTTAAAGAGTATATGTGTTATTGATGCTATTCATAAAGTGTGTTTGAATTGTGTGGTAGATTAATGTGAAGCTTAATGTTTAGTTTTCAGATGCAATGAGTAGAAGGAAAACTCTATCATTCATGCAAGTTGATCAAGTAACTATGGTGGAATCCTTTGTTGAATTGGGATTGTTATGTCTTTATAACAAGTCTTCTTTGTCTTCTTTATATCTTTGTGGTAGTGAGCCCTCTAGGTTGTAGCCTTGTGGACAGTGAGTCCGGACAATGAGTCCTTATCTCAGGTAGTGAGCCTTTTGTAATCGATTTTGATATTCTCTATAATGTGAGTTAATCCTCACCATGGTTTTTACCTTATTTGGTTTTCCATGTAAATTTGGTGTTATTGTGTTTATGTGTTGGATTTGAGTTTTTGTATTAGCATAATTTGATGATTAATCATTTAAGCAGGTTAGTTCTGGTAATTGAATTAAAGGTTAAAATCCATGACAACTGATTCACCCCCCCTCTCAGTTGTCCTATTCAAAAATTGGTATCAGAGCTTGGTTCCTTGGTGAAGAGATTAATCACTTGAGGAAGGTCTGAGATGGCTAGCAAAATGGTCTTTGATATCTGAGGTTTGATGGAATTAATTATGGAATTTGGAAAGTATTGATTAAAGAATATATGGAGTATTGTAGATATGATGTGGAGAAATATTATAAGAATCCTTACACTCCTACTACTAATTGTCTGAGTACACCTAAAGAGATCAAAGCACATGAAGCAAATAATAAGGAAAAGTTCATCTTGAAGAATAGTCGGGTACATTTTGAGTTGATTAAGGTTTAGAATTTGAAGATAGCTTTAAGGAAGTCCGGGATGCTTTAGAAAGAGCACATGATGGTGATGATATAGTTAATGAGGCAAAATTAAAAAAATTGGAAACACAATTTGATCTTGCACATATGTTCAAAGATGAAAATGTTAAAGCTTATACATACAAAGATTGGATGAGGTAGTGGCTATAATGTGATCACTTGGTGCTACTATAGATGAAACTAGGATTGTAAAGAAGATTTTTAGAACTCTTCTTGATGTTTATAGTGAGAAGGTAAGTGTTATTGAGCAGACTATAGATTATAAGACTTGTACTTAGGATTTGTTGTTAGGATTTTTGACATCTTAGAGATGAGGAAGTAGAGTTTAAGAAATGGAGGCAAACTAGAGGCTTCCTTTAAAGACACAAAATCTAATGATCCAGATGAAGAAGACTTTAATGAAATAGAAGCTAACTTTGTAAGAATAATGAGGAAAGGCTCCAGTAAGTATGAAAGTAAATTTCCCTTTAAATGCTTTAGTTGTGAAGTGTAGGCATCCATTAAAATCTACAAACACTAAACTTCATGTAGGGGTTAGTATTTCACAAATCCATCAAAATGCCCCTATGAAATACCTTGTAAATGCTTCAAAATGCAACAAATGATAAAAGAAGACTAAAAGCATTGTGAAAACAATTAACAAGTACCTATTCCATAGTGGATTGGTGTCAAATGTGCAAATGACCCTTTCCCAATCCTTGATCAAAAGCCAAAATGATAAGATGATCAAGATTATGAATGGACAAAATCAATTCTCAGTTTAAGAGAATGACCTTGCATCAAGTTATGGAGGATTTTCTTGAGGATGAAGCCTCTATTTAAAGATTTTCAAATGCTAAGAGTGCCAAACATGGAGGATGTGGGACTAAGATTGGACAAATGAGAGGAAGACAATTGTCAAGTGGCGAGTGGTTGATGCATGTGCAAGATTTGGGAAATGTGCCCAAGAGGGGGGAAATTTGAATTCAAATTTATGCAATGAATGTTGAATGGGGGACAAGAAAATGAGAAATAAATGCAATGTTGGAGGGACAAATCAACTTGTCATATTTTCAAACTTGAGGGAATATTCCCCATAAATGCTATGTTGAGTGAAAATGATGATTTAAATAAATCAATAAATTGATTTATTTGCGCAAGTGGCATAATCTAGAGAATGCAAGTGGGATGAGGTTAGCATTTAATCATGGTTAGATTAGTTTAATGATGATTAGAATTTTTGACCAATTTGACTCAAATATTTGATTTATTTAAATCAAAAGGGATGATGCAAGATAAAGGTGGATTAATGAAATGTTAGGATTTGGTGTATTTAAATGAGGTAATGGTAGGCTTAAATCAAATAAAGGTAATTTATTTAATTTAAATGGATGATGAACCTGATTTTCCTACGGAATGGATCAATGTGAATTTGATTTATGAATGCGTGGATGCATATGCATAATGCTAATTTGACGTGTTTACATTTTTCCCCTCTTTGAAGCAATGTACTTGTTGCGTTGGTTCAAAGAATAACATGCTACGATCAAAATTAAAAAATTCTTTATTTTTTTGGATGCCCCAGCAGAAATAAGTACCTCGGTACATTGCCCCCTTGAGAGATCGAGTGAAAAGATTCAATTTGAGGGTCGATCTCATGATAAAGAGGTTCACAATGGATGGTTATGGATGATGATGCAAATGAGATGATTTTAAGATGCTTAGAATAACAAATCTATGTTATCCTAAACAACTTAAATGATGATATGATGTGATGATGGATGAGCTAGATGATGTGATATGCTATGATTATGCGATGGATGATTTATGCAAATGCTTAGACTAACAGATCTATATTATGATGATGATTATGCAATGCATGTGAAATGATCGATGTTTCCTATTATGTATGATATGAATGATATGTGGAATGCTAAACGTTTGTGGATGCAGGATGGATGCACTGATGATGATTAACTACTCATGACGTGATGTTAGTGTGAAAATGAGATCATGACAAGAGGATCCAACAAGTCCATGATCTGACGAGACTTTATTAGAGATGATGATGATGATAAATGATAGATAGATTATTTGCTTATCAAGGATTGGGATTTTAAAAGGGCTACTTACCTTATGTTTGATAACACACATAGGTACGATGCATCAAGGTATAAAGAACTAGGATGGCATTGTGCCTAGTGCGATGGACTTTGACTCAACAAATAGATAGGAGTATTCTTGTTCACACTTGACATACAGAAACCTTGCTAGGGCGTACCTAACAAAGCAAGTATTCACCAAGTTATTTTACAAGAATGTCCAACAAGCACAACAGACAAAAGATAATGATCGTTGCCCCATTCCTATCTCTCTAAATCCTTCGTTTGGATATCATCAAGAGGTCCTTGGACTGAGCGCAATAAGATAAGTGAAAAGAAAAAGATAAAGCACACAAACAAGTTGATGTTCTTCAATACTGCTAACCAAAGGGGAACGTGTTTTTAAGGATAAGAACCAAAACTTATTGCCAAAAGATAATGCCCATTGTAGGAAGGATACATCCTAGGATATGTTAGTGGATGGCAACACGTCATTTCATTTATCCAAAGTGTTCCTTCTGATAAATAATGATCAACCAACTTGTTTACATACTGAAGGGGCATTATTTATCAGAAGGAACACTTTGGATAAATGATGACCAACTTATTTATGTACTGACTTAGACTTGAGACTTGACGCTTTTGAGTTTTTTACGTTTAACCTGCTAGACTTGCTTCTAACTATTGAACCAAAGGTTGAGGATGATGATCAGTTTATTATGAGTGGTATTTATTGTGGGTGCAAGCGATATGAGGTGGATGGGTTTTTTTAAATATTTGGATGTTTTTTGGAGTTTTGCAATTTTTTGAGGCTATTTTTGGTATTTTTTTGAGATTTTCAAATGTTTTGATTTTTGATTTTTCAATGTTTTGGGGTTTTCTGAGATTTTTTGAATGTTTTTTGGATTTTTTTATTTTTTGAATGTTTTTGGATTTTGTGTCTCGAGGGCTGATCAGAGATTAGCCTTGCCTACGTTTAAGCTTAGAGACGACGTAGTTCGGATTCCATGTTTTTGATGTTTTCTGTTTTTGACTTGTTTTTGGATTTTGATATGTTTTGAATGTTTTTGGATTTTCGCATGATTTTGATGATTTGGATATGGATATGTGTGATGATATCAGTGCTCTATTTGGGATTTTGTTGAAGACCAAGGTAAGGTTGATTGATCGAATCGATGGATTGATGATTATGATAACATTGTTGAGGATACACAACAATGCAAGGATTTGATTGATCAAGATTGATGACGAGAACATTGTTGAGGATGCACAACAATGTAAGGATTGATTGATCAAGATTTGATGATGATAACACTATTGAGGATGCACAACAATGCAAGGATAGTGTTAAGCAACACAAGGATTGGGAAGGATATCCCAAGATGATGATTGATTGATGATGATGTTTTGATTGGATTTGATTGATTAGGATTGTTGAAGCTTGGTTTGGAACAAAAGATGTTTGAACAATTTGATGTAATGTTTGAAGGGTGCATTAGATGAAACTAATATTGATTGCTTGGATTGATGTTTGATGAAATATGAAGACTGAATAAGGAACATCTTCTCGTCAAAATGTGCCATGGGCTAGTGATTTGGATTTTGGATCATAAATGCTTTGACCAATTTTATTTCATGTTTGTCAATTTTCAGATCACCACATAAGTCAGAGGATATAGATCAAGATTTATTCCTAAAGCAAGATGCAAATATCTACCCCCAATGTAGAGCAATGTATGGAATGCCATGGATGGATGCTCAGATAGGTGTACGAATGGATGGATATGAATTATCTTGTAATAAGATAAGGTGTTCGGATAATGAACGCTCATTTGGATAATGCTTCATGGCTCAGATAATGTTGGATAGGATAGGATCAATGAAAATGACCCATGTCAAGATGTTTTACCGTAAGCAAGTGTAAAGTGTGCCCCAAAATTTCATCAAGATCAAGATAACTTGGATGATGGATGCAGATGGATAAAGATGGATTGGATAAATGGTTCATGGATGGATGGATTTATGATGGATAAGGCAAATGGAATGTTGGCTTTATTATGGATGGGATGAGATGTTTTCACCTGAAGTGGTGCACGTAGATGCTTGATTCCACACATGATGCCTATTTGCTAGGTTTTCATCATGGTCTTTCCCAAAGCGCTGCACATGCGGTTTTCACTAGAGGGCAATTTTTCTCTTTACTATTTTCAATCCTTTTTCTGATTTCTTTTTATTTTTCTAAAAGATTCATGCTGAACCACCTGGTGGTGTTGACGTAGATGCCCCTGTCATAATGTGCCATTGATATCCTGCTTGAAGAAGTTGCTTTGCTAAGATACATGCACTTGAATACAACTTTTGAGATTTCTGATCTACTTCATCGATACCAGAGTTAACTTTGTCTTTATGTGCACATTGCGATAGAGTGCCTTCTGAATCCTTATAATGAACGGTTGTTGCCAATACATGGTCAATGTGAAAATTGGATATCATGCATGGAGGCGTGGATGGAGTGTGTTTAGGGATAAAAGATGGATTGGTTGATAGTTTGGAGCCTTTGACTCTCCAAACTTGGGAAGATGAGCAATGATGGGTGGATACAAAAGTGTGTGTGGAATTAGGACCAACTGCTTGATAAAATTTGTACATTGCTTGAAAAGCCTTCTTTTGCTTTTGTGGACATCATTGACGGATACATTTCCCTTTTTGATTTTTCCCCATAGTTTCTTTGACTGATGGAGTTTGATAGGGATGATATTTCTTTGTATTCTTTGGTATCCATTTGTATTTGATTTGTCCATTATGCTTCTCAGCTTCTTTTTCTTTGATAACGTTCTTCGTATTTTGATTCAAATATTTCTTTCGAAGTTGGTCCCAATTCATGGATGGGGTGATGAGTGGATGAAGATTCGTGACGTGGTTGGTTGTAGTATTGGCAATGGTTTCATCACAAGGATTCTCTGTGCTCCCTATATTGATGCTTGCTTGAGACATAGTTGCCCCCAGTATAGTGGAAGTAGTACCTTTGTTCCTTGATTTTGCTTGTTTTGAGATGTATTGTTTAGTAAACATGCTTCGACAAATGACCACTGCAAATGATGTTATTTTGATTGGATGCTCTGCTGACTCTGAAGTATCTTGTTTTGTCTGACTAGCTTCCTTGAGTGGATAATGTTGGATATCCTCATACATGATGTCCTCAGTCTAAATTTGGGATATATCAGATCATGATGTTGATAACTTAGTTTGACTATAGGATTTAATAATCTGCTTTTTTTGTGTAACAATGTCCAAAATAAAGGGATCCTGTTTTGAATGACGATCATCTATATTTCCATCCAAAGAAAGCATCTCATGGGTAGATGGGGGAGTATGTGCTACATGGATATGATCATCTTGCATAGATAGGAGAGTTTCCATTAGATCATTGTAATATCTTGTAGATAAAAATTCTTGATCTTGAATGATACCGGAGTTGCTTTCAACATGCTTTGGATAAGGTTCTTGACATGGATTAGTTTCAAATGATGAATCACTTACAAAGGGTTCTTAGATGTTGTTATTAGACATGGTAAGTGGTTCAATATCCTCAAGTGTCGAGTTCAAGATTCCTTCAGTATCTGTAACCATGAGGTCAAAGGGGGTCAACATGTCTTGGAAAGGACCACTGATAGACTTTGGTGAAAGATGTTGATCTTTCTTTGGGATAAATTCTTGAGATATGTCCTCTGACTCATAAGGAAATTTAGAGACATTTTCAACATGATCATTGGTCAACGGATCATGCATTATGTCAATAGGATCAAATAATCCTAACACTCCTTGAAAGAGATCACTAAAAAGTGGCTCTTGATGTATGTTGAGTTGATCATCGGATGGGGTGGAAACATCTTCAAGGTGCTCATCGATGGAGAGATCTTGATCTTTGTTTTTGGAAAATGTGGTGAAGGGATTTCCAATGTTTTCAACCATTAGGTCAAATGATGTTGACATTTCTTGAATTGGATCATTGTTGGTTGGTGGATTTTGACATATGTTGATTTGATCTTCGAACAAGATAGAAACATCTTCAATGTGCTCTTGGATGGATAGATCTTGACCATTGCTCTCAACAATTCTCATTTTTTGTGCCTGTGCTTGTGTTTGTGTTTGTTGGGTAGCTTGAGAGGCTTGGGTAGCTTGGGCAGCTTGAGCGGCTTGTGTAGCTTGAGCAGTGTGGGTAGCTTGAGCAGCTTGTGGAACCACCTGATATTGTTGAAGTGCTTGTTGGTAGGCTTGATGTTCTTTTAGTGTGATGTTACAATATTGACTTATTGCACTTGGTTTTGGTGGTAGTGGTGGTGTATTTGGAATCATGTTGGATGTAGTGACAAGTGGTTGAGATACACTTGGAGCGATCATGGTAGTGAGGGGTTGAGATATGATGAGTGTGATAGGGGTGGGTGGAGTGATTGAGGTTATAGAAATGGTCAAAATGACCAAAGTGATAGGTCCTTGGGAGACCATATTTTGATTTATCAGGATTGATGTTGTCATTCGATTAGATACCATCTATTGGTGTGATGTCAATGGTATATTCAAAGGATTTGATGTGATGGCTTGATTGATGTTAGGTGGATTGATTTGGATGGAATGATTGGTGCTAGGTAAAGGAGGAAGCCCCAAACCAAGGAATGATGTTGATATGGGTAATGGTGGTGGAGATGTCTCTTGGAATAATGACTCAACTATTTTGGTAAGTGTAGCAATTTGATCTAGCCAAATTTGTTCTTGATTTCAATCTTGACTCCCTTGATATAGCTGATTTGGCTTGTGTTTAAGCAAATTTGGAGTGTGTTCTTGTGTTTGATTTTGGACAATGTTCTGATTTGAGATGACACTCAGATTTGGCATGATAGGTTGAAATTGAACATTGTTGATGTTGGGAATATTCGTATGATTTGCAAATGTATCCATCCCAAATTTTGCTAGATTCATGTTTCAAACACTTGTACTTGGTACCTTCTCATTTGGCTTGTAGGGATTTGATGGGATGATGTTGTTCATTTGAAGGCTCATGCTTTGATTGTTCGATTGACAGACTTGTAGGTTTGGATTTAGATCTACCATCAGAAAAGGTGTTCCAAACTCTTGATTGGGAATACTCACATTTGTACCATTGAAGTTTGTAGAAGGTAATGATCCCATGTATGGATTGTATAGATGTGAGTGTTGATAATCGATCGGTGTTGTAAGGCTTTGAAAGTTCATTTGATTTGGATTACTCATGATGTATGGATCAAGTTTGTATTCCATGTTCTTCTTGTGTTTTGACCTTGTTGCAAAAGTGACCTCTAAGGTTCTTAGGACTAATGATGAGATGAAGAATGAAAGGTGTAAATGATATGAGTGTAATTTTTTGGGGACTTTGGATCAATGCTAGACTTAGGGTTTTATTTTGATTGGTTTGATTTGGATGATCATGAACTTGTAAACCCTAAGATGTTGGATGTGATTTTAGGATGAATTTGTTCAAAGTATTTGCTGATTTAATTAAATATATGAGAAAGGATGCATTCCCACACACCTAACTAAAGAAATGATTTTGATTTAAGGATGATTTACCCAAGTCTAGAATGATGTTTCCAAAGATCTAAAGTTGTTTGGTGGGATGGGTTTTGATAAATGTTTGGATGAATGAAGTGTTTGATTTCATCCTAAATGAACCTAGGAAGGACTTGTTTACGAGACCAAGATAGTGAAGAACATGCCTTTCTCTAAGAGTATTTCAAAATCAAAAGACCAATGTTTGCATGAAAACCATATGACCAAAAGATGCCAAGCACATGTGTGGGGTCCAATTGATTTAATCTTTGCTTAATGGATTATTTTTACCACAAACACACTCTTGATTAGATTTTGAATTTATATGTCTATTGTCTCAACTTTCCCCTTATCCCACAAAGTGTATTATGTGGAAACCAAGGAAATTTGAGGCAAGAGTTACCTAAAGTTGACTTTAGTAGAAGCAAATTGAGATGAAATCCAAATGTTTAGATGCCTCTAAGGACATGAATCCCAAGGGAAAGAAATAACATGTGAATTTGTTCAAGGATATTTTCCTCTCCTATTTAAAGGGTTTACAATTTTGATGATTCGTTGAATGTTGGTTTTCAAATGTTTTCGATAAAAGCAGTGTGTTTTCAAACCACAAGCAATATAACACCCTAGCTCAATTGGTACATTTTTCTTGGTGGGCTTGCCTCATGCCCTTCATAGAAGAGATGATTTTACATGCAACCAAGGAAAAAATATAAAGGTATATTAAGAATGAAGTCTTAACCTCTATATTTTAACCAAGATTGGACATGGCAAGTAACTTCTTGGAATCTGAGTTCCAATGCACCACTTTGATAAACTCAATGAATGGGTTAATAGGCTACTACAAAACAAGGATTCTATTTCAGACTTTCTGTTCGTGTAGATTGACCCATATGGAAAGAGTCCCTTTCGGATCTATCTTGTCGTAATCAACCATGTGATATTGGCGTTTCTTCCAATACCCACATTTATATCCCGGTTGGAAATACTCTTGGCTTTAGAGTGTTACCGGTTGAGTCATTCCTTTGGGTGAGTACATTTTCCCTAAGGAAGGCCCTCTAGGATAAACAAAAGCAAGCAAAGACAAAATCCATAACTCGATCAATCTTTGACGACTCAAAGAAAGAGAATATACGCGATGATGCTCTACTCACACTTGCACAAGATGTTCAATTTTAAACCCAAATCGAAGTGTGTATGGGTAATTATTTACGCAACTTAGTGTCACCAAAAGCCTTTTGATTCTCAAGATCGCCATGAGGCGCGAGAGAAGTGCATACGTCTTTTGATGATATTACTTTGTGTAAATAATTACAAAACAATAAAGGCACTCATTCATTTTATCCTTCAAAGCAATGATTTGATTTGTTTTAAGCACCAAAGGAAAGATGAAGATTGCTTGTTCAATTTTAGCCCAAATTGAAATCTAGTATGTGCCTAAGTTTCAATTTTGTCCTTTTGCAAATGAAAAAGTGTTCTTTTTAAACCAAAACGAAAATTAGTATCCTAAAATGAAAAGATAAACAATTTTTCTAAAAGTGTTTAAAACGAACACTAAATGTTAAAAAAAACACTTTGATTTTTAAAAATATCCTCCTCCCTTTCATTTTACTTCATTAGCCTTGTCTTCCTCGATTTCCTTTCGCTTTTCACTTTCCTTTAATGTACCTTTGTTGACTTTCACCTTTTTCGCTTTCCTTTGTTTGCACCTATTCCATCAAAAAGATAATCATGTGAGGATCATTATATTAGTTTTGACCATTAACTTCAAATAATAATATAATCTCAAACAAAAAAATACAAAAAATTATTTTGGATGATCGTGATAATAAAGGAAACATCTACAAGTGAAAATGCTTTATCTGCTATTGATGTCTTATGCGATAGTTATCCATTGATTCACACCAGAAAACAATATATGAAATGCTCCAAATTAATATCACACCAAGAAGGTTATGAAATGCTTCTAATTAACATTTAAATGACTTCTCATTTTTTTTTGCCAAGGGTAGCAAAAGTAAAAGCAATATCAAATGTCAAAAGTTACAAGCAGTTAGCATACTAATCAATGAGCAATGAGCTTTAATCCATAATGCATTTAATCAAAAACATGACGAACAAAGACATCACCATGATGATTTATAAGTAGATTGCATCATAAATAAGCATGAATTTAGACACCTATCAATATTTGAATATCAGAACACTAGAGGTTAGTCAACATTTAATAACTCAAGTACAGTAAAAGGAAAAGTGAGAGAAGCAGTTATATAAATATCAAAAGGAATTTATCTTATTTACTGCAATTACTCCTTATCAACTATCCTTGTTCAAGCGACATTAATAAATTTCCCTCTTGGTATTGACAAGAATCTTCTGTATTATTGTCCTGTGTAAATAAAATACTGCAGGCTATGTGCTGGCACTAGGTCTTTGATCTCTTCACTACCATGCAACAACAAAGGAATTAAATGTCAGTGCCTGAAGTCAACCTGAATGTCTACCATGCCATCCAAAGGTGAATGCATCAAACTACTCTCAACGCATTATTTGTGTTATATTGAGTGCATTATATGATCAGAGTGAAAAAAAGAAGACATTGTATGCCTACCTACTTCATTTATTAAATCCTTCTCTCAAAAAAAACCACGTACCAGTAGGAATGTTGATAGTAAGTTAACTATGGCACACCAAATTGATACATTCATTGGATATCTAATAAATACCAACAATTATTTTTCCCCACTGCTTATTTTCTCTTCTTGACAGCCATACTAAAAAAACAAATGTTTCTCTTCCCCAGACTACTTTCCCTCTAATAGAAGGTGCGGAATCATTTTGCTAAACTAATGTCTTCATTCAGAAAAAAGACAAGGCACGCCAGATAGATGTTTGCTGCAATTTGAAGGGTGGTCTCCTTCTCCGGCATACTCTCTACCCGCGCCAAAATGGGAGCTTTGAAATAAGTAAGTGATATCCACCGAAAATATGAAGGATGGAAGAATTTTGTCAGATGTTGTCGCTGAACTGCCTCCAAAAAGATTTTGCTGCAACTAGCAAAGATTATCAGCTCTATTAATAGTCACACTGTCCTCTCTTAATATTAAAAAAAAAAACACTACAACCGCTCAATCTTGAAAACAATAATAGCTTATAGAATGTTCAATCTTTAAAAAAAAAAAACTTATATCACTTCCACCTTTATCAATTGGCATTTATTTCAACTGACAGAAAAAAAGAGATTTTATTTTCATAGTGATCTAAAAGAATGTGAACTGCAATAATTGCGCCGAAATGATTGGAAGTTATTACTGGTCAATTTCATTCATTTGTTGGTACCTCGCCGCGTCTTGGCCTAGAGAGGTAGCCCAGAAAATTCTACAAACCTAGAGAAACTGTGATTGGATCTCCAGCTAGCTCATTTGAATGAAGAAGAGTTGGGATCCCCTTCTAAAGACTCTAATGGGGCACTTCTTGATCAAGATGACGTTAAGGAAAATCCTGTTGAGAAGCTTGGAACATAGGATTTTGAGCTTCTAAGGGTCGTTGGGCAAGGTGCATTTGGTCAGGTAAGGTGAAAGGGAACAACAAATGATATATAAGGCAAAAAGTAGACTAAATGAAAGCAAAGAGGGATATCTTGACAGAGGTGGACCACCCCTTTATAGTTCAAATCTGTTACTCATTCCAGACAAAAATCAAAATTGCATTTTAATTCTGGATTTTATCGACAAGGGATTTTCAGTGAGGAAATGGCTTGGATTTACATGGTAGAAATAGTTTCTGCAGTGACAAATCTTCATAAGAATGGCATTGTATATCAAAATATAAAACCTGAGAACATTCTTACAGATGATAAAGGACACGTGATGCTGATTGATTTTTTGGCCTGGCCAAGGAAGTTGATGAATCAATGCGATCTAATTCTATGTGCAAGGCACGCCAGAAAAAGAGGCAAAAATAGTCAATATTGATATACAATCACAGTCAAGATCCTACTTCTTTGCTACATAGACTAATCAACAAACACATATGCAGAGGCATGGATGAATTCTCTTCACTCGCACATTTCTTTACCAAGAAAATATCAATGGAAAATCATAGCAGCAAGTATGACGGTGTATCTCTAAAGTTATGGATCCAGGGAAAACAAACATTTAAAGTGACAAAGGAAAAATCAATCTAACAGGGAGTCATCCAGACATTCAAGATTACGGAAATAGGCTGAGCATAGACTGAATGTGGATAGTTATGAATAAGGATAATAGCACAGTGCACACCAACCAAGCATGGACAAAGTGATTTACAACAAAATGCATTAATAGCACAATGAATAAGAGATTTTAGAATGCCAACCAAACATGGATTTGGAATGCCACGCATAGGGTAGTCAATGCGTGGTAATGAAGTGTACAACCTGCTGAATTATGTCATACCTATCATTAAATTGAAGACACTCAGAGTCCTGAATATCCAATATTTTTAAGTAAAGGACACTCTAACTGGTCCAACAGTCGATGTAAGCTATTAAAAGCTAGGCATATATCAACATATGATAGTAGTGGGTGCATGTGAAACCATAATCATTTAAATGATGTGTGCTATACTTATTCAAATCACTTCAAATACAACGAAAGAAGAAAGGAAAAGACAAATATAAATGTGTATATTGATAGGGATGAAGTTAGTAATTATTCAAAAACTGTGAGATCTAATGATAGCAGCATTATAAGATTGTATAGCCCTCCTTCTAGTGCCAAATGTAGGCATCCATTAAAATCTGCAAACACTAAACTTCATGTAGGCGTTATTATTTCACAAATCCATCAAAATGCCCCTATGAAATACCTTGTAAATGCTTCAAAATGCAACAAATGATAAGAGAAGACTAAAAGCATTGTGAAAACAATTAACAAGTACCTATTCCATAGTGGATTGGTGTCAAATGTGCAAATGACCCTTTCCCAATCCTTGCTCAAAAGCCAAAATGATAAGATGATCAAGATGATGAATGGACAAAATCAATTTTCAGTTTAAGAGAATGACCTTGCATCAAGTTGTGGAGGATTTGCTTGAGGATGAAGCCTCTATTTAAAGATTTTCAAATGCTAAGAGTGCCAAACATGGAGGATGTGGGCCTAAGATTGGACAAATGAGAGGAAGACACTTGTCAAGTGGTGAGTGGTTGATGCATGTGCAAGATTTGGGAAATGTGCCCAAGAGGGGGGAAATTTGAATTCAAATTTGTGCAATGAATGCTGAGTGGGGGACAATAAAATAAGAAATAAATGCAATGTTGGGAGACAAATCAACTTGTCATATTTTTCAAACTTGAGGGAATATTCCCCATAAATGCTATGTTGAGTGAAAATGATGATTTAAATAAATCAATAAATTGATTTATTTGTGCAAGTGGCATAATCTAGAGAATGCAAGTGGGATGAGGTTAGCATTTAATCATGGTTAGATTAGTTTAATGATGATTAGAATGTTTGACCAATTTGACTCAAATATTTGATTTATTTAAATCAAAAGGGATGATGCAAGATAAAGGTGGATTAATGAAATGTTAGGATTTGATGTATTTAAATGAGGCAATGGTAGGCTTAAATCAAATAAAGTTAATTTATTTAATTTAAATGGATGATGAACCTGATTTTCCTACGGAATGGATCAATGTGAATTTGATTTATGAATGAGTGGATGCATATGCATAATGCTAATTTGATGTGTCTACATGAAGAAATAGGTCATTATGTTGCAAAGTGTCCAAAAAGAGATAAAAGGAATAAACAAAGATATGAGAAAGAAAAGAAAGGAAAGAAGATTAGCAAAGCTTATTATGTGAATGAGAATGCTATTATTTCATATGAAGATTTAGAAATGAAGATCCAGATGACAATGAATGCTTGTTCTTGGAGATTGAAGATGAACCTACTTTTACTAATTCAAATAAACAGGTAAAGGAAATCTCTCGAGAGAAGGAGAATGAGAAAAATGAAGGTATGGTTATCTCTTCCCTACATGATAAACAATAAAATATTTTTTGGGTATTTGTGGTTGCTCACATCACATGAGTGGTGTTAAGAGTAAGTTTGTTAAACTTGATAAATATGATGGAGGCTTGGTTATATTTGGAGATGACATTGGTGCTAAAATATGTGGGATAGGTTTAGTAAGTTTTGATGGAAAGCATCATACCGATGATGTCTACTATGTTAAGGATTTAAGGAATAATTTGTTGAGTGTTGGTTAGATGTGCAAAAAAGGATATGATATTATGTTTAAAGATGAGAAATGTGAGATCTAGAAAGGATCTGAAACATTGATTGCTACAGGAAAGAAATATTAAGGGAATATTTATAAACTTAAGGGTGTTGATGGACGATACTTTATTATTCAGATAAATGATATTTGGTAATGGCATAGGAGAATGTGTCACATGAATTTTGATAACTTGGTCAGGATCAATGTTTTTCAATCTATGAGATATTTACCAAGAATGAGATTTGACGGCCCATTCAGTAATTTGCATGTTTGAAAATAACATAAAACATAGATGAAAATCCTAAGAAGTCAATCAAATAACATAATAAACCTTCCATATAAATTCACTGAACAAGAAGAGTTCAAGAAATGATCTAAATGAAAAAATTATATTAAAATTGTAGAAGTATTGCAGATAAATTACTCAGCACAATGTAAACAACACAGTATAATGTCTTATCAATTAACTAAGAAATAGAGAGGCTGAAAAAAATGGCACACTTTGTGAGTCTTAATACAATAATTAAAAATAATACAAAGGCATGTAGTCTTTCAGTATTTTTTTTGTATTTTCCCCCCTTTCATAGAGTCAAAGTCGTATATACAAATCTCTCCACTGCTTGAAATCCAATAATTGAAAAGATTCCCCAGGCACGAGCCATGTTTCCTGTCACAATGATTCTTAAAGATCGTTTCAACAAAAATATTGTGAAACATGGCATTCAATTTCCTCAAAAAAAGTGTGCCCTTCTCAATGATGGAAGTGTTCCCAGAGTGGAAGCAGTGAAATTCTCATGAAGACATGTGCCTAACTGTCTGAAGAATTGGTTAGGACACATGATGTAGAGGCAGGGCCTCTCATTCTTCCTTCCTTCATTTGAGATTGAAGTCCCCGTAGAGATGACACATGGAGAAGAGGCGAAGCCTCTAATCCATTATTCCTTTGAATTTGAGACTAAGATCCTTGTGGAGATTACATTTGGTGTAGTCTTTGCTTCAAGCATTGACTATGGGGCCCACCTAAAAGTATCCATGGAATGATGCAATGTGGCACATGGGCAAAGCTCAAAGATGAGGCTAAGGAGAGAGAACCCTCAAACAAACATGTTGCAAACACGTAGAGCAAGAAAATGAAGGCGCTACAAAAAGGAGCTTGGAAATATGCAAACATGTGAAATGTGGGCTGGGACCATGCAAAACCAACAATACCTGGAACCCAAAGGGAGCTTTTGGTGACTATCAGGGGCATTTTTCCTATGGAATGGGATCCCAAAATTTCTAGTTTCATAGACCAGATTCCTATCCATTGGGAAACAATCAGAGCTTTCAAAGTGCACTTTGTAGAGGTAGCTAGTCACCCTTGGATGGTATTAATAAAGAACACAAATTCTCTTACACCTAGTCCAAAAATCGATAATTTATTTGAATGATAGCTCCATAGAAATCATAGACCCAGACTCAAGCCAGAAAAGAAGCCACACTATTAGAGGTATGGCACCTTTAATGTCCGCTACTATGGGAGGTTGACCAAGTTTTTGGAAAGCAGATAAATCCCATTGCTTTTCCTCAATCAAGAAATCATTACATATCAAAGCAACAATCTACTACTAGACTACTAGATTTAGTTCATGCAGATCTCTATGGTCTTATGAGAGTGCAAAGTCTACTTGGTGAAATGTAATTTATGCTTTTAATTGATGATTATTCTAGATATACATGGGTTACATTTCTTAGAGAGAAATCAGATGCATTAGATAGATTCAAGGCATTCAAGGCTATGGTTGAAAATGTAGTGAATTTGAGGATAAAATGCTTAAGATCTAATAGAGGTGGATAATTCACCTCCCATGAGTTCAATATGTTGTGTGAGATGCATGGAATAAAGAGACAATTATCTACTCTGAGAACTCCTCAACAAAATGGAGTTGTTGAAAGGAAAAATATAATAGTTCAATAGTCTACTAGATCAATGATCATTGAAGCTAGATTATTGGAAGTTTATTGGAAAGAATCCATTCATACTATTGTTTATGTTTTCAATCGAGTTCAACCAAGGGAAAATAGTATAAAGACTCCCTATGAGCTATGGCATGGAAGAATTCCTACAATCAAATATTTCAAGGTATTTAGAAGAAAATGCTATATCAAAAGATATGAGGAAACTTTGGGAAAGTTTGATGCAAGAAGTGATGAAGGAATATTTCTTAGATAATCTACTAAAATAAAGGCATACAGATGTTTCAATAAAATACTGAGAAAGATTGTAGAGAGCTTGAATGTGAAGGTTGATGAGATAATAAAGAATTTTATTGATATTGATGGATATGTGCTAGATGAACATGATTATGCAAGAATAGAAGAAATTGTGGAAGAAAAAAATGACGATGAGTAGAAGAAGATGTATTTTAATAGAATGAAAGAGAAGAAGATGCTACGGTGATGTCCCCTAGGACACCAAAATATTTATAGAGGAATCATTCAGAAAATCATATTATTGGAGACAAGGAAAAAATCGTGTTAACTAGAAGCAAAGTTGTTGTTGAAGTAAATTTGTGTTTATTCTCTAAGATTGAGTTGAAGACAATAAGTGAAGCTTGTAAAGATTAATATTGGAAGGAATCAATGAAAAAATAAATTTTACAGATTGAGAAGAATCAAACTTAGGAACTGGTTTCAAGATTGGCAGATAAAAATATTATTGGATCAAAATGGGTATTCAATGAGGATTTAACAAAGGTATGACAAATAGTAATTTATACTTTAAGATTGAAAATTTCAAAATCTTGATTTTAGTTGTATATGTTGATGACATTATCTTTGGAGGAAATGAAAAGATGTGTAAGATGTTTGTGAAAGAGATGCAGAAAGAATTTGAAATGTTTATGTTTGGGGAGATGAATTTCTTTCTTGGGTGACAAATCAATCAAACAGAGAAAGAAATTTTTATTTCATAGTCTAAGTATGTAAGAGAGATGTTGAAGAAGGTCCAGATGGATGGTTCCAAACCAGTAAGTACTCTTATGGTGACTGGTTGCAAATTGGGTAAAGATGATGATTCACCTAAGGCTGGTTAGAGCAAGTATAAATGTATGATTGGTGGATTACTATATTTGACTACTACTAGACTAGATATTAAGCATGTGGTTTGTCTTGTGGCTAGATTTCAAGAAGATCCAAAGGAAACACATGTTGTAGTAAAAATAATATTCATATATTTAAATGGTGCTCCAGATTATGGATTGTGGTATCCTAAAGATATTGACTTTACACTTAGTGCCTATACATATGCAGATTGGGCTAAATGTGTAGATGATACTGTAGACATCCAAATTTATCACTTTTCATCTAAACAACCTCTTATCCAAGTTAATTAAGTAATATTACTATTATTTAATTAATATCCTTGATCCTATCAAATCCCTAAGGTATTTAATCAATAATTAAATACCTTACCCTCCTTAATCCCCTTTTCATCAAATGAATTAAATAAATATTACATTTATTTAATTCCTCACATGTCATTTTCATCTAATCTTAATCCATCTCCTAATCTCTTCATTAAGGATGTGCACATGCCTAATCCTTGATTAGGATGTGTCACATCCTCCAACTTTTGCAAGTTGACTTCTAATCCTCCTTAACCCCTAATTATCCTCTAATCACTAATTAGTCAAACCTAATTAGTACCTTGGTCAACTCTCCCCATCCCCCAAGAAATTTTTAATTCCTTTTTATTCACCCTAGGCTCCTCTCTTCCCCATGTGAATTTTTAATTCACATTTTATTCCTTCTAGAATCCCCTTTTCCCATGCATCTTCTAGAACCTTTGACTTGTTACATCAAGTCACATGTGACAAATTCCCACCTTTTGGGAACCTTGTCTTATCCACTAGATTCTTCCAATCATTGTGAATTTTTAATTCACTTTTATTCTCCTAAAACTTTCCCCCTCCCCATGTGATCATTGAAAGGTCACATCAAAGTACTTGGAAAGTACTTGTCCTTCCTCCACCTCATGTACCTTTTGGCCACCTCATTTACACCTCACCTCCCTTAGCCACTTCACCATCCACATGTCAAGATGTGAGGGCTTGTGAGTTCTCAACCCACCATAGCCCTTCATCTTGACCTTGTTGGATCAATCTCAACTGTTGAATTCTCTAGAGAATTCAAATTCTCCTATAAATCCCCCTCCTCAAGGGTATTTTCAACACTTACCCATTTTGCAACTAAATGCTGCCATTTTGTGCACTCATTTAGCCATAAATTCCATCCATTTGCATTTTCATCCAAGCACATAGTCTAATCCTTCATTTTAGCCATATCAAGAGCCATCAAGGAGCATACATATCAATCCAAATCAAGGGCCAACCAAGGAGTTTCAGCTGCAAGGAGGAAGGTATAACCATTTATCTTCATTTAACATTTTCCTCTTTGTATTTTCAAATTCCTTAGGCTAATCATGAGGTGTTTCATTATGTCTTCCATTGCATTTTAATTGATTAGAATAGGTTAAACATTTTGATATCACATTTTTGGCATGCCCGGTGGGACCCACAAATAGGTTCCTATACTTCACGTTTGTTGTTGTTGAGATTTTTGTAGGAACACATCGCAGTGGGGCGATTACACCCTTAATTTTTCTACAGTGGGGCAACTGCGCCCCTGATTTACTGTAGTGGGGCAACTGCACCCCTGATTTACTGTAGTGAGGTGATTACACCCCTAATTTACTGCAGTAAGGCGACTACGTCCCCTTGGCTGAAAATTATTTTTTGTGCTAACTTTACTGCAGTGAGGCGATTACACCCCCTTAGCTGAAAATTGTTTTCTATGCTAACATTTACTGCAGTGAGACGATTACACCCCCTTGGCTGAATTTTTTTTTCTGTGCTAACATTTACTGTAGTGAGGTGATTACGCCCCCTTGGCTGAAAATTGTTTTCTGTGCTAACATTTATTGTAGTGAGGCGATTATGCCCCCTTAGCTAAAAATTAATTTATGTGCTAACACTTTACTGTAGTGAGGCGATTACGCCCCCCCTGGGCTAAAATATGTGCTAACACTTTACTGCACTGAGGCGATTATGCCCCTGATTTACCGCAGTGAGGCGATTATGCCCCTGATTTTCTGCAGTGAGGTGATTACGCCCCTGATTTACTGCAGTGGGGGGACTATGCCCTTGATTTACCATAGTGAGGCGATTACGCCCCTTGATTTACTACAGTGAGGCGATTACGCCCCTGATTTACTGCAGTGAGGTGATTACGCCCCTAGTTTTCTGCAGTGAGGTGATTACGCCCCTGATTTGCTGCAAAAGGGCGACTGCACCCCCTGGAAGGTAAAACTATTATCTTGGCTTCAATTTTCTTTGCTTTTTTTTTCCCCCTATCATTGTTCTTGTAAGGATACATGTGTTTTTTGCTAACTTTTTGCAGCGTATTCTTGTGAAGTTGATGGAGAAAGCGAGATAAAAAATCTAACATTTGCTTGCAGGGCTATCCATTTGCTCAAACTTTTTAAACTATCCTTGTTGTTTGCATTAATCTAAGAACATAGTTTAATTAGAGGGAGTAATATTCATTGCTTGCTGTACTTGTCTTTTTGTGTTACCCAAAAGAAGCATTAGCTTGTTTTCGCTTTCCCCTTACACTTCGTGTGAGCCTGGGGAGTAGTTGGAGACAGTTAGTGCTTTCTTTATAGTGAGACCTGCTTGGGGATTTCATCACCCCAAGGGATGATTCCAACCATGCGTACTGACGGGGTATATAAAGGGGGGAGAGCAAAAGTTGTACCCCAATCTAGTCACGTCATAATTGGTGGAGCGTCAAAGCTAGGGTGATACCTAGATAGACGTGAAGAGTTGGTCTGAGCCCTTCAGTATCTCGTTGGGGTTCTCGACTCACGCTTGTGACGGGCTGGTGTTGACAGTTGTGCCTCACATACCGAGAGTATATCAAGGACTCCCTAGACACCTTGTACATCCTAGATTAAGACCTCTTTGGCCATACCCTTAACACTAATCATAGGGTTGTGTTTGCTTGAGAGTGTTTTCTTGTGAGAAACTAGTGAAATTCTTAACAAATTGACCTTATCATTATCATTTTAAAGTATTTTCCATAGTCATTTTCATCAAACCAAGCCCCTGATTTACCGTAGTGAGGTGATTACACCCATGATTTACCGTAGTGAGGTGATTACACTCCTGATTTATTGCAGTGAGGCGAGTATGCCCCTGATTTACTGCAGTGAGGCGATTACGCCCCTGATTTACTGAAGAGGGGAAAATTTTCCCTCCTGAACACCCGAAATCGCCCCATTTGGATCCATTTAGCCTCTAAACCATCATTTAACCATTCCCAACTATTATCCCATCATCCCAAGCCTCCGTTTTGTCACTCTAAACCTCCAAAAAACCTCCATTTGACCATTTCAAACCTCCATTCATCATTCCAAACTTCTATTTAGCCATTCTAAATCCTCGTTCATTCTCCACAATTATCTTCAATCCACCCGTTCATTTTAATTTCCCCATAATCCATTCAAAAGTCCATACCCTCACCTAACGAACACCATAATTTTACCATTTACATCACCAAACACCACTCATAACCAAACCGTCTTAACCTTGTATTACAAAGTGATTACCCAAATTGACCATAGCACTTGAATTTTATTATTAGTCATTAACTTCGACCCAAATCAATTTACTTCCATCTTGAGGTGAATTCAGTGTCATAAGTTATCATTATCGTCAACCCAATCAATCCATTTTTAATCTGAAAGTGGATTGAGTGCCGTGATCATCCTCTTAATCAATCAAAGCTCTAGGTCACTAAGGGTAACTTTCTTTGATTAAACTCAAGGTCTCTCTGGCATCTTTCATCATCTAATCATACCCATCTAATCATCCAAATCTATCAAATCCAATCATTTTTTCAAATCATCCAATTACCCAATCAATCAAATCACATTCATTCTATCACCACAATCCTATCCAATCTGATATATTCAATCAAAATCCAATCAACCTTATCCAATCCAATCCAATTACATCACCTTCGACCTAATCAAGCTACTTCCATCTCAAAGTAGATTCAGTGTCGACCGTCAAAATCAATCCCATCACATCATCCAATCATCCTAATCTGAGCATTAGTCCAATCCTGATCTGAGCTTGACCCAAATCCTGATTTGAGCTTTAGTTCAATCCCATCCAAAATCTTTTCATCCATCCTCTTTATCCTTTCACCATCATGAATCCTTATCCTCCATCAATAGTGGTCAAGGGAAACCCTAATTACATTGAAAACGATAACGAAAGTCTTGTCGATCAAGAAGAATGTGACATAGATCCCCTTGACACTATCGTCACTAGTAAGCTTTCTCCACCCACTTTCCAAAATTCAATTTCCCCTTCTAGTTATCCCATTATGTCTTCATCCATGCCTAATCATGTTGCTTATGCTACCTTTTACAAGGGATATCCATCATATCCTTCATCTACATCATCCTCTTATCCTAGTTCGCCATCACAATACCCCTATCTTAATCTCCCGTCCACATCATCCTATCTCAATCCTTCATCTGCATATACCCACTACCCTAATCTTCCATGCCAATTTTCTCACTCTAATCCTATGTTCGTACCTTCCTATCCTAATCCAACATCCACACCAACTTATCCTAATCTGACATCCACATTTCCCTATCTCAATTTGCCATCTCAATTTTCCCATCCTAATCCACCATCCCAATACCCTTACTATAATCCACCACTCGCATCCTCATGTCCTAATTCACCATCCCAATCCCCTTATCTTAACCCTTCATCTAACCTTAATCCCCCATCTATTTCTAGTCCTGCATCTAATCCCATTCCCCCATCTAATCCTAGTCCACCAATCCATAATCCTTCATCCACTCCTACCACACCATCTTAGCCTAGAGCATTCAAGATCTTCACTCCAGAAGTTCTCCAAGGACTTATAACAAAGAAGACATCTCCCACTCCACACCTTGAAGTTATGAAATCATGCCATCCCAACCCATCATCCACGGTCATTAGAGATGAGACTCTTCTCCACCCAACACCTATCATTGATGGTACCACCCCTAGCACCACTCAAACCATCAAAACCATCACATCCTCTAAATATATTGAGCCCCCATCTCCTACCATCACATCCTCTGAATCCACTGATCCCCCATCTCCTACCATCACATCCTTTGAATCCACTAAGTCTCCATCTCCTACCATCACATCTACTGAATCCATTGAACACCCAACTCTTACCCCAAGAATCATCGAACCCATCAAATCCCATGAATGTTTTGAATCCTCCATCCTTCCATCTCCCCAACTTGAAGAGTCTCTTGACCACTCTGTCATCTTGCCATCCACACAAGATGAGTCATGCCAAGAGTCTAATCCAAAGCATGCCAACATATCCCCTTCTCTAGATCAAGATCCTACCATCCTATCTAGTTCACCTCAAGATCACAGTCCCCCATCCATTCCACCCCATGATCCCCTTGTCTCCACCACTCCATCTTCATCTCCATCGCATGAGCCTACTACCACAAATCGGTCTATCATATCCCCTAATCCCTTTCCTGATATCACCCATCCAAATGTTGCTATCTGATCATCTCCCTCTCATGATCCCCCATCATCGCCTAAAACTGCTATCCCTACACCACTTGCATCTCCCCTTGGTACTCTCACATTCTCCCATGGTGGCCTCCTTGCCAAAGAAAAGCATAGTGTATTTACCACCCATCATCCTCCACCTAATAATGGACTCGCATCATGTTTTCAGAATAGCACAAATCTATGCTGGATCACATGTCAAGAAAATAAGACTTCTCAAGGAAGAGGTCTAGGCCTTCATGAGCAGGTATTTTAGAGAGCCCATCAAGTCAAAAACAAATTAAATACGAGGTCTTGTACCTATTTCCCCAAGACTCACAACATTCCTTCCATCCTTCCTTCCTCTTTCCTGTCCATCCCTCCACCTCCTTTCCATCCACTATCCCTCCTTCCACTCCATCCATTTCACCCCTCCAATCCCTCCATACCATATTTCTCCATCCTTCACCTTCCACCTCCATGTCCTATCCATCCTTTCATCCATTCCACCTATCCATCTCATCCATCCATATCCCTCTCACATGTCCCATCAGATCCATTTCTTTCCTATCCTCCATCTACACATAATCCCCCATACTCCCTACCTTCATTAAAACTCCACATCATCCATCTCCTCACCCATCCCATTGCTACTAAATGCACTTTGGTACATTCAAAGAAAAATGCACAATGAATCCTAAGGCTCCCATGTCCCTCAAAGACATGGTGAAGAGAAAAAATCTAAATCTAAATCAAAATGCGGCCACAAAGGTACAAAGCAAAGATCAAAACCATGTGGTCCCAAAGAAAAATATGCAATGCAATCAAATGAAAAATACTATAGAGCATCCAAAGTTGCTAATCCAAAGCTAATCATGCACCCTTTCATCTTCTATAAGTCTTTTGGGTCCTTATGTCCAGAATTCACCATTCCATCTCCTCCATTATCCCCACATTCTCCATCCCTTAATTCTATTATCTTTCCACATCCACCACCACATGTACCAATGTTGGTCTTGAACACATCTCCCCATCACATATCCACCCCATCATTCTATCCATACCCTTTCCAGCATCCCATCCATTATCCCATGTATCAACCCCATCAAACCCCTCTAATTCACCCTCATGCATAATCCATTTAGCTTAATAAGGTTGTACTAACATCCAACAGTGACTTCAAACATGGGCTCATAACACCTTGATCCTTATCACATGTCTTCTAAATCTACTTATCCACTTACTTATCTTTACCCATCTCCTTCTGCATGACATCCAAAAAGTCAAAAAATCACCAAAATTCAAAAAGTAAAAAAAATAAAAAAATAATGAAATAATAAATAAAAAGAAATAAAAATAAAGGTAAAAATAGTAAAGAGGAAATGAAAAATCCATCGATGGTGAAACTTGGCAAAACAAAGCCTTGGATAGATACCACTGTCCTGCCCTGCATCCCACTCCACTTAGGGGCTTGGCAATATCCATTCCCTCCATCCACTATACTTCCAACTAATACTTCCGTCTTCACATTATCCGTCCTCTTCCTAACTCCCCCCCCCATCCCACCTATCTTCTGCATCCTACCATCCTATCCCATTTATCTCCCATCACTCCATCCTTCTTGTGATCCTAATCAAAATAGGAGCACCTATCTATGCATGCTTTCGACACCTATTGGTATACATTCCTTCATCCATGCTCTATCATATTCATACATTCACCCTTCTATCATCATCTGGATTATCCTCCTTTATCCTTCCCATCCACTTGTCTTCCATCCCTGTGCTCCTCCATTCATCTACTCCCTTGGCCATTTATCCATCCTCCTGCTATCCCTTCCTCCATCTATCCATCCCTCCATCTTCCATCCCCTTATCTTCCATGTCCATCTATCCTTTTATCCCTTTATCTCCCTATCCACCATATCCATCCCTCCCATCCGCCATCCTTATCTTCCTATCCATCTATCTAACATCCCTTCCATCTCCATCCTTATCTTCCATATCCATCTATCCTAGCATCCCTTTCATCTCCCAATCCTTTTGTCCCTATCCATTTGTCCTAGCATCCCTTCCATCTCCCCATCCTTACATCTTGCATCCATCTTTCTTCCCTGGCGTGCAGCCCTGTCAGCTGCAGCCGTCAATGTATCCTGCATCCCTTCCATCTCCCCATCTTCCATTATCCATCCCTTTATCCACCCCATCTCCCTTCCATCCATCTCCCCATCCACCACCATCCACTGTTTCATCCCCTTCTATCCATTCTTTATCCATCCATCTCCACTGTCCATTCCATTTCCTTCCCCTCCATGTTCCATTTTATCTCCTTGTCCACATCTTTCCAATCCCCTATCACTTTTTATCACTCATCTATCTATCATATCCTCCTCCCAAGTCATTTTAATGCTTTGGATAACTATCCCATCCCTGAGCTTTATGTGATCATCATCATCATATCCAATCCAACAGGTCTATCCTATCTTGTTGTATCGGTCCCATCTTTTTATCCACTTATCCTATCATCTTATCATTCTTTATCCATTGTTTTCCTTTCGTCTTGTCAAACTACATTACCCCTGCGCTTTCATGTAGGCAAGGTCAATCATTTGATCCACCCCTGGGGTTCCATCATCGATCTTCATTGTCCACTTTGCTCTTCTCTCGTCTATCATTGGTCAATCTGCTTTGTCCATCCGCTCCTTTATCATCTAGCATCAATATTTTTTCTTTCTCCATCCACTCCTATATCGTCTATCATTAGTCTTGGCTTTTGTCTCTCCATTCCTTGTCATCTGTCATCATCATTCATCATCCTCTTTCTACTTTTATCCATGGTTATTTGATAGCCTTTTACCGAACTACAAGGGCTCTGCGCTTTCACGTAGGCAAGGCTAATCTTTGATTGGCCACTGAGCCCCTAGGTCTTTAGGGTGTGTCAGTCTCATGTCTTGTCTCCCTTGCGTCATGTTGTCAAGCTATGCCCTTATCTAGCTGGTTCTTCACAAATGAAACCCACTTGTATCATGAGATCCAATCAATTTTGAACATCCTGCATCATAACAATCTTTTAGTTTAGTATCCATCATCTTTGGTCTCAACAGGATGCATCCTTCCTAACAAACCTCATCAATCCCATCTATCCCCTTGATCCTATGGCAAAGGACATTTGAAATTTATTGCAATCTTTTGATACTTTTGGCTTTTGTTTATCATTTGAGCTCCCTATCATCACTTGTCACGGTCGCCTTGATCCATCATATCATGGTGTGCTTTGACTAGTCCACATAGGGGCATATCTTGATCTTTTGTTTGTTTGTGTCTTCTTGGTTGTCCCACGTAGTACCCACCAAGATCCTCGAGGTCTTGTGTTATGCTAGGGCATCCTTTTGTGCTTGTGGTTATCTCAATACCTGGCCCGACCAAGGTCTTTGTGACTTTGGGGTGTTGGGATAGCCTTCTTGTTTGTTGTGTTTATTTCATGCATTAGACACTATTACACCTTGGTTCCACATACCCTGGCACTTGGTGTCTTATGTTGTAGCAAAAATTAGTGCTCCGAAGATGGAAAATTGCATTAGGATTGCATTTCATTCTCTATTCTATCGTCTTGTATGTATCTCCCCATCCATTCATCCTTCATCCTTATCTCACATCTCTATCCAACCCCCATCCATTCCATTTAGCCTGAATCATCTAATCATATCCTTGGTCTTGTTCCTAGTCTTGTTACAATCCTTGATCCAATCATCCTCATCATTCTCATCATCATCATTGAGAGGTATTCTTCCCTATCCTTTAGTGGTGTTTTGGGATGTATCCTTCCCTCATCCATACCAGTCATTGGGATGTATCCTCCCCTATCCTCATGTTGTTTCGGGATATATCATTCCCTCATTGACAACACTCCATCCATCATCAACCCCTTTTGACTTGTACCTTAACTGGGGCAGCATTGTCTTCATCTTTGTATCCATTTGTGCTTTCCAAGCTCCTATCGCCTTTTTATCCTTTCATATCCATCCCTTTGCATCCTCTTCCTCATCTCTCATTTCTTCATCTCATCCATTTCGAGAGCACATCCGTGTTCTCTTGAACCCACATGTCCTCTCGAGGGGGCATCCTCAATCCCTACTCTTCATCTTCACCCCCATCATCTTTCTTCCTAGTCATCCGTTTGATGACTGGGGCATCCTTCTCAATCTAACCATCTCCTTCTGGGTTCTATATTTTAATATTATTTGAAATGATGCTACTTCGTAACACCATCTCAAAGAGGGGCAAAATCTAGACATCTAAATTTGGACACTTAATTTATCCAAATTTATCACTTTTCATCTAAACAACCTCTTATCCAAGTTAGTTAAGTAATATTACTATTATTTAATTAATATCCTTAATTCTGTCAAATCCCTAGAGTATTTAATTAATAATTAAATTCCTTACCCTCCTTAATCCCCTTTTCATCAAATGAATTAAATAAATATAATTACATTTATTTAATTCCTCACATGTTATTTTCATCTAATCCTAATCCATCTCCTAATCTCTTCATTAAGGATGTACACATGCCTAATCCTTGATTAGGATGTGTCACATCCTCCAACTTTTTCAAGTTGGCTTCTAATCCTCATTAACCTCTAATTATCCTCTAATCATTGATTAGTCAAACCTAATTAGTACCTTGGTCAACTCTCCCCATCCCCCAACGAATTTTTAATTCCTTTTTATTCACCCTAGGCTCCTCTCTTCCCCATGTGAATTTTTAATTCACATTTTATTCCTTATAGAATCCCCTTTTCCCATGCATCTTCTAAAACCTTTGACTTGTCACATCAAGTCACATGTGACAAATTTCCACCTTTTGGGAACCTTGTCTTATCCACTAGATTCTTCCAATCATTGTGAATTTTTAATTCACTTTTATTCTCCCAAAGCTTTCCCCCTCCCCATGTGATCATTGAAAGGTCACATCAAAGTACTTGGAAAGTACTTGTCCTTCCTCCACCTCATGTACCTTTTGGCCACCTCATTTACACCTCACCTCCCTTAGCCACTTCACCATCCACATGTCAAGATGTGAGGGCTTGTGAGTTCTCAACCCACCATAGCTCTTCATCTTGACCTTGTTGGATCAATCTGAACCATTGAATTCTCTAGAGAATTCAAATTCTCCTATAAATCCCCCCTCCTCAAGGGCATTTTCAACACTTAGCCATTTTGCAACTAAATGTTTCCATTTTGTGCACTCATTTAGCCATCAATTCCATCTATTTGCATTTGCATCCAAGAACATAGTCTAATCCTCCATTTTAGCCATATCAAGAGCCATCAAGGAGCATACATATCAATCCAAATCAAGGGCCAACCAAGGAGTTTTAGCTGCAAGGAGGAAGGTATAACCATTTATCTTCATTTAACATTTTCCTCTTTGTATTTTCAAATTCCTTAGGCTAATCATGAGGTGTTTCATTATGTTTTCCATTGCATTTTAATTGCTTAGAATAGGTTAAACATTTTGATATCACAAATAGAAAGAGTACAAGTGGTGGTGTATTCTTTCTTGGATGCAGATTGGTGGCTTGGTTGAGTAAGAAGCAAGATTTAGTCTCTTTTTCTACTATTGAAGCTAGGTATATTGGTTTTGCATCTTGTTGTACATAAGTTCTATGAATGAAACATACATTGAAAGATATCACAATGCTACATAACAATCCCATCTCCATCTTTTGTGACAATACTAGTGCAATTAACATTTCAAATAATTCTATGATGCACTTGAGGACAAAGTATATATCTATTAGATATCATTTCTTGAGAGAGAAGGTCATGGAGAATGAAGTTAAGCTTGAGTATGTTCTAACAAAGGATCAAATTGTTGATATATTTGCAAAGACTCTTCCTAAAGATACCTTTGAGTATTTCTAAGAGAAGTTAGGGGTTATTTCCCCTCCTTTCATAAACTAAGATGCATTTGGAGATGCATAAATCTGGTGGATTCATGGTTCTATCTTTTTGGACTGATGTTTTGGTACCTCTCAAGGGGAGCAAGTAGTTTTATGTGTTATCATTGTGAAGTATTATGTTTTCATGTCAAAGGAAGATTCAATGAACATATCTTTTGCATTTTCCATTGATTTCAAAGTGGGAGAGAAAGCATGTGAAAAGGAGAGAAGGCTAATGAGAGAAAGCAGGTAATGAGGAAGATGATCTTCTAAGGGTGAGAAGCAAAAAAGAAAAATATTGAGAAGTATATTAAGAACATATATGATGTATTTGATGGTTTTTCACATCATGTGTTGCCATCAATGAAAAAGGGGGAGATTGTTGCAAGAATGTGAAAAAGAAATGAAGGTGTTGTCATTGAGGTCAACTGGTCAACTGGCTATCTACTAGTTGTTGTTGGTTGTATATGTTGAGGATATTGAGAAAATTGTATTAAAGAAAGTTTATAAGTATTCAGTTGTTGATATGGATGATGATTCAATATTTGCCCCTATGTTCATGTGGTTTAGATATGTTGGTCATGGTTATTGAAGTTTTCTATATTCATATTCTTGGTTGTTGGTTCGTTGTGAAGTTTGAGATGTGTTCACTAGCTGTGAACTATGTTTTTTTGTGTTTTGCTTGAGTTCTGAGAAAAAAGTTATTGGTCTTGATTTATCTTTGACGACGTCTTTTGACATGTGGTTCTAAATTTAGGATGTTTTGATTGCATTGAAGATATTTTTGGTTTCTAGAAGTTTCAAGCATAATTGTTCTATGCGTTTAACACTAGTGTGGCCGACCTTGTGTCAAGCACTATCTTTGAAGTTAATGAAGTGTGTTAGATGTACTTTGGGTACTAGTGAAGTGTGTGGTTGGATCACCCTCATTCTAATTCCACCCTAGGATGTTTTTGTGCAAACCTAATTTGAATTTGGATGGATGACCATGTATCCTTTTTCAAGGTTGGAGATAGTATAAATACACGATGAGCTAGTAATGAAAAATATACAAGAGAGAAGGAAGATAAGTGAAAGAGTAGATGGGATATGGATGCTATTCAAAAAGTTTGTGTGAGTTGTGTGGTAGATAAGTGCAAAGCTTAATGTTGAGTTTTCAGATATAATGAGCAAAAGGATAACTCTATCATTCATGCAAGTTGATCAAGTAATTATGGTGGAATCCTTTATTGCATTGGGATTGTTGTCTCTCTTTAACAAGTCTTATTTGTCTTCTTTGTATCTCCATGGAAGTGAGTCCTCTAGGTTGTAGCCCTATGGATACTGAGTCCAGAAAGTGAGTCCTTATCTCAAGTAGTGAGCCTTCATTCAAGCAGTGAGGCTTTTGTAATTGGTTTTCATATTCTCTATAGTGTGAGTTAATCCTCGCCTTGGTAATTCCTTTATTGGGTTTTCCACATAAATATAGTTTTATTGTGTTTATGTGTTGGATTTGAGTTTCTACATTAGCATTTGATGATTAACCATTTAAGCGGGTTAGTTTTGGTAATTGAATTAAAGTTTAAAATATGTGACAACTGATTCACCTCCCCCCTCTCAGTTGTCCTAGATAGCATTTTGTTCATTTATATTTCCAACGATAAGGATGCGGATATGGAAGGTTAATAGGATGCAAGATATATAACAATTAGAATGAAAAAAATTACAAATTAACACATCTAGATGCACACATAATGTATCTAATGGATAATGAAAGGATTATTATGGATGAAATATGGTTAGATTAAAAAAGCTATAAATTATCTAAAAATGAACCTCATGGATTAGTGCATAATGATTAGGGATGATAGGTGATATGGTGCATTATCATATGTGGATGCAAGTGTCATTTCATGGTATATTGAATTCAAGAGAAATATAAGTGGAAGATGAAATATGGGAGAAACAAAGACAAGAGGAAGTAAGTGCACATGGAATCAATGATTAGGTGAGGATTATGAAATAGATGGGATATGCAAATTAGGGATGGTAGAAAATGAAAATTTAGGGATGAAGGGTCAGGTATTATGAACACAATAATTAAATAGACATATAGTGTGCATTTGATTTGATATAATGTGAGATACTATGCATCAAGGTATGAAGAACCAATATGACATTGTATCACATGTATAGGACTCATATAAATTAAATAAGCTTATTATTTAATTTATCACCTTTTCCATATTCTCATGAGTAAATAAATAAATATCAATTTCCACAAATTATCCACACCCATGTGACTAAAATAATTATATATAATATTATTATTTAATAAATCTTATATTTCCCTCATCACTTTCCAAGAATAATGGGGACCTAGGAACACATGTCTTTGTGCTCCCACTATTCTCTCAACACATTCCAAGAAATTTGGGAACCTAAGAACACTTGTACTTATGTTCCCATTATTCTCTCAACACATTTGAAAGTTACAACCTTCTTAGGTACACATGTCCCTAATTTCTGTCATGATTACAACTACTTACTAAATTTGGTAAGTTAATCATAACCATTCACATTATAACTACCTTCATCTCCACCCTTCATCATCTCATAGATCCTAAGAAATTACTCTCAACCATACTCTACCCTTGATCTCATAATCAAATCCTATACATCCATTCCCCATTCTTGAAATGTATAAATTTAGGCACCCTATCACTTAAATCAATCAATTCTCACTTGAGCTAGGTATATGTTGTCAACTTGGTGTTCTTCAAGCAAAGAGAGAATCGAAATTCCAATCATTCAAGAAGAAAATCAAACATAATGGAGTCATAGATAATATTTTGAGTTATTTTGATGTTTTGTTGGTTTGAATTCTATTTTGATCTCTATCTAGAGATTTTGCATGTATCTTGAATAGTAATTTTACATACTAGTTTGCTCTCATTTCAATTTCAAAATCTAGGAATTACAAAAAATGTTTTAAACTTTGAATTTTAATTAATTAATATTTATCACTAGAAATTCCTTCAACATCTAATGAAACAAACAAAAAAACAAAATTTAACTACGAAAGGATTAAAAAATAATTAGATGGAAACACTGTATTTTTCAAATTTTAATTGGATTAAGAAAGGGAAGCTTACTAGTCTTAAAATTAAGGTTAAACTATAATAATAAAACATGACTATTATATTTCATAAATTTAATATTTTATTTTTCATTCAATTAGTTGAAAAAAAATTAGATATACTTATGAAAATTGTAATAGTAGTAAAGTTAGAAAAGTTAATACATTCCTTTTTAAAATTCAACTAACACTTTACTATCTAATTTATATTCATTTTTTAAAATATTCTAGTTTACTTTTCACAATTCAATTCACTCTAATTTGTGTGGAAAAATGGAGATACTTTCAACTAGTGGATTCTTTAATTTTTTACATTCATTAATGAATACAACAATAAGACATGTATTTTTTATGCGTACATTTGAGGTTCTTGAGATAATTTTTACCAATTCAAGGACCTAGTTGAGAATCAATATGGGAAATATATCAAATTTTTGAGAACATAAAGAGGTGTTTAATATATCTCAAGTTTCATTATATATTTTTTTAAAGATCACATATTCCACAAGTAATTTATTACAAGATATACACCTCAATAGAATAGTGTAGTAGAAACAAAAATAATAGAAAACCCATAGACATGTTTAGGAGTATTTTAAAGGCCAAACATTTGCTAAATGAATATTAGTCAAAGGATATTTAATATGTGTAGTATATATAATGAATACAAAGAGTTTAGAGAACATGATTCTATAAGAAGAATAAAGTATAAGAAAACAAAATGTTTCTCATACGAGGATATTTAGATGTGTGACATATGATCATGTCCTAGATGAATTGAGAAAAAAATTAGATAACAAGTGAGAGATTTGTGTCTTTCAAGGATACAAGGACAACACAAAATCTTACAAATTTTATAACCCAATAACTAGAAAGGTGATACTTAGTAAAGGTGTGCAAGTCACACAAGAAGTATGAGGTGGAAGTTTAAATAAAATGATGACTATTTTTTCTTATTTATTTCAAGACAATAGTTAAATATTGACTCCAATAGGGATTCCCTCTATGGTACCTAATTTCACACCCATTAAAACTCAAAAAAGTGGTCCACAAGTAACACCTTTATAATGTATAAGTACATCCTCACATTTAGACATGAACTCCATCACATGAACAACAAAAAGTATCACAAGGTACACTTGATGCATGATACCTTTTACACATGATATTCTAGATGCAATACCATCAAGTAAATAAAAAAGGATAGACTTTAAATCATATGTTAAATATAACATTAGAAGGTTGGAGGAGATAGAAAATTAGAAACATAAGGGATATCCATGATCAAAATGAAGGAATATATAATGTAGATTTTTTTCTCTTTTTACCTTCTTTCCATAATAAATTTATCTAGTAAAATTTGAAGAATAAATAAAAGATTAAAATTGAGCACAAACCATGCATGAAGAGATTGATATTATAGAGCATAATATGAAAACATAAAACATTATTTATTCACTACTAAAGCAAGGCATAATATGCATAATATACACATGTTGTGAGTGATCGGTTGGGATCTTTTGGTTTAACTAGATCTTTAGTTAAACTATATAACCAAACCATTCAAACAAAATTCACTAACAATGTAATAAATTTTGTTTTCCAAAATTCTCTCCCTTATTACATTGTTCCCAAAACCATAAAAAAACCCTGCCAAGGGAACACACCTTAAGGCTTACAAAACAAAACTTGTTGGTTACAATATATATACATATTTGTGAAGATTTTCCTTGAAGAAACAAATCCTGAATCGGGTGGGCTCATCCAAGTTGCCTTGTAATTCTCAGAAAGATGAAGCTCCAAGATGAGTTCTCAAATTCTTCATCCCATGAACCTTTTGAATTATAGACCGTAGTTACTGGACAACCACCCTCCAAGTTGTCTCCTCAACCCTTGTAAAGGTATAACCCTCAATCCCTAACTGTAATTACTGGACAACCATCCTCCAAGTTGTCTTCTCGACCCTTGTAAAGGTGTAATCCTTGGTCACAATCTTGTGAACTCTCTAGGCAACAATCCATATTGAAATTTTCACCAAACCTTTTTACCTGTCTCTAAAAATCAAACTTCATAATACATGTATCTTCAAATTTATCAGCAATAACAAGGAAAAGTAGGAAAATAAATCCAAAAACACTTCTCATACAAATCATCATTTAAAAGTGAGAAGCTAACTTGAGATGATGGAAATTCCTCCATCCTCTGATGTCACCAGCCTCCAACAAAGTGAAGGCTTATAGTACTAATTCATGATTAACACCACCAACACCAAAAGAGTCATTAATAATAGCTTCATCATCTGATGAATCCTCATATTTAATGCAAGAAAAGTTATTAAAAATAACTTTATCATCTGAAGAATCCTCATCTTGAATGCAAGAAAATTTTCCTATATCTGATTCATCTTTGAGTTTCCCTTTAAGAAGATCACTAGCTCAAATTTTACAAAATCTTATTGTGTGTCCCTTTTTCTTACAGTAAAAACATACATTTTCTCTTGCACCTGACCTTTTATTGTTTCTTTGTGAATATAATACCTTCTCCAATTGAGAAACATCTTCTAAATCTTCTACATTTGTTCTCTTTTCTTTTGCTAAAAGAGATAAAATCATATCTTCTAAATTTTGAGAGGTTATTTGGCTGAGTGTAAAAATAACATTATTGTACTTTGAAGGAAAACTATTTGACAATATAGCTCTTGAAGCATCATCATCTATCAAAGCCTTGACTTCTGCTAATTTCCTAAGGAGAGAACTCAAATTACTTATGTGATTTGACATTGTGATTCTATCTTCCATTTTGAATCTAAATAATTGAAATTTTAAAGAGAACTTTTCATTAAGTACTTTTGCTCCAAACAACTTATTTAGATCATCCCAAATTTCCTTTGATGATTTGTCCAAATCTATGTGATGTAGTTTAGAATCTCAAATGCAAGATTGATAGTATCCTTGGCTTTATCATATCTACTATTCCAATCTAGTAACTTATTTGTATTTTTAGGTAGACTCTCTTTTTCACTTAAATTATAAAAGTTTGTGGCCCATCAACAAGTCGTTCCAGGAGCCAACATATTATTGGATCATAAATTTAATGCGAGAGTTGTAGATTTTGCACTATCGAAGCTCACACCATTACCCAATCTTGAAGGTTCAGCTCCAGGCCATGTATCTACTATAGTGAAGGGCACTCTGGTAAGACACAAGCCTTGAGATTTTGTCAACCATAGTGTTGTCCTTGCTAAACCTCTTGTCAAATTTTTTGAATGCACAAAAATCACAGTTGCTGCTCTGTTTCCCCAAACAATAGGGGAATACAAATGCGAAATAAACAAAATGCAAGGAGAAAACAAATCTAGGCATGCAAAATTTTCCATCTAATATTAACTGAGCTGAAAATGGAAATACATTGAATATTAAACATAAACTATTGAAAGAAAAATCTAAGCTACGAACTACTAACTTTTGGGAGCTTCATGAGCTGCTCAACCAGACAAACAACAAACTTTAGGAGCTGCTAGGAGCTCAACTAATAGGAGCTATGTAGAGCTCATCAGGAGAAATCACTACTCACATACAAAAACAACAAACAACTATTGTTGTTTAGAACCTTCTCTAAATTGCAGAGAACTAAACATAAAACATTGCCTTCAGATTGTTTCTATTCAGGAATTCATCCAACTTCTCCAACTAATATAGTAATCTGCCTTCATTCCTTTTGTCTCCAACATTCCCTCTCAAATTTTGAAATCACCTACCATAGTAAATTGGGAATTCAAAAATTTCTACCAGCATTAATTCTTCTATAGTCTTTAGCTGCACGTCAGGAGCAAGTGGGGAAAGCAATCCCTAAAACAATCTTTCAGCTGCAAGCATCAAATGCCCCTGATAGGTAGGTAGCAACGGGAAGAGGCTTAGGAGCATTCAATTTTCCAACACCTCTTCCATCGCGTTATAGATTGCAATTGTTGGAATTATGTGCCTCAATCCCACAGCCTGAAACCTCTTGTGAGAAATTTTGGTGTGACTGTTGAGATGTCTAGCTGATCTGCTAGTTGATCTTGAAATATCGCTATGACCTCCTGAATGTCTTGGTGATCGACATAACCTGAACCTTCGGTGTAACCTAGGACAGTCAGAATGTTGTCTTGGCAATGGTAGAAAGTCTGGCCAATATCAACATGACCCTTGGTTTGTCTTGCCGATGCAGTAATCAGTATGAATTGCTCCTATCAGAATGTGTCTTAGAGATAAGAGATGTCTCGCCGACAATGTTACATTCGGAGGCATCGGGATAACATAAGGGTTCATTAGGAACTCTTGGTGATAGGGATATCTCTGGCCGACAAGCCACTCTTATCGAATGTTGGGGAGACTCTGGGCGACAAGCGGTTTCAGGGAGAGCCTTGGCCAAAAGGCTTTCTTTGGTATGAAGTCTCAGTGATAGCTAAAGTCTTGCTGATAGCTTTCACTTGGAGTCTTCAAGGTAACACGGAGGCTTCGCTATGAACTCTTGGCGACTTATGTTTGTCTCACGGATGCTCATTGGGGTAAGTTGGAAGTCTCGGTAAGAAGTCTTTCCGATGGTTGGTTCTCTCGCCGATAGGTGTGAACATCATTGTAACCTCTTGGCAATAGCAGTAAGTCCTGTCGATGGTTGTTTGCTTCGGTATGACATGAAGGCTCGGTGTAATCTCTTGGCAATAGCGGCAAGTCTTTTCGACTGTTGGACACTTCGGAATAACTTGTGAACATCAGTGTGATGTCTAGGTGGTGAGTAGCGATAGTCTCACTGAATGGAAAGCTAACGTCTATGTGACTTTGGGACTTTGATATGATGTCTCATCGAATAGAAATTGTCTTAGTGATAACAATACAAGTGATGATCATCGGTATGAGGTCTTGATGACAAGCGGAAGTCTGAGTGATAGCTTTGTGAACTCAGTGTAACCTCTTGCCGATAGTGAGGACTCTTGGCGACAGCTACAGTCAGGTCTTATGGCATCGTGGAGACATAGTTAGTGTCTCACCAACATGCGAATATAGGTTGAATGCCTCTGACCGATTGGGAGACCATCCTACGTGGTGTGTCTTCGACCAATCAGAGAAGTTGAATGGGAACCATTGGAAGTTAGTCTATTGTGGCCATTTTGTGAGGAAGTTCAATAGATAGAGACAACATGGATATACTCTGGAATTGCAGATGATGTTCAGTTTGATGAATAGTTGTTCGATACAGGTCAGTGATAGAGTGAGGGCCGAGTGGCTGGCTGGAAGGCTGAGGCCATGAGGTCAAAATACAGGAAGTGAGAGGCAGGGTTATGTTGCTGAATTCTCTCTTGATCAAGGATTGAATACCATGGTTGATCTCTCATGTTGATCTGTACTATTTACTATGTGAGGGTATTGCAACAGTATGAAGATTGTTTGGTTTGAGAGGTTGATCAAGAAATGTACAGAGGGAGAGTTGGTTACCAAATTGTATCTAGAATGAACAAGATGTAATCTTTGAAAAGGATATGAGCCTAAATTGTATTGTAACCTTCAGTTGCTGAATAATACAATGGATCGATCTTTGGAGTGTGGGGTTTTTTTACCCGAAAGGGTTTTCCCCATGTAAGTTTGTGTGTTCTGATTTTCTGTCTTATCTTTCATCTATGTTGGTTCTACTTCTAGAATATGTTATTGCATGATGTTGAATTTACATGTGCTTCTCTCAGAAGGATTAATGTGGGAAATGAACTATGTCTGTTTCCGCTTTAGGACATAGTTGTATGTGTCTTTGAGGCAATCTAATAGAAATTGAAGTTACCAAAGGCACCATTGTTCTTGGAGATTTCTCTAAGATGCCCTAAATTCCCCTAACAAGTGGTATTAGAGCCATCTTTTGGTTGCTGGTTCAGGGTATTTCTCCTGTGAAGATTTCTTAGTTTGTTAGGTTGGAGGAAATCTGGAGGAATGGATTGATTTATTGATCCTTTGGTGAGTGGAAGTCTGTGATATTCAGAGATATCACACAGCTTGAAGGATGGTGGAGATGGAGAAAAGGGAGTTGATCATGTTGTTTTGTTGTGAGCTGTGTCTCCTGGTTGGCAGCGGTATAACCTTGGTGTATGAGGTGTATTTTCTTGCTCTGTGGTTGTGTAACAATAAAGATTTCATATTGGAAGTTTGTGTGAGAGGCTCCTTGATGATATGGAGGAGCCTAGGTTGTTTCTTAGCCATGGAAGAGAGTGCTTATGCTAGGTGGTGTTTCCTAGTGTTGGAAGGCACTGTTTCCTGTTAACCTAGAATACATAAAGGCTATGGAGTTAATCATTAGATGATTTGCAAGCCTCTGAAATAGCCTTTCTCTTCTTCTCAAATGCATTTACATGGTGGTTTTAGAGTTGGCCTAAAAGGGGCCTGGATATTCCTGAACTACTATTTTCTTTCTAAGGATGATTTGTACTTGTGTGGCTCTATGGTTTTGCAGGTTTTTACACAGTTAAGCAAAAGTTGTGGTTATGTGGAGTTGTTGTTAAGCTATTTTCTAGACCCTGGCTTTTGGGGTGTTGTTGGATGAGATAGTTGCAATTCTGCATGCATGCTTTGTGCATGGTTTGAGGAGGTGTGATTTCTTCTCTACATGGGAGTGTTGGTACATGATTTGTCACTCAACATTCCTGTGGTGGTACTTGTGAGTTCCTTGATTATGGTGCTCATTGTGGACATGATTGGAAAATCAGATTTGGCATGTTCTAGTGTTTGAGTCATGATAGTCTATGTGGTTATTCTCTTTTAAATCTCAATGTTGCATTTTCCAATGTGATGATGGGTTTGCATGTTCGATGTTTGTGATTTACGAGTTATGCGGTTGGTGGATTAGCTACCCATTGGCTGTAGTGAGATAACTTGGATGTGGATTATCTTTATCCATGAGGTTGATTCATTGCTGGTGTAGACTTGTTAGTTGGCCTTGTTTGTGGTCACTTGTGCATTGGTGTGATTGCTTTGAGATGAGAGGATGGATATTGTTGATTACTTGAATAGTCAATTATGGGAACCTGAAGCAGGTGGACATGATCGTTGGAGAGCTCGGATGTTACGTTTCAGTGGGAGCTTTAGCAGTAATTGTGGTTTCATCACATGGTGGTGAATGGTCTTCTTTAGTGTTGCAGATGTTTCAAGGGGGAGCTTTTAGATCATGTTTCTGTAGAAGGGTTCTTTTGCTTTTGCATGGATATTATTTGAAGATGTGCAACATATTGGATCCATGGAGGATGCTTGGAGTCTTTAGCTGAGGTATTGGTGGTGCTTGACAGGTGATGCTGGTTTTGAGTCTATTTTTCTCTATGTCATGGTATACTCTTGTTTGTGCACTGGAGTTTTGGCATTGTGCATTGTACTTGAGACCATGGTGAAGTCACTTGAAGTATGGTATCTCCTAAGGGGATATGTAGATCATGGTGTCATGATAAGTGTTTAATTCAGATGATTGGAGCTTTGACAGTGGTCTGGTAAATTCTTTGTGTATTTGGTGCTTTGATTATTTGCTTGATACTTCATGATAGTGCAGTAATGCAGTTGAAATTTAGCATGAGATGATCGGTTGCTAGTACTCACGGATACATGAAGAATAAGGTGAGGTTGTTTTTCTCTTATGAGAGAAGTGTTGTTGATTGTTACTCTTGATAAAAAATTTAGCAGAAAGTCTGAGAAGCCTACACCTTGGTTGAACGTGAGTTCAATTAGAGACCTATGAGGAGATTGCTCTTGGATTAGTCATGATGGCTTATATATCTTGAAGGAGTATTCTTGTTCCCACTCTTGGTCTGCTCAGTAGTTTATCTAAGAGGTATTTGGCCCATTATATTTTTCAGATGTGTTTTATGTTCACTTTCATGATATGGATCTTGAATTGCTATTTAATGGTTCTGGAGGATTCACACTGGAAGTTGTACAGCTTGTTTATCACCTTGAGCTTTTGTATTATGTGTTTTACTGATGAGAATTGGTAGGAGATGATCTGTATGGGCTGGTTTCCTAAAATGGGGAATGAACTAGCTTGATCTTCTTTGAGAGGCTTACATCCATGTTGATTACATGATATTAGAAGTTGGTTTGATCTTGGTGATTGAATGGTTGGATTTTGTTAAGGCTTTTATTTTGGTATGAGAAGGAGATCATTATTGACACAACTAGCCGTTAGAAGTGTATATAGGAGGATTTTCTACAGGGATATGGTGTGCAGAGTTTCTCTCTTTAGTCTTGGCTTACTTCCTGGATGTTTCATTTCGCATTTCATTGGTTTGAGGTTTGGTTGGAGCTATAGTGATCACTTGCTTGTGGTCATGTGTTTTCACTCATGTTCATGGGTGATGACATGGAGGTTCTTAATCCTTTTTCCTTTGATTGCATGTGGAGAACTTGGGAGAACTATGAAGACTTGTGGTGAGAGAAATGAATCTTGTAACGGTTTGTTGCAGGTTGTGCATATCATTGTGGATATTTTTGGTACTACATGGTTACATTTTCTATGTGTTGTTATTGGTAGACTTGGTATTTCTTTAATCTTTCAAATTTGGAATTACTCAGGCAGTGGGAGTTCCTGTTGTGTTTTTTCTTCTTCGATTGGTTGGAACTTGGAGCTTGTATTTGCTATTATTGAGTTGGTTATAGTTTGACATGAGTTTACTAATGCTTATACCTTCTAGGTATGTTGGTTGGATGGAATAGCACGAGTTGTGGGTTCTATTTTCAGTCGCCTGGGTCTATCAGTTGGATGGAAGCAGTCAGTCTGATTGTTGTTCTATTTGGTGTTTTCTATCTTGTTTCTAGAGAATGACTTCACGGTTGTTCTCTGTTTGAGGCTTTGAAGTTGATATTGCTTATGTATAGTGTTTGAGCACAGTGAAGTGGTAGTAGTATCTTGTTGATGATATCACTGGGATCTTTTGCTTGTGTTCGTTGGAATGGTGCTTACTCACATTGGCTTGTATCTTTCTTCCATTGGTGGCATGTTAGAAGATGATAGGGTTTGTTGCTTGAATGGTGGATATCTTGGATGTTGGTGATGAATTCTTGATGGAGCATGAGAGCATGTTTGAGGTCTATATGGTTTCCTGGAAGGCTGTGATCGGTTGCATTTTGGTTGTAGTTGGATGCCTGGTCTTTGTTGTAGATTATCTGGTGGATTGTTATTTGTGGAATCTTGTTGATTAGGTGTATTGAGTATTGCAGGGTCTGAACTGGTGGAGCTAGTGTGATCTTAGTTTTTGGTTGCTTTGGAGGTGCCTGTGTGATCTTCATCAAGTGGGAGATTTTTGGAATTGTGTCCCTCAATCCCATAGCCTAAAACCTCTTGTGAGCAATTTTGATGTGACTATTGAGATGTCTGGCCAATTTGCTAGTTGATCCTGAACTGTCACTGTAACCTCCTAAATGTCTTGGAAATCGACATAACTTGAACCTTCGGCGTAACCTGGGACAGTCAGAATGTTGTCTTGCTGATGGTAGAAAGTTTGGCCGATATCAACCTGACCCTTGGTTTGTCTGGCCGATGCAGTAATCGGTATGACTTGCTCCTATTAGAATGTGTCTTAGCGATAAGAGATGTCTCGCCGACAGTGTTACATTCGAAGACATCAGGATAACATAAGGGTTCAGTAGGAACTCTTGGCGACAGGGAGATCTCTGGCCGACAGGCCACTCTTATCGAATATCGGGGAGACTCTGGGTGGCAAATGGTGTCGGGGAGACCCTTGGCTAAAAGGATTTCTTCAGTATGAAGTCTCAGCAATAGTCGAAGTCTTGTCGATAGCTTTCACTTGGAGTCTTTGGGGTAACACGAAGGCTTCGCTATGAACTCTTGGCAACTTATGTTTGTCTCACGAATGCTCATTGGGGTAAGTTGGAAGTCTCGGTAAGAAGTCTTCCCGACAGTGGGTTCTCTCGCTGATAGGTGTGAACATCGTTGTAACCTCTTGGTGATAGCGGTAAGTCCTGCCGATGTTTTTTTTTTTGGTATGACATGAAGGCTCGGTGTAATCTCTTGGTGATAACGCTAAGTCTTGCCGACTATTGGACACTTTGGAATAACTTGTGAACATCAGTGTGATGTCTTGGCGAGTAGCAATAGTCTCACTGAATGGAAAACTAATGTCTATGTGACTTTGGGACTTCGGTATGATGTCTCATCAAATAGTGATTGTCTTGGCAATAGTGATACAAGTGATGATCATCAGTATGAGGTCTTGGCGACAAGGCAAAGTCTAAGCGATAGCTTTCTGAACTTGGTGTAACCTCTTTCCGATAGTGAGGACTCTTGGCGACAGCTATAATTAGGTCTTATGGCATTGGGGAGAAACAGTTAGTGTCTCACCGACATGCGAATATAGGTTGAATGCCTCTGACTGATTGGGAGACCATCCTACGTGGTGTGTCTTTGACCAATCAAAGAAGTTGAATGGGAACCATTGGAAGTTAGTCTGTTGTGGTCATTTTGTGAGGAAGTTCAACAAACAGAGATGGCATGGGTATACTTTGGAATTGCAGATGATGTTTAGTTCGATGAACAGTTGTTCGATACAGGTGAGCGATAGAGTGAGGGCCGAGTGGCTGGTTGGAAGGCCGAGGCCATGAGGCCGAAACAGAGGAAGTGAGAGGTAGGGTTATGCTGTCGAATTCTCTCCTAATCAAGGATTGAATGCCATAGTTGATCTCTCATGTTGATCTTTATTGTATACTATGTGAGGGTATTACAACTTGGTACGAAGATTGTTTGGTTTGAGAGGTTGATCAAGAAATGTACAGAGGGAGAGTTGATTACAAGATTGTATCCAGAAAGAACAAGATGTAATATTTGAAAAGGCTATGAGCCTGAATTGTATTGTAACCTTTAGTTGCTGAATAATACAATGGCTCGATCTTTGGAGTGTGGGGTTTTTTTACTCAAAAGGGTTTTCCCCATGTAAGTTTGTGTGTTCTGGTTTTCTGTCTTATCTTTCATCTGTGTTGGTTCTGCTTCTAGAATTTGTTATTGCATGATGTTGAATTTACATGTGCTTCTCTCAGAAGGATTAATGTGGGAAATGAACTATGTCTGTTTCCGCTTTAGGACATAGTTATACGTGTCTTTGAGGAAATCTAATCAAAATTGAAGTTACCAAAGGTACCACTGTTCTTGGAGATTTCTCTAAGATGCTCTAAATTTCCTTAACAACAATGTTATTCAAACAACTTTGAAACCATATGAAAACAAAAAATGTTGTTTAATCACCGAAGCAAGGAATGATATGCCTGTGAGTGATTGGTTGGGATCGGTTGGTTTAACTATCTTCACTTAAACTACATAATGGAACCATTGAAGCCAAATTCATTGAAAATTTAATAAACGTTGTTTTCCAACAGAATATACATGATTTTGTGGATTGTATAGAGGGAAATATGTGATATGACAAAAATAGGTATATAATATGAAGTTTAATGTAAAAAGAGATGTGCAAAAGCACAAGGAAAGACTAGTAGCAAATGGTTTTTTATAGAAAAATAAAGTTAAATATAATGAAAGTTTGGATATATTAAAAGAAATATTGGTAATTGCACCTCCAAACAAGTGTATCTAGTATAATAAATAGATGTAAAATCTATGTTTATAATTTTTTTCTTACATAAAGAAGTATATGCATAGAAATTGTTAGGGTATAAGATATTAAGGCATGAAGAGAAGGTCTATAGACTCAAGAAAGTTCTTTGTGGACTCATTAAATTTCATAGAGCATGGTACATTAGATTTGATTTTTATCTTTTATAGAATAGCTTAAGTAGGTGTAGCAATATGTCCACACTATATCTAAAGGTCAAATTCTAATTTTATGTTAAGATTTTGATGATTTGATATTCACATATGATTCTTAATTGATTTATTCAATGAAGCCAGAAAGACATAGTTTGAGATGATTGAATGATTGATTCAGGTCTCATGAAGTATTTTCTCATTTTTGAGTGAATCAATTAGATTATAATATATTCATTTTTGAAACCAAATATATCAAGGATAGTTTGCAAAGGTTTGACATGGTAAATTATAAGCCAACAAAAACACTAATTACAATAGGTTTGGATTCAAGCAAATATGACAAGGGATTTGATATTGATTCAACATTATATAAAAGACTTGTCGATAGTTTGATATACCTACTAAACACAAGGTTCAAGATATAATACATGTTATGAGTTGTATTTCAAGATTAATGGAGTACCCTAAAGAATCACATTAACAAGTAAGAATTTTTTTCGGATATATAAGTGGCTGAACTAGAAATCATGAAATTATTTATTAAAAATCCAATGAGTTCAAATTGATACTACACCATTAATGATAGAAAGAGTATATTCAAAGGATAGAGGAACAAGTGTCATATCATGGGCATCACAAGAATAACATATTGTCATTATTTCATTAGTATAAGTAGAATACATAGTAGCATCAAGAAAAACATCTCAAGAAATTTGGATGAGAAAAATCTAATAAGATTTGATAAAAAATCAGAAGAATAAATAAAAGTTTTCTATGACAATTTAGCAATTACATTATCCAAGAGTCGTGCATTTTGCAAAAGGAGTAATCATATAAATACCATATATCATTTTATTAGGAACTATGTCAACAACAAAGATAAATATTTATAAATTCTATAGATCTAAATACTAGTAGACAAACATCTTCACCAATGCATATTGAAAAAAAACTTTGAGTACCTAATATATTGTTTAGATGTCCTAGATGGTACTAGTTGGGATTAAGGGAGAGTGTTGAAATATGTAAATTGAACAAAACCTTAATATTGCCATACTCATCTTTTGACATTTAGATCTTTATAGATAGATATTCTTAAGAGATTTGAATGCATGAGCTTCTATATATTTTCTTTGGTTCTAAAAAATATTAAGAATTAATCTCATAATATAGTGATATGTGAGTAATCACAAAAATAAATGCCATTTTATCTCCTCTATAATTTAATTTTTTTATCTATTATTATTTTTAACTCAAAAACATTACTAACATATAATTAATTCAAACTCTCTAGTTGAATTTTTGGAAGAAATTATTTTTAATCTAATAACTTTTTGCCTGTCGTCTTTCCTTTCTTCTATCTATCTCCACCAAGAGGATATTAAAAGAACAACAATAATGAGGTTTTATCTTAAAATTATCCATAGAAAGCTGAAGTTGTTGCAAGGAACATACAATCCGAGAAATCTTTTGTCGTTCTAGTGCCGGAGAAGGGGATTTAAGAAAATTCTAACAAGGAGGAAAAACTGTAAATCCAATCATACACGCAAGTGATGTGATAAAATTTGTATTCAGCTTTAATCCTTTAATTTTATTGTTGGTAATAGTAGAGAAACGGTTTCTATTCCTCTTCAATACGAAAATGACCTTTGATTTCTCGCTTCCTCTCCCACTTGCAATATACGCTGCTTTAGTTTTCCTGAGTTACATATCTCATCTACACGGCATCCAACATTCATATCCCCGGCCATACTGAGAAAGATGAGCAATAACAGACTTGCATCAGTATTTGGTCTGGTAAGTAATAGACATCTCTCTTACAAAAGTCCTACATCAATATTTCGTCTGGTAAATGATAGACAAATCTCTTCTTCTGCCGGGGGACGCTTGAGATATGAAAGAGCAACCAAATCTCTTCTTCTCAAAGCTCATCCTCTTGTTTACGAGGAACTTCTCGAAATAGATAAATCGCCCATTAAACAGATTTTCACAGTGTCTGAATTGTTGATTGTTCTCTGGTATAATGGGCCCTGCTACATATTTAAAGTTGGTGCCAAAGCAAAATTTCTAGACAAGGTTTATATTTATGGAGTTTGCGACATAATATATAATATACACACAGACTCTTTAATAGCCATTGAAAAAAAAAATCGAAATGGAAGATTTCAAACCATGAAGGTTGAACATATTCGGGATAGTCCTAAAGGTGCGTGGCAATACATATTTAAGACAGAGCATGAAATTGACTGGTGGGATTTCGACGTGCCAAATTGTTTGTGTATGATATGTAATGAAAAGAAAATTTTGTTCAAAATTTTTGATTTACAAACTTATCAATTACTATACAAAGTAGGAAAGGAAGATCCATTTTATCTGGACTTCGAATCTGGTAATTCTGGAAATAGAGAATTAAAGATGTTCTACGACAGACGTAGAAGGATAACTATTGAGAACTTTCTGCCTCTGAGACGTACAAGGCTAACTATTGAGAACTTTCTGCCTCTCAAGGTTATTTCAGAGTACAACGACCATGCTCCTGAGTTACAAAAGATGTTCTTCAACAGATCAGATGTATCCGTTATGGAAACTAATTCAGTTGGAATTTTGGATATTAATGGAGAACCTTTATATGGGTCCCTGCAACGTAATTCGGCAACATATATGCAGGATGTTGTAGTCTCTCGCTGTTGCGAATTAGGTGATCTTTCGTGCGGGTTCAAGGTTGCAAGTGTTTGTATTCCGTCTGGGCATCCGCATCCATCACAGTCTGAAACGTTTCTCATCAATGAAGGCCACATCCCAATTCGACGGTCGACCATGCCATTAATGAGCTGCTTCTGGTATGACGACAGAACATGCAATGTTTTTATTGGCTCTTTCGACGGCAAAGTTTGTAGATTGTCTCCACGGTGGAGCTATAAGGAAGATAATATTTCCTCTGTTTTAAAAGGCAACAAGATCCAATTTAGTGATCCAAAGAAAAATGAATAACACATCCAATTTGATATTCCATTTGTTTTTGATTAAAAAAATAGGGAAAAGGGCCTCTGAACCAGACAAAGATCAAGGGTTGTTGTTACCTACAAGAATTTATAATTGCATGTGATGTAATATACGTGGAAATTAGGCCTGAGATTCACCTGGTGACCTTACCTCCATGGTCCGCTCACCTAATCGATCAGCCTACATGTGCAAATATAAAAAAAAATGACTCAGTAAGTTTTACAACGTATCAGTTGAATAAGATAAATCTTGTTATTATGGAGAATTTTATATAATGAATAAGATCGTATTTGTTATTCTATATTAGAGTATGAATATTAATTTGAAACATTTTTTAAACTCAGAGTTAAAAAGACCGAGGAATGGGTCTAAAGATTTAGGATTATCTATTTTATTAAAGTCATTTAATCAAGGATTTTGAATTTTTATGGATAAAGTAATTAAGGAACATCTCAACATTCTTATCCATTGTACTGGACAAATTGAAATTAATTGAACTACAATCTTTTGATAAGACCAATTTAATTGATGTGAGAGCTTCATGATGTTACCTCTCCACACTAGTCAATGATGCTAGACAATAAATTTGATAAGGTGGACTAGCTGATCTGTAATCTTGCCAAATGTTTTGTTTTCACCTCCATGTGACATAAAATTCAATGTTTCTTTATCAGTTCAATTGTAACACCTCTTACAACTAGTTATGGGGCAATGTCCAATGGGAAATGGGTTTCATGTCATATGATGACTAGTTCAGTACACTAACACTAGCATGAAATGAATTTAATATGCATTGCATTGGGGAAGTGGCTATCCAGCCTCTAGAATGCTTCTATGGCGGGAATGACTCCATACATCATTACTATAGTTTAAATTCCTCCTTGCTCAACACCAGTATCGCACCTGTTGAAACTTCAATTCAGCACCAGTTGATTGTTGCATCACTGGCAACTACATTGCTTGTAGAAACCTCTAAAAAATATAAGATGCATCATAGTTTACTTTATTTTTTTAATTTTTTGTTTTATTCTCTCTTTATTTGGTGCCAATTTATTTTGATCTATATATCCTTTTTTGGCGCATGTGTTCACAACATCACTTGGTGAGACTTCTATATCCATTTTTAATTAGTTTGTTTTTATTTTCCTTTGTATTGTTTTCAATTTTCTTTGTATTAATGATGTTGATGAGGGCTAAGAGTAATAATCATGTATGTTTAAAGTTAAATGACAACAATTCAATAAACTATTTATTTAATGTAAATCTGTTCAAATTTTAAAATACATTAAAACATCCATTTTATACATTGGGACAAATAATTTAAAATGTTATCATTACTTCCATAACATGAATGATATCATTAAAAAAATATGTTATCATTATTTTAAAAAAATTTAATGTCAGTCATCGATATTGGATGACAAGCCCAAATATTAAATAAATTTTTCTTTTGATATTGTTAAATGTTTCTCTATCCATTTAGCCATCAAACTTCTGTACTTAAAAAAATAAGTGTCTAAAACTATTAGTTGCATTAATTTAAGTAAAATAAATTGATTTCTTTTGTAGCTTAGATAAATAGTTATGCATGATCATAATGCTTTGAGTTGCCTTTTATATTTCTTTGTGGTGGGGGAATTTGGTGTTTCTATTCCTTTAAAAAGATTGTAATAGTTTCTATTTTAGAGAATTTTGTATGGTCTTTAATATTTTTCAAATTATTTTTTCTTAAAATTATATTAAATAATATTCCATAAAGATTTTTATAATATTTTTAGTTAACCTTTATTTTTTAAACATAATATATTAATTTGAAGATATTTTTGAAATTATTTTTATTTAGAAGAATAAATACATTTAGAATCTTATATAAAGTTATAGTTATGGTTGGCTCATAATTAAATAAGTTAGGATCCAAATATCATAGGGCAAGAGTTCCTTCATAAACTTCTATTATTATATATTCTCTTTGTACTTTCTTTTGTAGATCCTAGAACTTAAACTATATAACATGCATGTGATTTCCTTGATCCACACTATCTTCTTTGTGGTGTCTTTTCTATGTGCATTATTCCTTCTTAGATTTCTCTTCTTGTAAATTCACTAGAGTATTTTTTTTCTTTCATGTAGCCTTCATCTATACTCTATACGCTCCATACTCAAACTATTAGCCTTCATAATTGAACTCTTTTACTTCTAGGAAAAAACCTATCACTCTTTCATCCACATGTACTCCTCTTATGTTGGAGGAAACTACTTCATGGTAGATTATTTCACTTGATTTTTTGTTAGCATCACATTCTTTGAAGATTTATCTTTAAAATCCTTTCTCTAGGTCATGCACAAAAAATTTATATAAATTTTTGTGGTGACTAAATAGATTGATATTGCAAATGGTGGTGTGCCATACCTTTTGGAAATGTATATTTATGATGTTTCTGAAGTACATGGCCTAGACAAACCCCAATAGAATAGGAGATTTGAGGCATACCAATCACCAATTATTTTTGTGCTCGTCTATTGGAGATATCTATAATTCAAGTGCCCAAATCGTTCATGCCACAACTTACACATAGAATTTGCATGAGCAATAAAGGATGATCCTAATGAAGGCTCAAATCCATCAAACTTATACAAGCAGGATCTATGATCAAATACTCAAGTAGCAACAACCTTTTCAAGATTATCTAACTCTCAAATAGTCACATCTTTGGGAGAGAACTCAACAAGCCTTCCATCACCATGCTGACAAATCTAATAAATTGAGAGTATATTTTATGAAATATCAAGAATAAGAAGAACATTATCAATGCAACCATCCTGCATCTGAACTGAGCCTATCCCTAAAACTAGAATTTACGAAGAGTCCCCAACTGCAATGTGAATAGTATGACTATCAGAGAGAGAATCAAGAAGATTTGCATCATGAGTCATGTGATGTGAAGCATTGGAATCAAGAATCCAATTGTCATGGGTAGAGGATAAACCTCTTGCTGCAAGTGCTTGACAGGTTTTCCCAAGGAAGAAGACTTAGGCATGGAAATGTTGTGCTTCCTCATAGCTTCCTCTAATGTTGTGAGCCTCACAAAATAATGTACATCATTATTCCCTAACTTTCCACAAAATGAACAATTATCCTTCTTCTTAAACTTGGAAGATGATTCTCCTAAGTTAGAAGAAGGAGGAGGTGTAGTCTTTTGATCATTCTTCTCCTTAGGCTTGGAGGGATGCTCACCACTTGGAGGAGAATCTATCTTAGGCTTCTTCTTATTCTTACCCTTGTCCTTGGAAGATTTATCCATAAAAGCACGACTCTTAGGAAGAGCATCCATTTGGATCAACTTGGCTTGCTCCCTAGCCAGTCAATCACAAAATACATCAAAAGAAGGCATATGATAAGCATCTCCCATAACATCCATGGTAGAATAGAAGGTGGAGGAAAATACTTGAAATGCACCATGTAGCTTAGACAAGATCAAGAATATACACTCTTTATATGTTTTGTCATGACCACATCCTTTCAACTGCGATGAAATCAAATTGAACTATGCAAGGAAGTCCTGAATCTAGTGGGAAAGGCATCTGGAAAGAGAGAAGTGAGATCAGCTTTGAGTTGCAAGATTCTGAAGGGTGAAAGTACAAAGCTATTTCACACTTTCGGCAAACTTATCAGTTCAAAACTGAATTTAAGTATTTTTAACAAAAAATCATTTTTGGTCAAACATATGATCTTGTAAGATTCATTCTAGCTAAGTTATATGTCTCCAAAAAAAATTCAATTTCTCCTAGTCATGTAAATAACATTTAAAAAAATAAAATAAAAATACCCTTTTGTAGATCCATAAGTGTAGTTTTCAAATATGTGTGTGTGTGTGTGTGTGTGTGTGTGTGTGTGTGTGTGTAAACTATTATTTATATTTTATATTTTATTTTTACTAAAACTAGGTTATCAGCACAAACATATTAGGTTAATTACCATGTCAAGAAAAATACCAAAACTTATTAAAAAAATTTGAAAAAAAAAATGATGCACTAGATAAAAGAATCTATATCGAGATGGTATAATTTTTTTTCTAAATTTTAGATAAATAATCACTATAAAAGTTGGCATCCAATGGAAACAACTATTTTTTAGTACATGCACATTTTAATATTTATTGAAAAATATATATTTATCAAAATTGAAAAAATATATCCATGCACTAAAGTTTAAAGTTATAAATAAACACAAAAAATTTGAAGGAAAAATATAAAAAATTACTATATAAAGATTGACGTCTCATGTAACTTCATTTTTCAAAAATTCATCAGTAATAAAATTATAGAGTAAATTTATAAAAAACTATATTTAAATAATTTTTTAATTTTTCAAAAAAATAAAAAACATAAAATATACTAAAAAATACACATTTTATTAGTTTACATCATTTCAAAATTCAAAACATATATGCCATTTTTTAGTGATTCAAGTTTAAAAGTTGGATCAATGTTGGTTGTTTCCTTTATAAAGTGTGACACAGCTTTGTGCTTTTACCCTGCACTGATTTGCCTTTCCATACAACTCAACAATCTTATCCCACACCTCTTTAGTTGTTGTACACTCCACAATATGAAACAACAAATTATCAGAAATATGGAGACCTATGAGTCCTTTCACCTCATCCATTTTGTTGTGATGAACAAACTTCTCAAATTCCTTAGTGAACTTGGCTTTTTCTGCATCCAACATTTACCAAAGATCTCGAGCTTGCAATAATTGCGTCATCTTAGGCTTCCATGTGTGATAGTTGTGTGGAGTGAGTAGTTCAATCTTCAATTCTGGCATGATGTATAAATGAACACAAAGAGACCAATATGCTAAGTTTATACCCCCCATAATGGATAAAACCAATGATGTGCAATCCCCTAAAAAAACAAACTTTTCTAAAGAAACACTAGATTTGAGGCAAAAAAACTGGCAATAGATTCAATGGAAAAAATTCAGGCTACAAAACTTGCAATTGAAGGCAAAAAATTTCAAAAAAAAAGGTACATGGACCAAGCTCCTAAGCACACCATGCAACAAATTGCTCACAAATCTCTTAAAATAAAAACAACTATCCACACAAGTAAAGCAAGTCACCTCCAAATAGTATGAAACACCACCTTCATGAGCCTTAGCTCATGCAACAATGAAGGTGTCAAAGTATAAAAAGACTATTTTTGACCACTTTCTCACCAATGAGGGAAAATGTTTTGTAGCTAAGTTTAAAAGCAACTTTTTTGCATGCCCAACAAAAGAAGGAAACCCTCAATATTCATTTAGGATCTTCACCAAAACTCTTACAGCAAATCAAATTCCATGAAATTTCCCTTTGCACAACGATGCACCAATGACCAAAAACACCTTCAAACAAAATTTCACGGCCTCCAAAACTGTAGAATCACAACCTGGAACAAAGGATTTGTGACTTGAACAATGAAAATGCCAAGTTCTCCTTCACATGCCACGCCTTCAAAGCAGCCTTCAACTGGATGGCGTGTGCTTGGAAAAGGAACACACCTCCCCTCTCAGACCACTCTTAAACTCCCTCCACTACAACAACAAGCCACCCTAAGAAATGACAAGCTACAAATTTGACGAATAAAAGAGCACGAAAATAAATAAATGGAAAGAGGCACCTCGTTTCAACATAGAAGGATGCTAAGTCCTGTTCACTACCTGACGCTTGTGACCTCTTTTATCATGCCTCATTCATACCATTGCTACCATCCCCAATGTGCATGCTAAAAGATAGAATGAGCTCTATGTTAGTCATCTATGAGAAGGCCGTCTTCTCCACTAGTAACAATAGCCAAAACATCACACCATTTTTAACAAATTAATGCCTAGGTGAAGGGAATCACCTCCATGCCCCTATCACAACCAAAAGGTTGAATTAGGAAAAAGAAATGAATCGTGGGCTGGAATAGATGGAATGACATTTCCATCAAAAAATTTCCTCAAACACTCCAATGAAAACTCTCAACATGGAAGGTGGTTGCAGAAGACAAGCTCTTATACCATGTTAGAGAAAAGCAACTAGCAACATATGCAAACCAAGAGAAACCTTCATGAATGATAGGAGCAACACAAGAGAAGCTATTTCACCAAGAGTGAAGAATGAATAAAAAATGAGATAAGAAATAATGTACAAACCTAGATATTAATAATTTGGGTGTGATGAGGTTGTACGGGAACAACCAACCCAAACTACCTCAATGGTAAAAATTAAAATAGACCTAACAACATTATTAAATAATAACTATCTAATAATGTTAGAAGTCCTAAGTAAACTTAAGACTACTCTAACAACTAATATCAATGAACAAGTGCATACTAAGTTATCTTTGTTGTTCTCAAATTCCATGGATTTAGATGGGGAAATTGTGATGATCCTCCTTATGAGAGTGACTCACCATGTGTTGAACTCGGTGATACTCTTTGTATGATACTTGTTGTAGTCCCTTTAGCTAGTTGTTTTCCTTCCATATATGATGAGAAAGATTGTGATGCAAACGATTTGATTTCTAGATTGGCTCCCATGTGCAGTACCCCTTTTTGTTTTCTTGCACCTATGTGATCTCCTATGTTGTGCTTCTTGATGTGTCTTTATGTTTGTGAGTTTTCTTTGGATGACCCTTGTTGCAAGCTTTGTTGGCACAAGGATACAAAGGAAATGAATTTATTGTGACATTCATCTATTTGTATCTACATTCTTATTTATGTCATGAGCAATTTGTTTTTGTTGTCTTGTATTTTCCTTTTGGGGATGATGTAATGTGTTGAGACATTTAGGTCCATTCCATGTTGACCCAATTTTTTTGTGTTCTCTCTATATGTCATTCTTCTACTGTGTTCATGGTTCCATGAATATCTAGGGAAATGATGTCAATTTTGAGCCTATTTATATTATTATATAAAAGATGTATATTGACCTCGGATCTATGGATCCCTTATGTGATCATCTTTGTGTTGTTTGTGGCATTGCATTGGGAGAAACCCCTTATCATTAGTAAACTTTATTTGGAAACATATCATTGGCATAGGGCTTTCCAAATAAGCTCTCATGACCTTATCATAATGCATTTATAATTTTTCTACCTTAAAGCAATTTCTCATAGCATGTTGTTTAGCAATTACTTTAAGGTGTGGGGATACATTTCATTATGTTCTTCACTTTGTTAACACACATTGGACTTAGTGATGTATTGGCTTAGCATTTTGATCATTTATGTATCACTTTATCAAAGTTATTGGGACTATAACTCTTGGTATGGTTGACATGGGTACACACCTAATGAAAACTATCCTCACTATCCCTTGTGTGTTTCTCACTTTGCTACTCTTTTTGAAAGGCTTGGCTAGCGAATAGCAGGCTTCACTAGATCATTGTACCTTTGGCTCATGATTCACCAAGGTATGTGCAGGATCAAGATGGGCCAAAAAGTGGCAATGGGAAAAAAATTATGTTTTTCATCGACCCAAAAATGCAAAAAATGTGGAGTTGACTTTTTTGTGGCTTGGGTGTCAGTACACACCTCCAAAGCAATGCCCAAACCAAGATCTCCATATTGGATATCTGATTTGGATCATATATCCGATTTGAAGCAAAATATATATACAAAATTTGAGCCTGTTAAAATTATTTCACATTCACAAACAGGTCGTGGGTGCATAGTGAGGAGGTTCTTCGCATATCAAATATTCAATTTATTCGATATCCGTTTTGAAAAGGTTAGATTTTAGATTTTTCTTTGCTTTGATCGAATTTTGAATTAGATTAGTATAATTTCATTTAGTTTTTTATGGACTTTTGTTCAAAATAGGGTTTTTGATTGAATTTTTATGAAAAAATTGAGTTTAGAATGTATTTTGATTAAAAATGAATGTTTTTTATGGATTTTGATTAAAAATGAATCTTTTTTTATGGATTTTGATTTAAAAATAGTGTTGTTTATGTATTTGTATTAAAAATTAGAGAATTTTATAGATTTTTGTTAAAAAGTAGGGTTTTTTTAAAAACTAGGTTATTTTTACAATATTTTCATTTATATTGTCTAATTTCAATTAGATTAATTAGTTTTTAACTTTAATCAGGCATTATGGCTGCTGAGAATGAAAATGCACAAATTCCAAATGATCCACTAGCTGAGAATGAAAATGCACAAATGCCAGACGCTCCACCACCTCCACGGCCATCAATTGAAGAATTAATTGGTGAAAAATTGCAACAATTAAAAGGAATTTCTAAAGTTTATAAGAGAATCCCTCAATTATTTGAGATGTCAAACACATTGAAGGATATAATTAAAAATATAGAAACCCTCTCCACCCAACATAATTCCTTTCATTCGTGGCGAGAAGACATGAGAGAATATTATGCATGTGGATTGTCTTATGATGATGTGAAATATCTCAGAATAACCAAATCCCAAATAGCCTCTTTATTTGTTAACCCCCGCACTGGTTTGCTAGTTAATGTTAATAAACCAACACTTTCTATAAAATGGTTCACACATTGGGACATTGTAGATAAATTTTGGGATCGTTGGTGTATGGTTTTTGATAAACTACCAAACAACAATTGTGATATACCATTTTACTTTATTAACAAATTATATGTTGAGTTTGTGTTAGGGCATCATGTCAATTAATTTGACATTAAACCCTTCCAAGGTGTTGGTGGAGGTATGCCCCAGGATAGACCAGGGGTAGTTAGAGTAGTCCCGCACCCATATGTTCCCCCTCCTCCCCTTCCTCCACCACCTCGAGTATATCATCCAAATATTATGCAGGATGCGACCACACAAACTATCTAGGCTATTCACTCTTTGAGTGGCCTTTTGGTTTCACATGATTCTATAGTATCTTAGCCACATTATGGTGATGTTGGCGATGGTTCGAGTGTTGTTGCATCATCCTCGTCAGGTCCACATATTTGTGTGCCACATAATTACTCCATGTGCCGCCAGATATGCTTGGGTCCTCTTGTACAACCTGTCGAGCATCCCTTGGACACTTCTGATTATGACCTCCATAATATTGACATAATAGATCAGACTCAGGGGAGTGGAGTGCACCCTACAGAGTCCTCTCTTGCTAGAGAGGGGGACATTGGAATAGTGACACGGGTAAGATTTAAGTTGTAAATTCATAACTTGCATTTTTTTAAAAATGAATATTAATAAGAGATAGTATAATGTACTAATATTTATTTACATGGTCTATTTAACAGTTGATGTCTGAGGAGGATCTCACATAGGTGACTAATAGCACCCTTAGGGCCATTTCATTTGGCCTTGACACGCACACAGTATATATTTTTGCACTCACTCGTTTACATTTTTTTATTATATACTTGCTTGTCATTTGAATTGTCACAAATGAAATTATATAATAACTTATATTTTGATCTTATTTTCCTCTTGTAGGAAATACCTAGTGCGAGCGAGGTGCAACCTTGTCCAGATTATGGAAGTGCAATGCTAGATAAGGGGAAGGTAATTGAACTCAAATTCAATTGAATTAAGAATTTGAAGATCTTATATTGATTATACATGCATCGACATAGATTGGTAGATTCATATGTACTTGTCATTTTTATGTATAGGCAGTTATGAGCTATACATCGTTGTTGACAAGTGTGAGCAAGGTGCAGCCTTGTCCAGATTATGGAAGTGCAATGCTAGATAAGGGGAAGGTAATTGAACTCAAATTCAATTGAATTAAGATTTTTAATATCTTATATTGATTATACATACATCAATATAGATTGGTAGTTTCATATGTACTTGTCATTTTTATGTACATGCAGTTATGAGCTATACATCATTGTTGACAAGTGCCACAATGCTTGAAGGAGTACGTATTGGAACACTTGAAGGAGTAGGTGTTGAAACACCTCAAGGAGGAGGTGTCGAAACACCTAAAGGAGATAAAGAAAAAGATTAGCCTAAAGAGGTATGTGTTTATTTTATTTTGTGTTTGGTATTTATATGTTCCTATTATTGACAATTGTATGCTAACTTGGATCAATTTTATGTTTTTGTTCACATATATAGATTGACATTACAAAATTTGGTTTGGTCAGTTCTTTGAGAGGGGTATATTTTAGGACTCCTAACCCTTTGAAGAGATGGATATTTCAGGTAATCAAGATTACAATTTTAGAGTTCAATTATAATTCAATGTATATTGATTTTGATGTTAATTATTCAATTTTAAATCATATAGTATAACTAATCTCAATTGTGGTTTGAATTTTTCTTGTGCAGCTACCTTCAGAGCCAACGAGTGCTACAAAGAGGATCCATTTTGATGATCCACCAGTAGTTTAGGATGAGATAGAAATTTTGGCATGTAAATTTTGAATAGACATCGAGATGGCATATGCCACATTTTGTAAAACTTTGTTTGAGTTGGCGTTGATGCAATTTTTGTATATGGAGATACACTCAAGATTATTGGATAATTTGATATATAGAAGTTGGCAATCAAAATTTAATTTCTTCCTCATATGCATGATTAAACTCTTTCAAAATTTAATCAAGTGAGCAATGGTTAAATATCAATGTACAAGAGCATAAAAAAGAATGGTTGTATTATGTAGTTTATATTCATATCGCTAATTACATTGCATTGCACATCTTTCAAACTCGAAGCATTATTCCACATTGCATAACTAACAACTAGATGCTGATAGATGAAAAAATTTCAATTACAATATAGTTTTTACAAAGTCAACCTAAGAAGTTATGCAATTACTTCACATTACATAACTAATAACTAGGAGCAACTGTCAATTGTATTTTCTTGTCATGGAATTTTATGAGACCACATTTTTTTGAGGTATTTTTTCAAACAATTCACTACCTTGTCTATGCCATCGCATTTTTCATACATGTGTACCAAAGCTTTTTATCAAATAGTTCACTGGCTTGTTGTTATGGCTAAAATCCTAAAACAAGTGCTTTCAAACAAGCTATGGATTGATGCAGAGTGGGGGTGAAAACATATGTGAAAACTACCCTTGACTCCTTTGGACCAAATTTGAGAACCAATAACATACCCTTGTTCTAGGCTAGTGAATTAGCCCTCTTTCACAAAGTGAGTACCCTTTAAACACTTGATCTTCACAAGAACACCTCAAATAATCTTGAGTTGTGTCATAAAACAACAAATTCTAAGATTATTCTACACCTATAGGTCCTTTAGCAGGATGTCCCATGAAACCGTCTATTTACCATGCAAATGCATAGGGTTTATTGAAAGTCCCACTTGCACAAATCCCTTGACCATTCCACTGACTCAGACACCTCTATTATAACCCCAATATTCTTAAACATTAAACAAATTCCCCCACTCTCATTGATTTTAACAAACCCTAGGCTAAAAGCTTCATTTTCATGCAATTTAAGCAATGATTTGCTTAGGACAACAACTCCAAGACTCACAAATCATTTCCCCTTTCTTAAATGGACCTGCACACATTCAAATCATATTGTACACATCCTCTCCACTGAGCCACATGAAAGGTATAGTAGGTGGAGCACTTCAATAATTCATAATTTACTCAAAAATGCAAAATTTGGGTTCACTACTTGCCTTGAGAAAACTTGGCACAAAACTCACAAAAAATGAAAAGAAAGCACTCAAACCAACTTTAAAGGGGTCTCAAGCCTACTGCCCCCAAAATGATCTTATTGATTCTTAACAAAATTACATTCATCAATCCCCAAAATGACTTCCTCAACCTTTTTTAAGACTCTCCCCCACACAAAACAAGCGACCAACTCCCAATAACTGACTTACAAACTAAGTTACCTGTTCGGGTTTGGGGGTTTAGTTTGCCAGTTTGGCTAAAACATTTTTTGGGGGTGGTTCGGTTCGTTTTGGGTTCATTAGTAAAAAAAATGTAAATATATATATATATATATATATATATATATATATATATATATATATATATATATATATATATATATATATATATGTAGCATAGAAGCATGAAATAGGATTAGAATATCACATAACATCATATAAAAAACAAAACCACCATAAAATTGAATGCCATTTAAAACATGCATGATAAATATTCATCATTGAAACTTTAATTGTGGTTGCTTGATATACAGAGTCTATTGATGCCAAGGTTCAATTTATATGATTTTGAAAAAAGAAGCCAATTGAGTAGAGTTATCAGCATTCTTTAGAAATAATAAGAATTTATTTAGTACACTAGCCATTTTGATGTCTTCTTGCAATCTCAAATGCTAAATCTATGAAGAATTTAACTCTGCTTCCCACTAGTTTCCATTAAAAAGAAAGCAACAAGCTATAGTCTCATGGCTTTTTTTCACACGAAAATCAGTGTTGGAGTTCAGTTGGAGGTTAAAAACTACTTGTAACTACATAAATAAATCTTGTTCTACAACTTGTATGACCTAACCAACTATTCCATCATGTCCAGATGGTTACATTTAGGTTAGGTATGGTCCCCTTTTGCAACCAAATCAGCCGAAGCAGTTCGAGCTATGTTCAATCAACGAAATCCCTTAAGAGTCCAATGTGCAAAAGGGCAACAATCTTTGATGGATTGTTTCTTGAAAATTGTGATTCCTACAAACTTTTTGTTTAAGGCTATGGGATCGTGTTGGGCCCCTCTACAATAACCTCTCTTGGTTTTTGCTATCTCGGAGGTGTTTTCCCGTGGTGGAAAGTTTTCAGGTGAGGGAAAAGTTGTTAGATGTAAGCTGTGTAAAGTTGCAAAGTGGTGCAACTTTCATTTAGCAACTCGTACGACCAAATGGACTATTCCAACACATCCATATGGGTACTTTTACGCTAGGTATGGTCCTCTTTTACACCCAAATACGTTGAATCACTTTGAGCTACATTGGATCGACTATTTCCCTTAAGAGTCCAAAATGCTAAAAGGTAGAAATATTTGAAGGGCTATTTCTCAAAAACCATGATGTTTACAGACTCTTCATTTGAGGTTATGGAATCTTGTTTGGCCCATCTACAATAACCTCTCTCATTTTTTTCTATCTTGGAGGCATTTTCTTGTGGTGGAAAGTTTTCAGCTGAGAGAAAGGTTGTCAGATGCAAGCAGTGTAAAGTTGCAAAGTGGTGCAACATTCATTCAACAACTCGTACGACCAAACAGACTATTCCAACATGTCTGGATGGGTACATTTATGCTAGGGATGGTCCTCTTTTGCAACCAAATACGACGAATCACTCCAAGCTACATTGGACCGACGATTTCCCTTAAGAGTCCAAAGTGCTAAAAGGAAATAATCTTTGAAGGGCTATTTCTCATAAACCGTGATGTTTACAGACTATTTGTTTAAGGCTATGGGATTTTTTTTGGACCATCTACAATAACCTCTCTCAATTTTTTCTATCTTGGAGGTGTTTTCCCGTGGTGACAAATTTTTAGTTGAGGGAAAAGTTGTCAGATGCAAGCAATGTAAAGTTGCAAAGTGGTGCAACTTTCATTTAGCAACTCATACAACCAAATGGATTGTTCCAACACGTCCAGATGGGTACGTTTACATTAGGGATGGTCCTCTTTTGCAACCAAATATGTCGAATCACTCTGAGCTACATTGGACCGATGATTTCCCTTAAGAATCCAAAGTGCCAAAAGGAAACAATCTTTGAAGGGCTATTTCTCAGAAACCGTAACATTTACAGACTCTTCGTTTGAGGCTATGGAATTGTGTTTGTCCCATCTACAATAACCTCTCTCAGTTTTTTAATCTTGGAGGTGTTTTCTTGTGGTGGTAAGTTTTTAGCTAAAGGAAAAGTTGTCAAATGCAAGCAGTGTAAAGTTGCAAAGTGGTGCAACTTTCATTCAGCAACTTGTACGCCCAAACAAACCATTCCAACACGTCCGAATGGGTATGTTTATGCTAGGGATGGTCCTCTTTTGCACCCAAATACGTTGAATCACTTCGAGCTACATTGGACTAACGATTTCCCTTAAGAGTCCAAAGTACTAAAATGCCATGCCATCTATTATACAGTCTATAGTTTGATGGTATGGCCATGGTATATTTGATTAGGACTGTATAAGGTGACTATGTGAGTTTAGAGAGATGGAAATGTATGTACTTGAGTTGGTGAGTTGCCATGCAAGGCGAAACTGAGTGAAATTAGGTGAAAATTTGATGCAGACACAAGGGCACAATCACAAAATCTTTGCAACCTACCTATTTGAGGCATATAACAAGATTATTCTAACCTCTTTGGACAGTCCAAAACTCCCTTAAAACTTGACAAGCAACTAAATACACATTTCCCTCTTTAACCCCCTTAAACCCTTGTAATAGTGAGAAACTAGTTTTTATCCAATTACTCCACAATTTTCCAAAACACTAGACCAACACATGAATGATTCAAACACCCATATCCAAGTTACACAACATATATGAGAAAAAACATAGACTCCTTTGGACCAAAATTGACTTCCTATACATTCACCCTTGAAAAGGCTACTTAATTAGCCCCAAAATGCAAAGAAACATACCTTCAAACACCACACAGACCCCTGAAACCTTGGGGAAGCAAATAAATTTCCAAGAAAACAAAGATTCTGCAATTGGATTCCATTTGTATGAACATGTAACCATCAAATCAGAAAACCCTTGTTTTTAGTGTAATTCTTGAGGGTTTATTTGATGTAGCACTTCCACAACCTTTCAGACTCTGCCACCACCTTAGAAACCTTTATTTAGGCCCCAATATGCTTAGAAAACCAAGAAACTTTTGGTATCTCAGATATTTTTGCAAACCCTAGGGTAAAATCTCTATTTTCAAGTGAAAAAAACAACCATTTTTAGACCTTTAACTCTTCATTTTATTTCAAAACCTAGTTCTCCATGCCTTCCACTCTTGAAATATCATTTCCTAAACCCTACCAACTCATCCCACTAAGTCACATTGGCACATAGTAGGTGGGATGAGATTCAAGCCATTAAAATTGCAAAACTCTTATTCCCCTGTTTAGGAACCCGTCTAGAGAATGTCTAAGTTTTGAGGCACAAAATGAATAAAGAAACCCTCTATTAAGAAGTCAGAATAAATTCAAGACATGTAATAAAATTTCTACATAAATTTTTGATACAAAAATGCTTGAATGGCCTGTGCACAGGCAAAAAACACAAGAAAAACAATAAAATCTGAACTGAGCAATTGAAACTTTATTGATTCAAAGAAAAAAACTCCTTCAACCAAACCTATCTTGAGCCCTTGAAGACCTTAAGTACATTTCTATTTCTTGGAATCCAACTCCCAATGCATTTAAACACCAATCTTAACTGAATTTTGAAACCTTAATGACCGTTGAAGGCCAAAATACAAACATTTTTCACATTAATATGACTCATAATGAAATGTTGCACTTTTCCACTTCTAACTTTACTAAGACCTCACTTAATGGCTTGAAATAGCATCATTACATGTTCAAAACACTGTTGTTTCTTTTCCCTAAACAAATTTACTAATTTTTCCTTCAAAGGCTACAAAGCAACAACTAGGACAAGTTGGGATCTCCATGTTTTTTTGACCCTAAAACCTAAAAAATCCTCCTAATACATGACCATTGATCCTATTAGATCTCATTGAAGATAAAAACTCAAAATATTAACACTTTACTCATTGAAATGATCCACAATGATATTGTGGTGTAGGTGCTCCTGCACCAAAAATGGTGGTTACAACTTGCTAATGTCAATGAAACGTGGGGGCAACAAGATTTAAGGTTGGATCAAGCTTGTGCAGATCCTAATAGACATGTTTGATGAATTTATAGGGTTTAGCAAGGTTGAAAACATTGATTTCCTTAAAAACCTCATGAAAGTTGCTAAAAATGAAGTTGCACCCAAGTTGGATTTGAGGAGAAAAAGTGGAAAGCCACTATAATTTATTATATATAAATAGGAGATATTACAAAACCTGGTTCAAACGAGCATACTGACAGGAAAGAACTAGGAAGAAAACCTTTGGTTGTAGCTCGATTAAGTATACAAATTTATTACAGAATTGTCCCAATAACAATAACAAAGCATACACCTATATGCCGAATTCAACCTATGAGTTTCCAAAATACATACCCCTTTACATTTTAAACATACCCTTTATACAATGCCAAACATTTGATCCATATTTCAAAAAACATCACTGGGTATAGATTATTCCTATACACAATTATGACCTTTTTTACATTGTTTCCAATTTGAGAATTCAAATTTTACAAAATTTTCATATTAGAGGCATTCAGGGCACAATCTTCCACAATAGTAGTATGTTCACATTCTAGACTGACAAGCACCTATACAAACCATCAAGGTAGCTTAGAATAACCAATCTATATTATTCTAAATGACCTACAATATGATGATATGGTAATGCAAACTATAAAAAATGCTTAGAATAACCAATCTATATTGTTGTAATCTGTCACATACCTCTCTGAAAGGATCAGAGTTGGCTATTGTTGCAGTAGGTCCATGATGAATCATGCCAGGAATATCACAAAAGTGGGAAAATGAGAAATCTATATTGTCACAATAGAAAAGATGCTTAGACTAACAAATCTATATTAATCTAAACAACATGAATGATGATGAATTGGTGATGCAAACTATAAATATGCTTAGAATAACCAATCTATATTATTCTAAATGAAACAAAATATGATGAGATGGTAATGCAAACTATAAAAGGCACTTAAAATCACAAATCTATATTGTGGATTATCTGTTGCATACCTCTTTGAAAGGATCAGAGCTGGTTATTGTTGCAGCAGGTCCATGATCAATCGTGCCAGGAATATCACAAAAGTGGGAAAATGAGAAATCTATATTGTCACAATAGAAAAGATGCTTAGACTAACAAATCTATATTAATCTAAACAATTTGAATGATGATGAGTTGGTGATGCAAACTATAAAAGATGCTTAGATAACCAATCTATATTGTTCTAATTTTTCTCATTCCTCTTCGAAAGGATCAGAGCTAGCTATTGTTGTAGTAGGTCCATGATCAATCTTGCCAAAAATATCGCAAAAGTGCATACAAAATATCACTATTAAAGACACCTACATTGCAATAGTATATAAAATACCAGTATTAAATAAAGAACACTAATGAACTTAATAATAATGAACATAAGCATTGTACCTTCCATTCTTGAAAATGCTATTCAAGTGTGCTTGAAGGGTCATCTCTTTGCTTAAGAGTATCCAATATTGCTTCATGATCAGCATTACTAAGTGTCCATAGTTGTTTTGTCTTTGGTCTAGAACGATGCTTCAACAACTTAACATTTGTTGCTATAACAAGGTGCACGAATTCATGAGAATGGTTTATTGTTTCTCATAGTCTTCAAATGCAGGTTTTCCATTCTTTCTAATCATGTATGTTCACAACCAAGTTCCTGCAACCACAATTGAACCTGTAGGATACATGAAACCATCATCATCTTCCATCGATTGTGTTAGCTTATGCTTTACCCGCACACATTGAGCCAACTAATAGTCTGATCTCTCTTCATTCCTCTGTGCTGCAACAACTACAAAAACATGTCCTGGCTGTAGTAGATTTGAAAGCAGGTCGTAATCAACTGAACTTTCCATTGTGTCATTTGTCATGGACATTGTTTGAGATAAAGGAGTTAGATACTATGGTGTACCGATGTATCACCCACTCATGACTCACATTGATACCACTCGCGGAATACAACTCTAACAAAACAAGCCAAATCTAGGTGTCCAAATGGTCCATGTGCCTACATCCGAGCTTATGAATGCATCTTTGAAGAATCTTTGATTGTATGACAATCAATCTACCTCCACTTGTACCCTCCTCAATGAACCAAAAGAATTTGTGCATTGTTGAATCAAGTGTCCCTCCACAGCTGAAAATGTTGAACTACACCAATCAACAATAGAATGTGCATCATTGAATTTTCTCCTGAAATCTTCAATTGCTCCTTAACTAGAGCTCTCTTTACACATGCACCTGCTATCATGCTCCCCTTTCCCATGTCCAACTTCAAAAAAACTACAAAAATGAGGTAGACCCCTCTCTACATGCATTCTACTCAACCAATAAAACATACGAGCATTCTTGAATTGACCTGTGCAATTATCTGACCAAATTAGATGTCGACCCAGTGCTATATCATGCTCCTACAAGAATTCAAAAAAATTCTTGAAATAATGTTGGACATGCTCGGACGAGTGAGATCTATCATCACTCATATAAAAATGATACTCTCCAATTATCTTTTGATCCTCCTCTGTACTATCAGGTGCATGTCTAAACATTATGTGGACAAAAATAGCAATTTGAATGGAATTGTAATACTAAGATTGTACCTCATTTTGTGGTTGCAATGTGTAGTTTTCTGCAAAATCAACCACTGATATAGTAGTGCCAATTGTAAAAGAGTCCTTACACATCCTAAATTGTTGATCCAACCATTGAGACCTATGACTAGGCCTTGCATACTTGTAGAAAATATTGTCCTTAAAATCTAAAATAAAATCAGCATGTTCACTGCATTCTTTTGTAACCAAGTCACATCCAGAACCTTTGCCTTCACTTTGCAAAGTATATTTGACTATCTCATATCTCCTTTTCTCAACCAGCTTATTTCCAAATTCATATTCAGAACTCTCATGAAAACATTGAAAAAACTTTGACATGCCACCACATTGTGAGCACTTTGCATTTAAATCATCATTTCTATAGAAAAAGCAACCACCATCTCTAGAACATAAAAAATAGATCTAGCAAGTCCCTTGATGATAGAGGAAGATGCTTTGCACCACGCTCCTACAAAATTTCATTAGTATGCAAAGTAGAATGGATATAGCATAATAGCTCATGGTACATTGAAAACTCCACATGGTATTTGCAACAACAAGTATTACGAATCTTAAGAGGCACACAATAAAATGGCTTCAAACCCTTAAAATTTATTTGTGAGATTTCCATATTTGGATGTGTTTCAATAAAAAATTTGAACAACATTGTTTGGCTTAATTCCAAGAAATGTTTAGGATGTGTTGTACGGTCTTGATTTCCAATTCTTAACTTTAAAACATCCTTTGCATTGGGTGATACTATAGAGTTATCATGCAAAAATTGTTGAATTACCTACTTTACATTATCGGTTAGCTTCTTATCAACACACAGAAACCTCCCGAAAAAAGCCCATGTATCATTTTGAATAGGATCATCTATTCTTTCTCTTCTTGTGAGTGCTCTCTCCAAAGTTTTACGATGTATGTCAAAATCAATACAAGTTTGTCTCATAAAGTGAGCCTTTTTCAATTGATGGCTTACTAGGGCAGTTGTAATGAATCTCCGAGCAACTCTCTTATCCTTTTCCTTGTTATTTTTTCCAATAGACTTGAGAGCATTAAAATATTTTTGGCGATAATAGAATTTTTTTTGGTCTTCTTGTTCAAACGAATCTTCAATTTGGCTAGCAAATGTCTGATCTTTTGCATCTTGAGCAATTGTACAAAAATTTGGCATTGCTCGGTCAATGTCTTATTGCTAAAATATTGGTTGAAAAGTCTTCTAGCCCACAACCGAACAGTTTGTGTTGACCTCTTGCCTTCAAAATTGTTTTTAATTTTTCTCATCAAATTCAAGTAACCATTTATGGGTTCTTGAAGGTCTTGAATTTGGAATATGTCTTTATTCCACACAAGGTTCTTCATTTCTCATGTAATCTGGTGAAACATAATTTACACTTGCTTCAATATTATGTTCAAAATCTTCATTTCCAACATTTTCACCTTAAACATTTTCAATATCAATTTGAATAATTTCATTCCCAATTTCAATATCATGTTCAACATCTTCAAATCCAACATTTTCACCTTGAACATTTTCATTATCAATTTCAATATTTTCATTTCCAATTTCAATATCATGTTCAACATCTTCAAATCCAACATTTTCACCTTGAACATTTTCATTATCAATTTCAATATTTTCATTCTCAATTTGAATATCATGTTCAACATCTTCAACTCCAATATATTCACCTTGAATATTTTCACCTTGAACATCTTCAATTTCCTCTTCACTTGAAAGGCCATAGGGGAACTTAGGTTCACCAATATTTAACATACCTTGTCTTCTCTTCCTATGACCTTCTCTATCTCTTTGTCTATATGCGTCAATTTGTTCTTTTGTAAGCTTTCTCTTACATTTT
>VDFB02252616.1:72304963-72327181 GCA_007258455.2 Sequoia sempervirens
TCAGATATCTAATATTTTTGACACAAAATTTAATGCATAGGGATTAGCCTCAGGCTTGCTTTGGATTTTGGTTCGGATCTGCCAATCCTAAGAATTCAACACAAAAAATGTGTTTAACAACTTACCTTGCTTTTCCAGACTTCACGCATATGGCTGATGACTTTTTTTTACTCAAAATTGATTAAACGAAAAGGATTTCTAAAGGATCTTCTCATCTTTCCACCAATATAAATTATTATACTTTAGTTTGAATCTAATAAATAATTATTATTCATTTTCTAGTAGAATTACGACTAAAGTCCTGATTGATAGCTTGATTGAAAAATATTTATAACTTTCAAACGATATCACATTTTTTGAATTCAAAACATGTGTCACATTCTACGCTTTGCATACTATAGGATTAAAAAAAATATGAATTTCATGAAGTTTTGACCAAGTTAAGGTGGTCAGACATACGAGTTTTTATATTTTTGAAAAGTTGTAATTAAAAATTCATAATTAATTATTTACTTGGAAAAAAAATATAAAAAAATATGCATCACATCCAGACATGAGTCCTCTACTTATATCTAAAATCTTATAAAAAAAAATTATGATTTTATTATGGTTAGGGTGGTCAGACAGACACCTACTTCTTATCTTTTCCCTAAAATTTAAGTACTACTACATTGTAATTTCAATTTTTCACCAAATAGAATTTTTTTTAGAAAAATAAATCTAGTAGTTTAGAAACTACATTCAATTTCCCACAGATTCTATTCTTACATATTTTTGAAATAATATAGATAACTTATTCAATTTTTTACGTCAAGTTGCCTAACTTTGATTTTTCTGAATTTTCATTGCCACTTAAGGTCTTGTATTTTCCATGATGATCCTGCACATACCCACCTAGAAAATATTAGACTTTGTTAGCTTGTGAGTCATGAGCATCTTAGGTATGGATCTTACTAATATTTATGTGGAGTTTGCTAGTTTGTGATTTTCATACCCTCCTTTTGTGTTCATGTTGTGTCTTGCCATGTATGTTTTGTGTTATCCTTTTGCATTTCATTCATGTGTGTTCCTTTTCCCTTATTTTTTCTTGTCATAGGATCTTAAATCCTAGGGGCTTGTACACTCCTCCTAGATTTATTTTCATCATATCTCTTCAACATTTGGATAATTGGACCCCTCTTGAAATATTTCTACTTTAGTGTGTCTTAGTGTAAGTTCATATTCTCAATAAAGTGGGGGCTAAATGTAGCATCATAAATTGTCACCCTTGACAATTTTTCACACTATGTTTTTCTCTCCCCTTGGTGATTGGACCAAATAGTACAACTAATTTCCTAAATTATGTATCTCATGGCCTATTTTAACACTTATCAAGAAATCAAATATGCAAGATCCAAGCATACACTTATATTTTTCTCCTAGCACTTTGGATCCCAAAAATTGAGGGATCTATACTAGGGAACCCTTGCACTCTAGTCCCCTTAATGTGGCCCCAAAATTTGATGTGTTGGTGAATATTTGAAATTTAAATTTTTATTGTCAACTATCAAGATTTAATTTTCAAGAAATTAGAGCAATTTCATATAAATACTAAGTATTTTCACAATTTCAAGGGACAATTATGATCAAGCAATTTTGGAGAGCAATTATCATACTTCAAGATCCAATTCAAGAGCAGTGAAGAGTGGAATTTAGAGAGTTATTGCAACATTTCATCATCAAAGGATCATGTCAAGTTTGATGTGATTTTGTTCATGTTTATTCATACATTTTGTCTGTGAGGACTAACCCTTGTAGGTCTTCAAAGCAAATCAAGCTAAATTGTAATAAAGCCTTGAGGAGATGTGTGTGACTTCAATCCTTTAAGGAGATCAAATTTGATAGGTAAGTTGGATTCTATTGTTGATTCACCATTCATTTATCATTTACCTTCTATCCCTCAAAAGGATAATCTCTCTTTCATCAAATTTTCCATTGTGGAGGTGGAAACACAATCACGATGTTTAATTGAGGAAAGCCCCTATATATGGCACAACCCTTCTCTCCTTTTGAATGTGCAGGTATAGATTTGAAGAGGATTGAAGAAATATTTTATGGCAATTCACTCATTCATATATTCAATCCCAATTGGGTACTTGATTGGGTACAGATTGGGTACTTGAGGACTACAAAATCACATTTCAATTTTAGACACCTAGACTAGGGTGTCCTTGCACCCTAATCCACCCAAAATTATCTCATATTTGAAGTATAGGTTCACACATGTCTTCTCACTTCATTTTTGGTCCTTAAATCTGACTTTTAGTTTCCAGTTTTTTTGTATTTATATCATAATAGTGCATTTTCATAGTGATTTAGTTGCATCATTGCATTTTCATTTCAAATCCATTTCCAATTATTATCAATCACACAAAACACAAAATACAAGAGGGGTTGATTGACTCACCTAAAAGGTTACAAGTCAATTTTATCCTTAAGCCCCTATTATCCAATGTTATAGTAGCAAAAAGTGCCTATATCCTAGGTGAAGTCCCAGGGTTTCACTTTTGCACTTTAACAAGAGGTAATTGAATATACCTTTAGCTAAAGAGAGGTCATAATAGAACCATTCCTCTTTCTTACTACACAATCATCTACACAATTTTTCCAAAAAAAATCTATTTTTTTCCACATAATTGTAGATATTTATAGACTTTCAATATTTAATCGAGGATTGAATACAAGTTTGGCTTCATATAGCTTCACATTTATCTATGTCAATTCCAATTCGACCCTAATCCCTTTACTTTCTTCTCTAAAAAAAACATGTGGAATTTATTAACTATTTGTAAAGCTCTAACAAGCCCAATTTGTCACTCATATATCTTGAGGGAAAATAAGTTTCCTTATAACATCCTCCCACTTCGATGTATAAAATGTGTGGAATTGAATATAACAATTTCCAAATCTACATATTTTATTTGTGCTTCTACTAAGATCCTTTTAACAAATCCCCCTTCCAAATTTTGATTATTTAAAACACTAGAACATTATTTACTCTTCCAAATTTTTATGTAGCTACCCCATTGCACCAAATCATTGTAGTCAAGAAAATCATTGTTTGACAAGCTATAGACAATAAATGAATTCATGTAGAATTTATTTGTTGTCAACACCTTGGAGATTTGGTCTTATATATTGCCTTACTAATAGCTGTTGACTAATCAATGAATAATTTCCTTGACAACAGTTTATAAAAATTAATATATACATCCAAGGCTAAGATTCTTTAGCATCTTCCTATCCTGTGACCCTACTTATCATTTGAAGTGACATAACCATTCACCTCTTCCACAAAATCACTTCTACATTTTTTGTAGGAATTCTAGGCACAATAGATTAGAATTTTGAAGTCATCTTATTCATTATATCCAAACACTTATTTGTGTTGCTATCATAACTTGATCTTGAGTTGAATCTATAGAAAGACATGTATATTGATCTCTTACAGGAAGTGTGAATTTCTCTTATATGTATTGAGTCTAGGATAGAAATTTAGGATTTCTACTAGCATCTCTATTTTTCCTTTAATTAGAGTTGTTGTGTTGGGAACATGTCAAAACCAAGTCCACTAATTGCATGGATACTAGGAAACTTGTTGCCTCTACCATTCCGCTAGCTTTAATGTTTTGGATCTGAGTAGACATGTTAGTTGCATGTATTTCTAAACTTGCATGAAAGTCTTCTAAAGGCCTACATTTCTCAAGTATGTATCCAAAATATTTTCCAAGTCTGAATATAATTTTGAGGGAAGACCAACTACTTTGAACTCGTATTTCATATTTTTCAAAGATGTCATTCTTTTCACAATAGTACTTACAAATTAACTTAAGTGAAGATTGTGTAATATTACAATATAATAATACCTAACTCATCGAATAAAATTCCACTTATAATTAAATAATATTCAATTATACCACTTATGAGATTATTTTGTGTTTAAAAGTCTTAAATTTTTCATTCTTAGAGATTAAAACCTTCCATTTCAGTATTTTGTCACATTGTTAGAAACTAAACTTGGTTGGCAATTTGCAATTTTGTAGATCGAGGTTCCGCAGGCTTGTAGTTTGGACATACTTACAAATTGCAAAGTCGGTCGACATTCTTCGACGCAACTTAGTAAATGATGCTGACTTGCTAATTACAAAAATACAAAATGAGGTCTCTCGCCTCATGCCTCGTGGTGCTAATACGCTTTTTATAAAACTCAAAAATTATCTTAGTTTTTCATCTTCCACACCGGCACGTGGCGTCAGCTTGTGTTTTGCAAGAATTATAAGATTATGGTGCATGTTGACTTACATTTTTGCAACATGTTATTTTTCTAAGTAGACATTGCTTGTTCACTCCACTTGCACATCGACATGCAATGCCAACTTGCAATATACAATTTTTGTAGTGCAACGCTTGATGTCAATCTAGTGATTGCAAGGGTTTCAAATTGGCTAGGAATTGGTGGATTAGCCAACATATGGTATCGACTTATAGCATGCAAGTTTTGTAAACTGCAAAATAGGTGAGGTTTGTCAAGATCAAAACTCAAATTTTTTTATTCAAAGGAGTTTCCAATCAATTTATAGACAAAGAAATGGGATTTTGAAGTGATTTTTCAAATGTCTTAAAATTAGGGTATGATCTTTGAAAAGTCAAACTTTGGGATTTGAATTTCTGATTTAAACAAGTTTCTTTTTAAATCTAAATAAAAAATAAACTTTAAACACTTGATTTACAAGATTAAACAAATGGTTTGCAACAAAAAATCCATTTAAACAATAGAAAATTGACAATTCTAAACTCAACTAAAACCCTAAGTTTCCTAAAATGAAAGGGTGAGAAATTTAGATAGAATTTGAAATTCACAAAAGAAATTTGATTAAATGATTCAAAATCAAGAGGAGGATGAAGCCGTTGAAGAACTGGAACAAATTGTAGAGCAAGAAATGAAAAATGATGTTTAAATTGGATTTATTTTGGATTCTAAAACTAGTTCACACTAGTACCATTAATGCTCACCAACTAGCTCCAAAGAATAATAAGATTTACACATTGACATTCCAAACTTTAAAAAATTGATGCAACTTACACTTCAACATATAAAATGACTTTAGAGAATATAAATATATTTGTTATTTATAGAAGAAGAAAATTAAAAAAAAACTTGTCAAGTATTAATGACTTCAAAATTCTCTTTAGACAAATAAATAATAAGAAAATAAAACCTAAAGTAAAACTTCTAGACTTTAAAGAATGATCTCACTCCGAATGGAAAGCTCAGATCCCAAAATTTCAAATTTTAAAGAGGTGTTGTAAGTTGGAACAACACCATGCATAGACCCTTAATCTAAATCAATTTGTGAACATATAACCTCTTATAATAAAGAAAAGTGTACACTAAGGATGGGGGTTAAAAACTACAAAACATTGAATGGACTCCTTCAGCGTTGAGTCTAGAAACTAGTTTGAGTATTGTATTTGAATGGAAATGCCTCTCACCAGATTCTTAAGTCTTGAAGCATTGTCCTTAAGCAAGCGTAAACAAAAGTGTAAGGAAACTTTGCAGCCATGAAATGACAATTTCCACATAACCCAAATCTGAAAACATACAAGTAAAATACTCAACATCAACATGCAAGAGAATAGACAACATACCCATCAAAGATGACACAAGATATACCCTAGGAAAACCCTCAAGAAGGAAAAACCTAGCCTCCAAAAGCATCCACACTCCATGTATTATTCAGCAATGAAACCCATTACAATACATCTGCAGAGACTCCATCAACACTTCTAAAGCACAAGCTATCCATGCATTCCATGTGACCAAGCATGAATCCACACATCCCATGCCATGCTTCAAATGCTCACACATGCACAAGCTCAACCTGCTAACCTGCAGCAATTTGTCCAACCTTGACCAACTTTTGATCCAACCCTAAACAACTACCCATGTGATTGCTTTTATAGAAACAAGCTCCCACAAAACCACCAAGTGGTATTACATAAACCATGTGCCCAAAATACTACAACATGTGACCCCACATTTAATATTGGGTACTTTATTATTTTATTATTCCCCTAATATTAAATAATTACATTTTACAATTATGTCCCAATCTTACATACAACAAAGTGGCCCCAACATTATAACTTCTTGTGATGCACGTCCATCTAGGAACCCCTAGGTGCACCACACACATAATAATAAATAAATAAAACATTACAAAAATTATGCAAGGTGTACAACACCTAATTCTAACAATCTCCCACTTGTTGTATACATTGCATAAGGGGTAACAAATAAACTCCATAGGCAACATGTACCATCCTGGAATCCAAGTGCTCCATGTGCTCCATCAAGATACTTGTAACAAGAACCAAGGTGACCACCATCTCATCCATGAATGCTCCCATCCTCCACCATGCAAACTGCACTTAGACAAGAACACATCCAAAGAGACGTCACACTAACTGTCACAAAGAAGCATAAACCTGCCTCAACCTGATATCTCAAAACACAAACACTAAATCCAACATGCACCAGTAGCTGTCAAGAATAAATCACCATAGCTGAAATGGCATCCACAGCAAATGCCAACACATCCAACTATCCATACCTCTAAGGTATACATAACATAGTAAACTCATGCCAACACAACATATCCACCCATGAACCATAATAACAAACTCCATGTGCAAACCTGTCAAAAATGACATACACATCCAAGAGCTCCCACTGCATGGGCAATGTCAAGATGAATGCAAACCTGGAATGAGCGCATTCAACGCGTTGCTTCGTTAACATCCCAAAAAAGGCACCATCACAAAGGCATACCAAATCTATTACCAACATCTCATAGAAATAAACATGTAGTACCAAGGAACATCCACAATGATAAGCAAAACCTGCAAACCAAACACGTGTAGCATGTCCTCCTACACACACACCTCTAAATGCCAACTGTGTCAAGTATGATCTCCTCCATAACACTCCAAAACAAAATCCATAACAACATCCATCCATCCAATCGCCAAGATCAAAGATAACATATGTAACTAACATGGATGTAAGCATCTCAAAACAAGAAGATCAAACTCAAAGTAATCATTCCTAAACCAAGGAAATCAGCCCAATATAACCATCTCCTAAACTCAACATGTACAAGGAGATAAACATGCCAACACTCCTCAAATGAACCCTCCAGAACCAAATACCCATGGCTCAAGATCCATATCCATGAGAAGACAAAGCATAAACATAATGCACCTGAAAGAATAATGGGCAATACCTCTCAAGTGAACCGCCGAGTAAACCAAGAGTGGGGAATGAGAATGTTCCTCCAGGATATCCAAGTCATCATGACTCAACCAAGAACACTCTCCTCTTCGGTCCACGTTGAACTCACATCCAACCAAGGTGTAGGCTCCCTCGGACTTCCTGCTAAAACCTCATCAAGAGTAACCATCTCAAAAACATGTCTCTAATCACAAGAGAACACCAAGCCTCACCTATGTCTCCAAGTATCCATGAGCACCTGTAACCAATCAATCCATGCTAAACACCAAGCAAATGATCAATGTACTCAATACAAAGAGAACCAACCAAGATCAAAATCATAGCTCCAATTGCAGAATCAAGAACATAAACATGACACCATGATCTCACATCCTCTCAAAAGAAGATCACATGAATAAATCATCATAACATGTACCATTCCACAACTCTAAACTAGTAATCAAGAGTATACCATGACATAATAACAAAACCATCCTATAACCAAGGATCACCTGTCAAAACCAACAAGTCATAAATAATACCTCAACATCTCCAACACCTGATGTCAAAGAACTCTCACTGTAGCACACAGAATCCAAGGGCTCCTCCATGACACCAAAGATCACCTGCTAAAGACAACCATCCATAATCAACAATGGATCCACATCATTGCCAAATGCTCCCACTGAACCGTGATACCGAGCAATCCCATGGCACCATGATCACAAAACCAACACTGTCATAAGCTCACACAAAAAACCTGTGAATCCAAACTCTCAATGACAATATGATAACCATCCTCTAAAGCAAGAAGATACACCACCAAACCATCATATCCATCACTGCCAAACCATCACTATCACAAACTCCCACTGAACCGTGTAACCAAGCTATCCATGACATCGTGATACCAATCTCCTAAACCCAAGAAGATACATCGCCACAACCATAATCAAGAACCAATACAATACCACCAATCAATGCACCTGCATAAAACCATCATAACATGCCAAAGTCTTTAATGCACAAGAAACATCCATGACATCATGATCACCACCAAATGTACCAACAAATCAACCCAACCATGTCCACATATCTGCATAATCATAGTCAACTATATATATCTCATATTATGACTATACCTGGTAATACCATCTCACCTCCTCAACATGACAACCAAATTAGCAAACCAAGTGACTAAACCAAGCCACTAAAACCGATCATGCATCAACACTGAAATATCAATGGGCAAAGACAACCCATATCCAAGTCATAGGTGCAACAAGTAAGTATAGACCACCTACAACATTAAACAACTTGTAGATACAACAATGCAACATACATGTTGATAACCATGTCAAAAGTATAATAATTTGAGATGTACAACTGAGCATACAATGAATCCAATATCAAATATCCCAAATCTGACAATCCATAAGCTCATAATAACACCATAGTCAAAGAGACCCATAAACAGCTCAGATGAAAAAAAAATAGTAAATAAACCATGCCAAAATATCTCCAAACCTGATCCATTGTAAAGTACTCTGAACAAGCTTTCCATTGACTATTCGAAGTCCAAAATCCGACTCCGTATGCACCCAATATGCCCTCTCAAAGCTAAAAATAAACATCTGACTTCAACCAAGCAAAACACTGTCAAAATTGCAAAATCATGGAACAAAACCTGTACCACTGTGTAGTGCTTGGAACTAGCTTTCCAACGACTATAAGAAGTCGAAAATCAGATAAGCTGGGTGAAAGTTATGCACGTTTGAAAAAAACTGCTATATTTTGTCCTCTAGGTGGTTCTCCGGTGGTGTTTGGGTGGCGCGCCGATGGTGGGTGAGCGGCGGATTCCAAAATCAATTTAAATACAATTTAATTTTCCAAATTTAAAAATTTCTCCATCCCCTGCGTACGGACCCAACGCAATATCAAATCTGGCTTAATTTTTTTTCTCTGTAACCAAAATAGGGCAAGTTATATGTCAAAATTTCTCCCTCAGCCACCCTGAATCCAACCATGAGGTCCATTTTGCCCCAGGAGGTCATCTGTGAAATTTCACTCCCAAAACCCTCATATGAATACATAACCAAGAAACCCTATTTTTGCCAAAAATTTTCACACCCCAAATCTGCAAACAACCCATCATAACAGCAAACCCAAAACCCTCAGATCTACAATAAAACACCTGCAAAACCCTATATCTTGCCATTGTCTTTTATTCTCTCATGCAACTTAGGGTTATCCAATCCAATAACCAAAGCTCTGATACCACTTGTAAGGAAACTTTGCAGCCATGAAATAACAATTTCCACATAACCCAAATTTGAAAACATACAAGTAAAATACTCAACATCAACATGCAAGAGAATATACAATATACCCATCAAAGATGACACAAGATATACCCTGGGAAAACCCTCAAGAGGGAAAAACCCAGCCTCCAAAAGCATCCACACTCCATGTATTATTCAGCAATGAAACCCATTACAATACGTCTACAGAGACTCTATGAACACTTCTGAAGCACAAGCTATCCATGCATTCCATGTGACCAAGCATGAATCCACACATCCCATGCCATACTTCAAACCCTCACACATGCACAAGCTCAACCTGCTAACCCGCAGCAATCTGTCCAACCTTGACCAACTTTTGATCCAACCCTAAACAACTACCCATGTGGTTGCTTTTATAGAAACAAGCTCCCACAAAACCACCAAGTGGTATTACATAAACCATGTGCCCAAAATACTACAACATGTGACCCCACATTTAATATTGGGTACTTTATTATTTTATTATTCTCCCAATATTAAATAATTACATTTTACAATTATGTCCCAATGTTACATACAACAAAGTGGCCCCAACATTATAACTCCTTGTGATGCACGTCCATCTAGGAACCCCTAGGTACACCACACACATAATAATAAATAAATAAAACATTACAAAAATTATGCAAAGTGTACAACACCTAATTCTAACAAAAAAAACGTTTTTGTATTCTCAATTCCCAATGACATGACCTCAATCTTTCCCCACAATCTCTTAGATTTCAATAAAGTACTGGTTAATGTTTATTTAACAAGTATTATTCTTGATTTTAGAGTTTGACGTGTTGATCTTAGTTGCAGGAATCTTACATTTTGTGTTTATATACGTCTTTTCTATGCACTGTTGTACTTGTATATAGTTATCGTTTCTTTCAACTTTAATACCAACATTAAAGGTATGGGAAGTGGTATCAGATTCAGATACAGAGAATAAAGGGTCTTCTGCAAGGCGAATCACAAGGATACTCCATCATAACACGTGACTATAATGATATACATATTGTAAACTTGAAGATTATTGGGTAAATAAACCTGTACAAGAATAAGACCTACAACTCAGATGGGCATTGCATACAGTTATAAGCAAGCTCACGTTACAGTAGGGTTCTGTTCTTAACGCTCTCAAATTCAATACCAATTACAAGGCGGAGCAGACCTGACGTATTTTTCCTCTCGATCCGCTTTTAACACCAACCTGCCCCATTTTTATCATTGAATTTGCAAAGTCGGTCTCGAAGGAGGGTCCAAGAAGGCCGCCCAACAAGCCAAAGTAGTTATCAATATATGGCCGTGTAGAGGGATCCTCATAGAGGTTGGAATCAGATTGCAGAACGCCCTTCCCCTCTCTCACATTCTCTAAGAACTGCGTGTCAAATGCAAGCTCGGATCCGCTATCCAGAGCCACCCGCACATTCACATCCCCGCCGTTAGGGCAAGTCTGTTGCAGCTCTGTAAGAAACTCCGGGTTAATTGACGGGTCCGAGTTTCCGTTGGAGCCAAAGTTGTAGAGCCGATCCTCCAAGAAGAAGCACGCAGTCGTTCCAATCGTATGCGCCGCTGAAAACCATTATGGCTAATCATTAGATTTGATTTGTGCAACAAATGCCACGCAAAATGACATGCTAAGATGTTTCCATCCGTCAGCAAAAGAAAAAAAGAAACAGTCATGGTGTTTTTAACGTGCTTACCATTAAGGACAACGAGGTCTTGGGTGGAAAGGCCTTTTGCGGAAAATTTGCGCTGGAGCACCTGAACCGAGTCCGTCGGGTCCGGCATGTCGGATGCGTCACTAGCGGACGAGACGAACCCGTCTTTGCGGCCCGTCGGCACAGAGTATTGTGGTCCATTACTCTAACAAAACACGCATTTCAATTACTCAGTTTAATGCCTGTCGTACCGGCTGTGTATCTAAAAAGACAAGCAAACTTAAACCGGAAAGATTTCTTCTTACCAGTCCCACGGCATCTCGGGCAGCGAGAGCAACTATGTCGGCGCAGGAAACAACTCCCGGACAAAGCCGTTCGAGGCGGGCCTTCGCGTTGTCAATCACCTCGAACCCGCGCAACCCTGCGTGACCCCCCGAATTTCGCTCGGCATTCGGACCCGAAATAAGTATAGACCCGTCACACCCCTGAAATCCAGTGCCAAATATAATCAACAAATCAAATAATCAGCTCCCTGGACTTTTATCAGAGATAATGTTAAATAAGTAGAAATAATACTTCCTACTTATCAATTGATGAGTTAAAAGGAACTATATAATGAATGGTTCACAAGCCACAATACTTGTTAAGGTTATACAAATAGGATTTGCAAGCTAAATGGGTTTAATCTAGAGGAAAACTATGTGGTTAAACTTGCTTGAGCTGGAGTAGTGCTGGGATGGATGACCTCTAGGGAAGACCAATGCTTCACCTATGAGCATCACTGAGATGTAATGAATGCTAAATGGACCATTCATTATCATGAAAGATGGATTCTTGTGAACCACTACTCATAAAACATGAATCAATAAGTCTGATAATAAAACTACAAGATTGAATCCTTAACAATATCACAATGGTAAATATCTTACCTGAACAAAGCAGTCATGGTAGTGAAGGCGCAGAAGCGAAGCTGCAAGAGTTGAATCGGCGCGGACGTGCTCTTCCACAGTTGATTTCACGATGGACTCGGCATTGGGACAACTAGAGGAGTAAAATCCCACCTGAATCGCCCCGCATAAATTCAAGGCCAATCCCAGCATACGAACTATAATTAAAAGCTGACATACTTTTATCACAGACTTGCTTTCCATTATTTCTGAGCAATAAGTACTTGAATAAAACCTGCTGTCTGCAGAAATAAATAGGCATAGAATATGCCCAGGCTGTAGAAATTCTTCAGTACCATCATACGCTGGAGACAAAGAAACAATTAATAAAAGGTACACGTTGGCAAAACATGTGATCTGCACGTTCGCAAGTTGCGACTCCCAAACACTATACCACCGAGTTGAATAACCAGAAAGTCTACACCGACCATAGATTATTGCATACAACAGCACCGCTTTAGATTTCTTTTTTCATTTTTAGTGATCCATCTGTTTCACCATTTCAATCCGTTTGTCATCACAAAACTTGGAGAACGAGTGGTGAAAACATTGTGGTCCAAGACGGTGACATGCTATATCACAGCACTAATTCCAAACAGTGATTTAAAAAAAGAAATTATCGCAACTGCTTTCACTGAATGAACTGAATCTGTCGGTACTCGAGACAAGTCCAAACAGGATGAGTATGATGGAAGGAAATATCTTTAGAGGCGACCCGGGATCTCATTTACCTTTGACTTCAGTCTATCGGTTACTCTAATCTATATTATCTTTCCATAATAGAAAAGTTTATTTGATTGACAATGTTCGAAGTACATGATATATTCTCCTCCTTAAGGGTGAGTACAAATGGTCAGAATTGACATAACTGGATCAGAAATCGGCATCTGTATACAAAAACAAATATTGCAAGCTGGCTTCTATAAATGTGATGACGCCGAGTGAGGCCCGGGAAGGCCCAGGCGGGATCCAACCCGTGAAGTGCGTATCGCATGCAGTCATCCAAAAACAAATTGAAGAAAAGGAATTTGTGAGAACAACAATTAGAGCCCGTTTATAGTATTAAATTCTCCCTTTATGGATAACGAGGACAACCAGTTGCTGTCGAATGGACAAAATCTAATGACATCACTTGAAGCAAATTGTAGCCTAGACAATCGAATATTGTGCTTCCCAACTGGTTTTACACCCACGACTGACTATTCTTAACCAGAGATGTATCGTCAGCTCTTAGATATTTGTATAAGCTAATAAAAGTGATATATAAAACAAGTGACGTCGTGTTCCTGTCTCGTAGTCAATTGCTTTTTAGAATTTTGTACAATTAGTAATGAACATTGTGCTTGTTAAAATAATATACAAGTACTAAATATTTTAGAAAGTAAGTGGCTGGTATGTGCAAAGATGTTTTAAAGAATAGTAAATTATAACTAAATATTTTAGTAAATAAGTGGCTAGTAGTTAATTATTACTAGTTATTTAGAAGGACAGGTTAGAAGATAATAATTTTTTTACAACTAAATATTTTAGTAAATAAGTGGCTAGTAGTTAATTATTACTAGTTATTTAGGACAGGTTAGAAGATAATAATTTTTTTACAAAGGTAGAAAATGTTGTTTGTATGAGTGGATATTATTAGTTTTTTTTTTATGATTACGCATTGAACAACTGTTACATGTGACTTGATTAACATGAATAAGTTTGAGTGTTTTTAAACAGATAAGACTGAATTTGTTTTACAAATTGTTAGAGTATTGTATTAAATGTCAAAATGCAAAAATAATGGAATCGGAAAGAATATGATTTGAGAAGCAAAATGTACATGGCAGAGGTTTGCACTGAATTTTTGTGTAGTTGTTAAAGAATATGAATAAATTTTGGTGCAAAAGTATATAGTAAACATAATTACTTATAAAGATAATAATGTTTTCAGTGGAAATTGGAAACAATTAATAAAATTTTAGTTTAATGTTTTTTTAAGTAATATAATTATTATGTTGAATAGAATGTAATATTTTTGGATTTTTTAGCCATGTGTATTTTTTTTTTGTATTTGTAAACTAAATTCATTTAGACTATTGTATTTTTCAACATAGTAAGTGTCTAGAGTGAATGTGTAAGACATGCACAAAATTGCAATTATGTGATAAGCAATGAACCCAGAGTTAATGCATTGTAAGGTCTCACAGGAAAGAAGATCTAAAACAATATTGGATTATGTGACAACAATATACTAGTATTGTAATCCATGAATCAAGGGACATGTGCAATACATTTTCCATTCTCATCAGTAGTGGAATCAGTTTACATTGACAATGTGTGAAGCATAGGAAAGCACAAAAAAATAGTTATTTAGTATTGAGAGAGTTGAAGGTATTGGGATTGCTTCATAGTATTAGCAAAGCAGAGAAATAATGTTTTTGAAATATTAAAATATGTTCATAAATGCTAAGTATATAATGGTCTGATATTTTTGTAATTTACTGAAAGTAAAATCAATAGTAGACTTGTTATAAGATAATCAAATTTCATTGGGTGAGCAAGTATTACAAATGATAATTCTATAAATTGTATGAACTTGCTATTGTGCGCTTTATGTGCATTGCTTTTTCATGAAAGACAAGTGAGTGTTATCATGAAAGCAGTTTACTATTGCCATTGTTTAATGTAGACTAGAAATGGCAAACTTGTCAATTGATCTATAGTCAATGTATTAAATGGTACTAGGTGTACTTTCTGTATTTTTGCAAGTTTTTGATATGCAAGGAACTGTGTTGAGTAATAACCATTGTGCAACGTAACTATAGGCATATAAAACATAAGCATTGTGCTATTATTGACATGCTATTGAATGCATTAACTATGCATTGACTATTGTATGATGCATTGTAGGTATTTGCCAAATTTATCATTCATTTATATTTTTGCTACTTTGGTCATAAGCAAATGAATTGTAAGGGCATATGACAGAAATGAGAAAATGAGCATAGTCTATAAAAAATAGTATGACATTGATATAATATGTTATACATAAACCAGAATTGCGGAAACAAGTATAAAATTGGTGAAAAAGTAGTTGAACATGATAAATTCTTGTAAGCATTCTTTGTGAATGCTTGAAGTAGCAAGTAAGCATGATAAACATAGAAAGTAGTCATTTTGCAATACTGCACTGGAAGAAAATGACAAAGATTGAAGAACGAAATGTAAAGCTAAAAACATATAAGGTTTTTAAGAAACAAAATGCATATATAATAGAAGATCAATGGGTATGTGCAGGATCATCATGGAAAAAATAGGCCCTTAAGTGGCAAAAAATTCAAAAAAATTAGAGTTAGGAAACTTGACATAAAAATTTGAATAACTTATCTATATTATTTCAAAAATATGTAAGAATAGAATTTATAGAAAATTGAATATAGTTTCTAAAATACTAGATTTATTTAAAAAATAAATAAATCTATTTGGTGAAAATTTGAAATTTTAATGCAGTAGTACTTAAATTTTAGGGAAAAAATAAGAAGTAGGTGTCTGTCTAACCACCCTAGCCACAATAAAATGATAAAAAAAATTATAATATTTTAGAAATAAGTAGAGGAATCATGTCCGGATGTGATGCATATTTTTTTGTAATTTTTTTCCAAGTAAATAATTAATTATGATTTTTTATTACAACTTTTAAAAAATATAAAAACTCGTATGTCTAACCACCTTAACTTGGTCAAAAAATCATGAAATTCAATTTTTCTTTTTTTAATCCTATATTATGTGAAGCATAGAATGTGATGCATGTTTTGGATTCAAAAAATGTGATACTATTTGAAAGCTATAGATGTTTTTCAATCAGCTTATGAATCAAGACTTTAGTTGTAATTCAAATAGAAAATGAATAATAATTATTTATTAAATTAAAAGTAAAACACAATTTATATTGGTGGAAAGCTGAGAATCTCTTTTAAAAACCCTTTTCATTTCATCAATTTTGGGTAAAACAAAAGTCGTCAGCCACATACCCTACAAATACCCATCATATTGCCACTTTTTGGCCCATCATGATCCTGCACATACCCCAATATTTCAAAAAACAAAGATGACAATCTACATTCATGATGTAAACTATTTTTAACATCATGAATGTATTATAAAATGTTAAAAACAGTCTAATTAAAAGAGTAGAAAATAGTTTAAAACAAGAATAAGTACAAATAAAACCTAGTACTTGGTTCACATTTCATTAATTGATTATTTATTAATTGGTTGTATATGCATATATCATTCCCAGAATCTAGACAAGGTTGTTCAACGCATATGCAATTTATTGTGCCCACTTGTCCCATTAGCATTTTTAACAAGAAGCAACATTTGTAGTTATCAAGTATCATAAGTACACCGTCAAGTCACTTTTGTGTGCACACTTCCAGAGGAGAACGAATGTGTAAGAGCGCAACAAAGCGTTTAAAAACATAGAATATTTTGAAAGGTGAACAAACATATGATAGTAAGCGCCAAAAAACCTACTACTCATGTAAGATTTCATGAATTAAGTATGCATTCACTGTTTACATACTTAGTAGCTCCTTAACACATCTTTAGCATGTCATGCGATTCATTGAATCATGAATTAAGTGTTGTTTGCATGAACATGCAATAAAGCAGTGAAAATAGAAGTAAATCAAGTATTAGGGTATGTACAGGATCATGGTGGGCCAAAAAGTGGCAATGAGGAAAAAAACACATCTTTCATCGACCGAAAAATGCGAAAAAAACATGTTGAATTTTTTCAGGCTCGGGTGTCACCATACCAAACACCAAACCTAGTTTTACAAATCGGATATCCAATTCAAATCCGATTTGGATTAGATATCCGATTTGCAAAAAGCATATATATAAAAAGTTAGTCACTATTTTGAAGTTATCTGATAGTGAAGAACCCGCGGGCGCACAATGCATTGCTTCTTTGCGTAACGGATATCCAATTTGGGAAAAATATGATTTGGAAAGGTAAGTTTTTATTTATTTATTTGATTTGATTCAATTTTGATTTAGATTTGAATAATTTCATATGGTTTTTTGTGGATTTTTTTAAAAAATAGGGTTATTGATTGAATTTTTGTGAAAAAATTGAGTTTAGAATGGATTTTGATAAAAAAAGAATTTTTTTGTGGATTTTTTCACAATAGGGTTTTTGATTGAATTTTTATGAAAAAATGAATTTAGAATGGATTTTGATAAAAAAAAAAAAAAGAATGTTTTTTGTGGATTTTTTTTGAAAATAGGGTTTTTGATTGAATTTTTATGAAACAATTGAGTTTAGAATGGATTTTGATAAAAAAAATGAATGTTTTTAATGGATTTTGATTTAAAAATAGTGTTTCATTTATATTGTCTAATTTTAGATTAATTATTTTTTAACTTTAATCAGGCATTATGGTTGTCGAGAATGAGAATGCACAAATTCCACCAGTTGAGAATGAAAATCCACCAGCTGAGAATCAAAATGCAGAAATGCCAAATGCTCCACCATCTCTGCAGCCATCAATTGAAGAGTTAATTCATGAAAAATTGGAACAATTGAGGGGCATTTGTGATTTTTATAAGAAAATCCCTCAATTATCTCATATGTCAACCACATTGTCAGGAATAATTACAAATGTAGAAACCCTCTCCACCCAACATAATGCATTTCATTCGCGGCGAGAAACCATGAGGCAATATTATGCATGTGGATTGTCTTATGATGATGTGAAAGATCTCCAAATAACAAAAGCCCAAATAGCCTCTTTATTTATTAACCCCAACACTGGTTTGCTAGTTAATGTTAACAAACCAAAACTTTCTATAAAATGGTGCATGCATAGGGGCATAGTAGATAATTTTTGGGATCATTGGTGTATGGTTTTTGATAAACCACCCAACAATAATCTTGATGTACCTTTTTACTTTACTAAAAAATTATATGCTGATTTTTTGTTAGGGCATCATGTCAATTACTTTGACATTAAACCCTTCCAGGGCGTTGGTGGAGGTATGCCCCAGGATAGGCCAGGGGCAGCTAGAGTAGTCAAGCACCCGCATGTTCCCCATCCTCCCCTTCCTCTGCCACCTCCAATACAACATCCAGATATTATGGAGGATGCAGCCACACAAACTATCCAGGCCATTCACTCTTTAAGTGGTCTTTTGGTTTTCCATGCTTCTTTAGTAGCTTAGCCACAGTCTGGTGATCTTGGCGATGGATCAAGTGTTGTTGTACATCCTCCTTGGGTCCACATATTTGTGTGCCACATATTTGCAATATGTGCCAACAAATATGTTTGGTTCCTATTGTACAGCCCCCTAAGCAACCATTAGACACTTCTGATTATGACATCCAGGATGTGGAGATTATAGCAGATCACACGCAGGGGAGTGGAGCACAACCTACAGAGTCCTCTCTTGCTAGAGAGGTGGACATTGGAGTAGTTACACAGGTAACATTTAAGGTGTAAATTTATAACTTGCATTTTTTAAAAAATGAATATTAATAAGAGATAGTATCAAGTACTAATATTTATTTACATGGTCTATTTAACAGTTAATGTCTGAGGAGGAGCTCACATGGGTGACTGATAACACCCTGAGGGCCATTTCATTTGGCCTTGAGACGCACACAATATAGATTTTCACACTCACTCATTTACATTTTTTACTGTATACTTGCTTGTCATTTGAATTTTCATTAATGAAATTATATATTAACTTATATGTTTATCTTATTCTCTGCTTGTAGGAAACACCTAGTACAAGCGAGGTGTGACACTCTCTAGACTATGGATGCACAATGTTAGATAAGGGAAAGGTAATTGAACTCAAATTTGATTGAATTAAGATTTATAAGATATTTTATTGATTATGCATACATTGACATAGATTCATAGTTTCATATGTACTTGTCATTTTTATGTACAGGCGGTTGTGAGCTATACATCATTGTTGATAAGTGCCACAACACCTAAAGGAGTAGGTATTCGAACACCTGAAGGAGGAGGTGTTGAAACACCTCAAGGAGATACAAAAAAAGATCAACCTAAAGAGGTATGTGTTTATTTTATTTTGTGCTTGGTAAATATGTTCTTATTACTGACAATTCTATGCTAAATTGGATCAATTTCATGTTTTTGTTCACATTTATAGATTGACGTTACAAAAGCTGGTTTGCTTAGTTCTTTGAGAGGGGTATATTCTAGGACTCTTGACCCTTCGAATAGAAGTATATTTCAGGTAATCAAGATTTCAATTTTAGAGTTCAATTATAATTCAATATGTATTGATTTTTATGTTAATTATTTGATTTTAAACTATATAGTATAACTAATCTTAATTGTGGTTTGACTTTTTCTTGTGCAGCTACCTTAAGAGCCAACGAGTGCTTCAAAGAGGCTCCATTTTGATGATCCACTAGTAGTTTAGGATGAGATATACATTTTGGCATGTAAATATTGAATAGATACTGAGATGGCATATGCCACATATTATAAAACTTTGTTTGAGTTAGCGTTGATGCCATCTTTGTATATGGACATACACTTGATTATTGGATAATTTGATATATATAGAAGTTGACAATCAAAATTTAATTTCCTCCTCATGTGCATGATTAAACTCTTTGAAAATTTAATCAAGTGAGCAATGGTTAAATATCAATGTACAATAGCATAAAAATAATGGTTAAATATTATGTAGTTTATATTCATGTTGTTGATTACATTGCATTGCACATATTTCAAACTCAAAGCATTACTTCACATTGCATAAGTAACAACTAGATGTTGATAGATGAAAAAATTTCAATAACAATATAGTTTTTACAAAGTTCAACCTAAGCAGTTGTGCAATTAATTCACATTACATAACTAATAACTAAGAGCAGCTATCAATTGCATTAGCTTGTCATGGAATTCTATGAGACCACATTTCTTTGAGGAAACTTGGCACAAAACTCACAAAAAATGAAAAGAAAGCACTCAAACAAACTTTAAAGGGGTCTCAGGCCTACTGCCCCCTCATTCCACACGCTATGCAACCATTTACTTGTGTTAGTTTTATGATCACTGGTCGATTCCACAAAAGGATATAAAAGTCATGGAAAATCCTAACCTGAGAATTGGACATTCCAGCAGGTGACTAACATCTTCTTATGGTCATTCATTTACATTGTCAAAACAAGGAATGTATACTTGAAATGGAGCGGCACTGTATGTGCACTAAGAACCAGTTTTAGTCACAATTTACTAGAAATAAATGCTTGGAAGGAATTCTACTTATGTTGTAGGAATGTAATGTAAAGTCTTCTTAACTTAAGCATAACTTAATCAAAGCAGAAATCATGGCAACTATTACAAAGAAACAAACTATGAACTGGCCTTATGCTACAAGAACAAACATAGGGATGGATTCCCGATGCTACAGGAACAATATAAGACTGAGTTTGCGTTGAAACCTTCAAGAATAAAATCTAACTTATAATCAATAGGAGATAAATAACTAACTACAAATACTCACTAAGTGGGCCCCCTTAGCAAGCATCAACCAGTTTATGCAAGAATTAAACTCAAAACTTCATCAGCTTTTATTCATAAACTTGGAATCATATACATTGATTGTTCTGCTTGTAAGAAAACTAACACAAACCATTGTTTCTCATTATAATACTAACTTTAACACAATTTGTTGCTCACTCATGCAGAAGGAACACTTATTTATATTAGAAAAGCAACTAACTACCTAACTCTAATAGAGAAAGACATGGACATAAATGCATCCTGAAACCGAGGAACATACTTCTCATAAATGAAGGCATATCTGTTCAACACAATTAAGAGAGAATTTAGTATTCCACTCTTCCTAGATTAATGATCATTTAGATTTCCTCCCAATGACCCGGTCAGAGAGTCTTTGCTGGAACAACTTCCTTGATGTCGTGCTAGAAATGGACTTTACTGTAGGGCCGAGATCTGTTGCGCTTTGACTCATTCATGCTTCCTTCAACAACCTGCGATGCACATGGCGACAGAAGCAAAAGAAAGCACATGTGGCAAATAACACAATACACATTCATTAATCACATATTAAATCCATTTCATTATCCAAAAACCACAATGCATTATATCAGTCATTTGGGAGGTCAAATAGAGCAATTAATACAGACACATAGAGATGTTAAGCTGCAGGAATATAGGAATGTGTTGGTATAGGATACTACCCGATTTTAGATAAAAATCCTTTAATCAAAGAGTTAAAACAACCATCAACAATAAGAGTAAGGGTATTAAAAATACATCATAATATTCAAATTATGAGCATATTTCGAGCTCATCAATCAGATTTAATGCACAAAAAAATAATTCTAAATCAAACATAATAACACACCAGATACCCTAGGAAAACCCTCCTCTTGAGGGAGAAAAAACCAGCCAATAATATCACTTATATTATTGAATCACAATAGAAACTCCTTTACAATGAAGGCTGATAATGAGGCCTAATAATATGCACCACAGACTGATGCCAACACAACAATACAATGATGTAATTCTCAAATGATAATCCTCAGCCTTCTCACAATAACTCGATCTGCACTTGAAGAGTTTCTCACTAACTCGCACTTGATATGAAATGGAATGTATGAAAAATGTATGTCTCAAAATAATGAAATGTATCTAATATATATACAAGTTGAGAGAGATGCGACTCTTCAAAATATAGGTCGGCCTCCAAAAAGAATGTGCCTCCTCAAAGATTGCGCCTCCAAGATAGAAGTCGGCCTTCATAAAATAATAAATATTATTTGACATAAATCATGCCTCAAGCATGTCAGCCTCTTCATAAATGCACCTCTTCATTAACTCGTATCTCTTGATGAATTAGCATTAATCACAAATAGATATATATATATATATATATATATATATATATATATATATATATAT
>VDFB02252616.1:72327281-72463590 GCA_007258455.2 Sequoia sempervirens
AAGTCTTCAAATATTCATAGCTCTAGGAAATCACCGCAATATCTTCTATTTAACACCTTGATTATTTTTTTCCTAATCTCCTCAGGATAGGTCTTACCTATAAGGACATTTCTTTCGGGGCCCGAATCAGCTAGATTGATGGATTCATACTTCCCTCCTTCACTCTGCATTGGCACTCTCTCTCAAGCCCGAGGATCAAAATCAAATATCCTTTCTAAGGCTACCATCCCCTTGGGGATGCTATTACTTTTTAAGTTCATCACTCTTTCTATATCACAATCTTCAGGATCCCATTCTCCCTGATCTCTATCTAATTCATCTATGATGTGTCCTTCAAAGCCATCTGAACTTTCCAAGAAGGAAAGTATGTGTTGGTCATCCTTGAAGACCTAAAAATTTCAAACATTGTCAGGGACTACTGGGATTCAAACTAGCTCTACTGAAAATCTTTTCAATTTGGAATCCTGCATGGGCTCCAAAGTACTAGCAGTGACTGCCAAAGCATCTGCAATCTGATTTTGTTCCCTAGGAATCAAAGTAATTCCAAAAGCATCAAAGTCCTCAATCAGATTCCAAACCCTATTTTTGTAGGCAGCCAATCTTTTATTATGGCAGATATATTGACTGCGAACCTATTTGACAATAACTTCAGAGTCCCCCATCACCAAATTGTATCCTATAGGAAGCAAAGTAAGTCTTTCCCTTTGGATTGGTTAATTCTACCCCTACTCTACTTCCTGATTTGGACTTGGAGCCATCAAACTTTAGAATCCATAATTGATCTAGGGCAGGGATCTCCTTCTTTTTTTGGCCTACAGTCTTTTGTTTGGTAGAAGTACATGGTGGCTCAGACTGGTGCTGATCATCAACACTTGAAAGTAACTGGGGGCACTGTTCATCTGAAGATTCCTCTAAATTGAAAATTTGTTTAGGAAGTGATTCCTAAACCCTCCCTTGAGCTAGATCCTATTTTAGTTCCTTTCTCACCAATGCCCTGGGCATTGGAGGTGTTTCTGGGATACATGTAATTAGTATAAACTAAGATTCCTCAATCTCTTGTGGTAATTCAAAAGACAAAACCTGAGCCTACTCGAGTTGAGAAGATAATTCCCTCTTAGCAGAGCCGACTCTCACAAGGATGGTTGCATCCTTAGCTTGAAATGGAAATTGATTTGTAGGGGTCTGAGGTTGGCATTCACCAGTCTCTTCTAGCATAGAGACATGTTTTAAAATGTCCACATAGGGTTGGAAATTTAATTTAGAGTGATTCTGGTAATGCACCCTACACCAGTTAGGAAGCAGGAGACTCCACATATCAACCTCCTCTCCTAGTACCAGCCTATCCTGTTGTAATTTCCTTCTTAGGAATTGCTGATTAACAGTGACCATTGGGTCATCTTGATGTGAAAGGGGTGAGTCATCAGCATGAAGTATTGAAAAGGTCATGATTTCCTCTTGCTTGTAAACTCCTATCTCAGTTTTGAAATAGGCTACCTCATTTAGGGAATCATATTCAATAATCATATGTTTGAGCCTAGGGTCACTTTCAATTCTAATTTGGCTTGTTATTCCTTTCCAGGGCAGCCATAGGTGTAAGAAATCCAAAGACAAATATCCACCTAGACTTTTTATCGAGTCTCTGCTCAAGAGCATACCATAGGTTTATGGGATATCTATGACTTGGACATCCACATAAGTTTGGATCCTTGGATCAGATCCAATCTGTACATGGATGTTTCTAAGCTCTCCTACCACATTAACCTCCATTTTATCTAACTAGGTAACCTTTTTATTTGTCTATAGGGGACTCAAACCTAACTTTCTACAAATGGAAAAGGGCATGACATTCCCCAATGCCCCAAAATCCAACAGACAGTTATGCAAATTATTTCCAAAAATTCTCAAACTTAGCAAGAAAGGTGGAGTACCAGTCTTACCTTTGTAGAGAGCTGCATTCATCTCATTGTTGGAGTCGCCATTTGTTTTCCTTTCGACCTATCTACTTCCCCCAAGGCTCTCAACAAGATTTCCTTTTGAGCAGGGCACCATTTCATAACATCAAAGAAAGACATTGAAGTCTTATGCCTCTGCCTCTCTATAATAAAATCAAATTCTGAATCATTCCTAACCTGATATTTAGGAATTGAAAATGAATTACCTTTTTTTTGAGAATTTTTTGGTCCCTTTGGTGGTGGTGGATTATTATCAGCATTCTGATTCGGGGGAACAATGTTGTTAGGAGGGGCAGAGGTTGTGAATGGCCCTCTGTTCTGATTTCTAAGGAAATGGCCTCCCTTAGTTTGGAAGACTTGGGCATCATAGACATCTTCTACCACTTCATTGTCCTCCTGGTTGGGAATTGGAAGTTCTTCCTCAAAGATATCATATGCCATGGTAGTGTCCATAGATCCACCAGATTTGTTGAATGTACCATGGAATGGAGAATCAACTTGGGCAATCTTAACCATTTTTTCCATCTCTGGAAAATTTACCTTAGAATGGACTGTAGTGTCATGTAACCTACACCAATTAGTCATAAGGTTGAGGTATGCCACATTAGCAGTGTGCGGTCTCTCGTCTCCTGCTTGATAATTGTAGGAAACTCCTCCATTATTGGGTCTAGTATTCCATGGCCTATTATTGCTAGGCTTTTGATTGTATCCTCTATTCTGATTTTGATAGTTTTGATTTGAGGAGTTTTGGTTCTCGAAATTCCTATTGGTGTTCTCATTGGTATTATAGTTCTGACTAGGATTCTAGTTAGGATAACCACCCTGATTAGAATATCCTCCCTGATTCTGAAAACCTTGGTTGTAGTTCTGAGGGGGATTTTTTCTGAGTTGAGCCATGTCATTAGACATCTAAGATAGTGTCTTATTGAGAGTCTCCATCTCGTTGGTCAGTTGGAGAGTTCTTTCACTTTCTACATTCTTCACAGCGAAAGATGAATTAACTGAACCTGATCCTCCAGCTTGATTTTGGTAATTTTGTTTTTTCTAGGACAAATCGTAAGGACCATTATTAAAAAATGGTAAGGGAGGTGATCCTTGGAATTTAGACATGGGTCTGTATTGGGAATAGGACATCCCTGGGACCATGTTGAATAAAGGGGGAGGGGAATTGGGCATTGGGTATCCTAAAGGAGGGAGAACTCCTCCTAGACTCCCAAATTTTAGACTGATTTGCAGTTGCAACTGAATGGCGAGATGATACACCTTAGCCAGAGAGTTAGTTTCATTAGCATTATATGTCCTTTTCAAGAATAAGCCAATCAAAGGGTCTACCACCCTCAATTTTGCCAAAATGGCAATGTTCTCAACCACCAAGTAAGGATCTTGCAACCTTCGGTACATTCTCTGGAACCTAGTGTTGAATAGAGGGAGCGGTTCATGATGCTCCTTCCTTATGGTGGAAAACTAGTGGTACATGATAACAGGGTCTACGTAAACCCTAAACTGGTTGATGAAGGCATTCTCTAAATCTGTCCAACTTAAAATGGACCCTTGGGGTAAATTCAAGTACCAATTGTATGCCATGTCCTCTAATGAATAGGGGAACAATCTGCACACAACGTCCTAATGAGCCACCTGAGAACGAGTACAGGCATCTTTAAATGCTTGTATGTGCTCCTTGGCACTTCTTGACTCCCCGTGCATGTACTTAGGACAGAACCTCTCTGGATTCTTTGGGAGATCATGTATACCTCCAAGGATAGTCCCTAATGGTGAAGGGTTATTGAAAAAGTAAGCCATAGGCCTTAGCGGTGATACAAGTGGAGCCAATTGTGGAATGGGTGAAGGTGGCTGGTGAGGTGGTGTAGGTGGATTTGGTGGAAACCCCGATGGGGTGAGCGGTGGTGATAAAGGTTGAATCAAGACTCTATGAGCCCAGGGCCTACACCCAACAGGGGTTTGGAGTTCAACAAATAGTTCAGGATTCTGAGAAGATCTAAGAACTCTCTTGAACCTATCCGGTGAAAATAACACAATGTAAGCTAGCTTGTTCTTCAGACACTCCTTCTAGGGCCAAATCTGTTATGGTCAAAATAGCACAACAACATTAAACAAAATATTACTATTCTATTTCTCCTAAAAGAGAGAGACAACATATAGTAATCTAACTCCCAAGGTCCTAGTAGTTGGTTCCCAACTATGCTAATATTGCTCAATGGTCAATGTGATTGTAATGTTCAAGGGGCCTTTGCTGGTAATAAAGAATGAGGATACATAACATCAGGTAGTCTACGTTTGGGGGGGTTTTAAACAAAAGAAAAAGATGAAATAGAGCTTTAAATCAGAGAAATATGAATAAATTCCTTATGTATCCAGGCATGTAGATCAACAACGAGTGTTCATTTTACTTAACCACAACTACAGCAAGATACAATCCATAGAATCAACTACGCTACTGCATACATCCATAATGCTAATTTAGATATCATCAATGTTCACTAACCTTACTTCTAACAAATCATTCACTCATCATTCAAAACACAGATCAAATGAAATATCATAACAATCTATTTCACAGATAATCCAATGATATGACCTTTAATCCAGTTCCTTCTATTGATTTTCATCAAATAAAGAACAATTAAGCATAGCAAAACACTGGTGTATGGAGTAATCATATATCATTAACCTTATCCAAAAATGGATCCAAACTTGAAAAGTCTTGACATGAAAACATATGAGAACTTGTAAAATTGAGCTTATTTACTAAACTGTTCAGAGTATCTTTCTAAAACATTAAAAATCCTAGATCTAGTTTTTATCTTCTATTCTCAGGTGGCTAATCTTTCTTCAATTCGCTGACCTTTACAAAGTAGATTCTAATAGTACATATAGAGTGCCACATTCATGAATTTCTCAATCATTAATCGATATCCATAATTCAGGGAGTCAGAACTAAACATAGAAGTGGACCTAAGAACCCTCTTTAAAGGTTGATTACATCATTGTAAGAAGGAGAATTTGATACTCCAAGAGGAAGATGAAACACACGGATCAAACTTAGAGTAGAGTATATTTCAATATCCACAGAAAGAGGAGAAGAGAAAAGGGTGTATGACACCAAGAGTCAATCACTTTTGCACTGAATTCTCTTGAATGTATTCATCATAACTGGAGAAAATCTGCTAAAAAGTATCCAAATCTGGCCCATCCAACCAAGCACTTTCAAATTTGACTCTTTCTAACTCTATGGAAACCAAAATTTGCACCTCATTTAGCTTGATTAGCTCTTTTTTGGCAGTTTTTATCTCCTCGCAGATATCCATAAATTGATCTAGCAATAAACTCTCTCCATCATCTCCTTTTTGCATGATTTCTTCAAATCTACTCCATCTTTCCCTTAATTTATCCAATGGTAGGCCTTCTTTGTTAGAGGATAAGTTGATCACAATGGCCACAACTGTCTCAAACTTGACCATCTGTCGATTCAAGTCCTTATTCATTTCTTGGACCTCTTCTTGATGTGTATGCATAGCTCTAGATTTATATCTTATGATACTTGCAGTCTTTTCCATAAAATCTTCGTTACCTTGCTCAAGAATTGAATACTCTAACAAGGTGGATTTAGGCACTTTGTTGATATCCTTCAGCCTTTTAACATATTCCTTGTATTCACTATCTTGCTTGTCCAAATCCTTACCTTTCTGGTCTAGATCTTTTGCTAACTCGAGAGTAGCTTTATGAATCTCTGAGCCTTCAACAAGAATATCATCAACCTCCCAATTAAGATCATCCAACCATTTATTCATCATCCCCACCTTGCTATTCATCTGAATCAAATTATCAGCTTCCCTCTTTGTTAACAAGACTGGGGATTCAGGAGGCACAACCTGTTGAGAAATGGGACTAGAAAAATCCTTTAAGAAACCATGAAGCTGATCCAATTGAGCCTTAAGCTCATCTTTCCTTTGCTTTTCCTTGATCATCTGGTTTTTGGTTGAAGAGGCCACAATATCAATCAAACTCATTTGTTGATTTCTTGTAGGCTTTCCCAAATTTACCGCTCCTAATTGATAATCAGTTATTTGCATGTCGTCGTGGTTCTTCTCCATTACAGGAATGGAACATTCAACAATAATCTCTTCGGCCTCAGTGAGCCTAGTGGAATGAAGAACTCAGGATTTCTTCTTTGGCTTCTCTTACCCAATTTCCTTCATCATTTCTTCCTAATTCAATGGCTGTGGTTGAACAACTTGTTTTCTCTCCAAATCTAATTTTAGCCAAGTTGGAGCAATAGGGGTAGTGGTTGTCTAGGCTGAAGAGGAAGCAATAGTGGTGGAAGACAGGGGTTACAACAATGTAAGCTTTGGCTGAGAATCAACCTCCTGCACATTTTGTTGATCACCTTGCTCCTCTTCCCATGCTAGCTTTTCTGCTTCCACTCTATCCTTCTAATATTATAACCTCTTAGCCTCCATCTCCTGCCTTAAGCATTCTTCTTCTTCTTTCTTCTTTTATAACATTTCATCTCGCTGCTTCTTCAATGTTTCAACATAATCCCATGCTTCCTTGGATTTGTTTGCATGTTCAGCCATCTCAGCAACCTACTTTTCCCTTTTCAGGCATTCTTGCTCTTCTCTTTTCCTATAGGCCTCCTCCCGTTCCTTGAGTTTAGCTTCAACAACTTCCTTTTCTCTTCTCTGCTGAGCTTTTTCTTCTTCAAGATCATGAATTTTTTGCTGCAATTCCAACCTATCCCTTTCTTCTTGAAGTTTGAGTTCTTGCTCCTTTTGTTGTTGTTGTTGAGCTAAGTCATCGGCCTTCACTTTATCTTCTAACTCCGTTTGCTTGGCCGCCAACTCAGATTGTGCGCTGGCCCCTTCTTCTTGTAGCTTAGCTGATGGCTCAACTTGTGCTTTAGCATTGGCTTCTCTTTTTGCCTCCTCAAAGAGTTTCCACTGATCCTCTTCAGTCAACATGTGTTCAGTGCCTACATCATCTATCATATCCAAAGATGTTGATACATGATGCTCTTTATCTAAGGGAGTCTTTTCTAAATTTGTTTTAATATTATGTATCTCCACCTCATCCTCCATTTTCCTCAAGGCTTATGCTTCACCATGAAGAGCTCCCATTGGTGATTCATGACCTAACTCCTATGTATCAAAGGGCTGAGTAGATACCTCTTTTGCAACAAATGTAGAAATAGCTCCCTCCACAGTTGTTTCATCTTCATGCACTTCTGAAAGGTCTTGAGGAACCACCTAATCTTCTTGTTGCTTAGAAGGTAAAAACTCTAAGGGTTCCTTGGGTGTCACCTTTCTTTTTACTCTTTTGTACCCCTGGGTGGTACCAACCTTCCTCTTCTTGGCTGATGATGCCTTGGCCTGATTAACCCTTAAACTTACCCATTGGATACTCCTATCGAGCACTGGTCTAGCAATCTGCATTATATCAATTGTCTCATCTGCACTCCAATCAACTGGATCAAGATCCTTAGTTCCAATATTATTTGCATCATATCCAGGATCCAAGACTATCCCATCATCAAATAATGTATCAGGAATATTTTCCTTTATCCCAAACTCAATCATGAGTGGGATAGATATCCTATCATAATTTTTCTTCCTAAGATCATAATCATCCTACAAGTCCTCCCAAAAATCTTCTAATATATTGAAGTGCTTCTCAAAAACACTAGGGAGAAAATCCCTCATCTTGTGCTTTAGATCATAGGACTTCCTAGTAGTGTACGAGCCCAACCTCAGATAAATTAATTCATCACAAACAGCCTTACTTGCCTGAATGTGTCGACAACAAAAGGCTCCTAGCTTCATTGGAAACTTGTGGCAGCCAGTCTTATGTTTGTTACTAAACTAGATGTTTACAACCAAGGCTTGATAAATAAATTCCATTAAGATGATTCTATCACCACAACACCTGGGTAGCAAATGGGGATGACCATCGAAGCCTGCTAACCTGAAGTAAGTGAATGTGGGGTACTGGATAAACTAATGTCCCCATTCATTCACAAAATCCATTGCCTCCTTGCTAAGCCTATACCCAACATCACCATTAAGCTTGTTAATTATGACATAAAGAAAGGCATCATTTACCCTTCTATAATATTACTCAGATGCCTGCAAGGTGAGCCGGTGATAATGCTCCCACACCTTCTTTTGTCCTTGGGCTTCTCCCAATATACCCACTATTTGAAGTCCAGGAAAGATCCCCACTCATGCAGTTGCATAGATTACATAGGAGGACATAACGAAACACTTGGTTTCTTTCACCCTTATCATCTGATTATGAATGATATCAAACACTATCATTGACCAATCAAATTGTTTCCTCCCATCCAAAATAGCTTGGATAAAAGGAAACATCCATTCCTTAAATAGTGAAGCATCCCTCTTCCCAAACACCCTAGATAGGAACATGATTATATCTCCAATTTATTTACTTAAATCCACCCTCTTAGGCTAGTCTGGAAGCTTGGTCAGAGATTTCTTCTCCACTCTCATTCGAGTCTTATTCATGTAGAGTCTATTACTCACCTTATTATCATTGTAAAGCTTCAGAGCCTCTGCCTCATTTTGTTGTCTAGGATTCTTGGGATTAGGAATATGAAACAAGAATTTGATCATTGGGGGTGTGAAGTCAATAATGACATTTCCCTTCACATCCACACACTATCTAGTAGCAAGGTTATATGCTCCAGCCGCTACAAGAATCAACTCCGGGCATTGAACAGATAAAGGGAAGAGTGCAACATGTTCTAACCTAGATTGAACAATCCTTTCTGTCCTTGGTGTGACCTGCTCCTCAGTGAAAGTCTCCTCATGCAATTCTTCATAGTTGAAAGGACCTAAATTGGTGTTAGTGATGTCAGTCCAATCAGAGTCAATTTTTCTTGCTGTGAGGACATCGTCCCTGTGCTTACATTTTAAGGTATATGGGAGCTATTCCACTTTGATCTTCTTTGGCCTAGATCCTTTCCATGAAGTTTCCCCTGGATGGCTCCTTTAAGAGGCCTCAATTGATGCTCCTGACATTTCTTAATACTTGCAGCAATCTCCTATATTAGATGAACAAAGCATTTAAGTTAGTCACTCATATAAACACCATTCCATCCTCCTAAGATAACACCTGGTCATACTATGCATTTATTGGAGGCGAGACCGTAGAAGCATCAAGCATAAAAAATATTTCTCATTAAGAGGCAAGGCCGGGATCAGGAATGGATATGTAACAAAAGGTATATATGGCAGGACCGGTACAAGAATGGACCCAGAATATAGTCGGAGGCGGGATGGGACCCAAACCAGAACTCTGAATTCAAAGGTGGGACCAGACTGGGAACCAATCTTGAAACAAAAATGAGCTTCCAAGTTCAACTTCCTCCTCGGATCCAGTTCTGATCAAAAGTATAGACATTAGTCCAAATAAGGAATAGGTGCTGATCAAAGACAAAGTCAGAGGCGGGATCGGGACAAGAACTGACCCGGAAACAAAAGTTACCTTCCTGGTTCAACTTCCTCCCTGGATCTCATTCCGACAAAGAGTAAAGTTATTTATCATAATAAAGACTGGGAGTGGAATAAATTTAGCCAATGAAAAGTCTCAAAAAGAAGATGGTCACATGGATAGCGAAACCCTAGGTCATATGGGTCCCAACGGAAACTAGAAAATAGCGTAAATTAGACCACCAACAACTCCGCTGTACAGAAGTCATTAAAACCAAAAACAACCTACACTGTAAAACCCTAGCTTTCCCAATGTCCTATTTCCAAAAACTAGGGCACAATGAGAAACTGGTATGAACAGCCCAAAAACCAACACGATAAAACTAGAACTGGGTCTCAAAACGAAATTCATTACCTGAGCAAGGAAACCCCATCAAACATCAAAACCCTAGTTAAAACTAGAGCATGACAAAAACTGACTTGTCGCGAAAGCAACAACAGAACCAACAACAAAGCAGAAATGACAAATGGAAACACAAACCCAACGAAACCAAAACGGGCCAAAAAGAAAGAAAGAACCAAACAAAAACTGAAAAAAAAAAAGAACAGAACAATGACCAGCCGAGCAAACAAATTCAGAGGATAAACCCTCCTACGAATACGCAAAAATGACACGAAGAACAAAACAAAACAGAAGTAAGAAAAACAAAAGAAAACCCTACCTCGAAAACACTCCTTAGGACCGAATGGAATTTTTCCAAGATTCGCTCCGCAATTCGCCCCTATGATCAAATCAATTCTCTGAAGAGTTTCCTGGCCGTAATTTTCTTAAACACTTTGTATAATGATAACAATGAGGCGGTTTAAGCAAATTAAACCTTTAATCAATAATTTGCACGTGCGAACAAGCTGCATTTAATGCCATAAATTTGGTAGATCAGGGACGGAGCCAATGACGCAAACAAGCAGTTAAGTCAAGTCAACGGAACATCCAAAAGGTAAGGCGGGAGCAGAGCTAGGTCGGGAATGAATTAAAGAAACAACTCAAAGTTTCTGATTTCACTTCCAACCCCGGATTCGGTCCCAACAAAAGACCGACCAAAAACAATGAACAAAGATGAAGACAAGATCGGAAAGAAAAATGGAATGAGACTTTTACAAAGTTCAAAGTTCCATTCAGGTTTTGTCTTTGATACCGACAAAAGTGAGGAAGAACAAAAGAACAAGGGAAGCGGGACCGGAGTGAACACCGAACCCATTCTTAACAACAAAGAGCAAGGAAGAAAGGAAAAAAAAAAGATAAACAAAGAAAAAAAGAAAGCAGAAGCGGAGTCGGGGTGGGAACACAAAAATGAAAAATTGAAACTTCCCATTTTGAGTTCCAATCCCGGATCCGATCCCGTGAGAACAAACAAACAAAACGAAGAGAAATAGCTAACAGAAGGCGAAACAAACCCAAGTGTTAGTAAAAAACAACCAACACAACAAAAACAACATAGAAGAGAAGGTGGAGTCAAAGTCGGGACTGTATCCGAACTAGGAACTTTGAAATAATTCCATGTCTTGATTTAGTCCCGAACCCACCTCCGCCAGAACAAAAGACATACTTAGGAGTAGAAACAAAGAACTCCTAAGACCCAACCAGACAACCAAAGACAACAAAACAAAAGAACAAAAGGGGAACACTTTTTTATTCCAACACAAAATAGAAAAATGGGGTGGTTATGCAAGGAATAACAATATTTAAGAGAAAATGGTACATTTTTTATCTCCCTTACATTGCATTCATGTGTATAAATGAAATAAGTTAAAATATTACAGAAATACAAATCATCGCACTTATATAAATGTATGAAACATAAGAAAGATTTCACAAATCTCTTTTGAAAAAGTTATTTTTATTGATTGTAGAAATATTCATTTGACTCACACAAGCTATAAGTTTAACTTTTTTCTTATTCAATGCAAATCAAAATAAACATATAAATGAATAAGTAAATGAAGAGAAAGAATGTGCATGTAGGGAGGGTAACTAGTCATTCCCTGAGAATGACTAGTTTTGTTGTATCTTCTTGTTTGGCTACTACCTGAGTTGTCCTAGCCTTCCTAGCTCCTTGATACTCATGTTTCCTATATTAAGTCAAAGCAATGTGTTAGAGAAATGCTCTAAGCAATGAAAGGTTACACACCATACATGATCATTTACCTATGCATGTATAAATTGGTCTTAATCTACATTAAACAAACATTCATATCTTGAATGTACCAGATAAAACAGTGAAACCATCAAATACACTTAAAGTATACTTTTTTTTTCTAACTTGCTTGCTTCATGTGTAGTTACAAGTGCAATCGCTTTTTAATTCAAAATGAGTGGTGGAAATGTGGCTCCCACAAGCGTTGAGCCCAACTCATATCTAAAGACAGTTAATATCAATCATGATCACTTCATAATCATAATGCAAAGGAGTATACAATATTAGGAATATTTAACAACAACATATTTTAAGAGTACAATCATAGGTCTACTAAAGCAAAAAGGAATGCATTTCATGTGAATAGTTCTGGATATGTTTTTTTGTACTTAGTGACTTTTTCAGTCCTCTGATAGAATTTTCCAGGTTCTGTAACTCATTTTGCAGTATGAAATACATTTTAAATCTTGGATATCATTGACTATAAGTTTTTTCCTTTTAATTCCTTGAATTATTGAGTGTATTTGGTTGATAGATCAAGTTATTTTGAGAAATATTGTTCATTTCTTGATAATTTTGTCTCATTTTTAACACCTATATGCGAGGATATGATACTGTAGGTTATAGATTGTGTCAAGCATTGAAAATATGCCTCTAGCTATGAAATTTCCATTCCTCCTAGAAGTTTAAACATTATGACCCTTATGTGAAACACTTATGTAGGTTATGCAGCAGTTAATTGTACAATATATAATTATGTCATTGTAGTTAAGTATTGAGTTTTTGAATTTCATAGTCCTAATTCATTTAGGTATATCACCATAGAATAATGTTTTATCATTTTTTATTTAAGTTTAATCCTTCTCACTTTTCCTTACAAGTCAGTAGAATAGGTGATACCAAGAGAAATCTAGCCTTCTTGGCAGGTTGGCCTCTCTTCATAAGTAACCCACAACATTAGAGATCATCCCATGTTTTCTTTGAAAATCTTAGTCCTATAGCTTAACTTGTCAAATCTTGCAGCTTAGCTAGGGTGTAATTTTAGTAGTTAACAATGAAAAAAGAAGTGCAATTTGATTCAATTTTTTTTGAAAAAATATATTTACAATCTATAGACAAAATGTCACAGATCACTATTTTTCATCATCAAATTCCTCATGATTTAGCCGCTATAGATGCCCAAAAGTGAAGATTTAGTTAAAAAAAAATTAGCTCAATGTCCAATTTGGCCAAAAATCGTAAACCAATATTGTGGGATCATCCCCCATCATCCAACTTCCTCTCCACCTCCATAGCAGAAGTCACCATAATTAATTTGTCCACAATAGCAAGGATTCTCCAACATACCCAACCTCAACCTCCATAGGAGTGGCTTCCATCTCAATAGGAACTACAAGGGAGAAAACCTATAGAAGAAGCATAAGTGACCCACTACACTCTTAGAACCCAACTCCACCTCAAAAGGAGAAGTTTGCACCTCAATAGGAGACACAAAATGAAAATTCAATAAGAAAGACAACACTCCAATAGAGAGAGAAACCATAACAACCATGGGCAACAAGAGCTCTTGGGCCATCAAGAAGAACAAAAAATTTAGATCAACCAAAAAAAAGTATATGATGCTTGGGAGAACTCAGCACCCTCAAAGATCATCGGTAAACTTTCAACCAGTAGAATAAGAAGTCCACAAAGGCTTCTACGCAAGCCCAGATTTTCCAATAGCTCTTCCAAAACTGCTCCAACAAAAGTCAAAATAACCACTGTCAGGGACAAAATAGCCTAGAAAATCACAACCCTCCAAACCTTCCAAATTTGAAGACCTAGAAAGAGACAAGAAATTTGTAAAATGGGTACCCTTTGAGTACTCCCAAACTGTAGGCAAGAACAGGGAAAATCCCTTTCCTCCTCCTAATAGAGAGCACTAAAAAATAGAGGGATTGACTAAGCAGCCAAATCAAAAGAACACACATTCTTGAGACCACTATCCTAAAAAGGAGAGCATTCAAAACCAAGGATCTTGAGAACATGAGCTAGTAGCAAGACCCAACTAGGGACGAGAAAAGCATCAAACCAAAAGCCACACATGAAACTATGACCTCAAGAAGGAGGAAAATCTGGCAACAAATATGAGCAAAGGAGAATATCTCAACAGAGACCCCACAAGAAAGAATGATCAAGAGAGGGTCAAAGTCACCAAGCACAAAAAAGGGTATGCAAGGGGACAAAAGAAAAACCAACTCTAGACACCATAAAAGAGTGAGACTAGTCAAATAGAGCAAGTCAATAGCCAAGGAAAGAGAAGTGGCCTTCGCTACCAAAACTAGTTGCAAATAGAAGGGGAATAAGAAACTTGCAACACCCCAAACCCATGAAGGTAGGAAAGACAATAAAATATCTTCCATTTGCACAACAAGGATGAGGGAGACAAGCAAAACCATCACCCAACAATAGGTAGGAGGAAAGATAATGGATAGAGATCTTACACCAAAGATCAAAGAAAATGCCAAAATGAAGTCTCCTCGCAAATAATCAAGAAGTCCCACAATCCCACCAAAGGTGAGGCAAAGCTTTAGAGCGACAAAGATCAAGGAACCAAACTAGAAAAACAAAACACCACTCTTGAACCCACATAGGAAGGGAAGAAAAATGACATAGCAACTAGACAAATTTTTGACAACCCAAGGATGACCCCCTGAAACCAATAGATAGGGGAAGGGGGAACCAACAAAGAGGCTTTCGACATCACCAAAATAAGAGAAATATGAGTAGAGCCAAGGAAAGGCCACAAAGACCTCCCAAAACCAACTAGCATGAACCTATACAATCGCAAAAACCCATCATCATCATCAAAATCAGCTCCTTCCTCACTCTCCCCATCAAAAGAATTAAAAAAAGAAAACCTGCTCCCTTTCTCACTCACCCACTCCATCATTTTTTTATGATATGGTGTGTTGTATGTTATGATGTCTTAAGCATGCCATTTTGTAGCTGGAATAGCCACACCCAAAAAAATTATTAAATAATTTAAAAAATATAATTAAAGATAATATTTATGAAAATATTTTATCCATAAATATATTTATGATATATTTAATAATCAATTGTTATGTTTATTTATTTAATTAATTTACTATTATTTTATTTTACTTCAAAATTACTTAAGAATTATTTTATTTATTTAAAAAATAATTATTTTACTTTGATTTACTTAAAAATTATTTTTATTTTTATTTTTTAAATATATATTTAGGCAGAAAACTTGGTTGTTAAATATAATATGCTAGAAAAATAATGAATATTAATAGTTTGTTCATTGAATACAACATATGGTGTGAAAGGTTGTTATTATACCCAACGATGTGTTGCTCACTTAGCTTCTTCATTCTCTTCTGTTAGTGCATTCCACAATTTTAACTCCCTGTCTTGATTGGTCCCTCCATATAATGTTATGCATCATTTTGTATGATGTTATGTGTGTTATGATGTCTTAGACATGCTATTTTGTAGGGAGAATAGTTGTGTCCAAATTAAATACATCCACCATCAAGCGTGCTCCAAAACTAGTTATAAGAGGTGTTGACAACTAGACTAATAAAAAAACATTGGATTTCATGTCCCATGGAGGTGGGAACAAGATATTTTACAAGATTACACATCATCCAATCCACCTTATTAGATTCATTTTTTGACCTTTTTGATTAATTTGGACGACTGAACTTAACTGACACACTCTAAGCATTGTTTGCTTAGGTGGTCGGGCCCACAATCCCTTTCACACTAGACTTTTCCCATGATCTTTACCGTTTCTATTTTCACTTTTGAATTCTCCATTCTCACCTATTCACATCCTCCATTTCTCTCTGTCATGCGAAAGCAAGTGGATCAGATATTTTGTTTCCATTTACTACCTAAAAAAGTATTGTATTTGATTTTTTAATCCCACATCCCTTGCCTAAGAAAACACAAAGGATAGGCGATTATAAATATGAGGGGCTTAGCCATATTGCTACCATGATAAAATGTATGAAACAATGATTAAAACATATTAAAAAATACCTTTTATTATATTTGTAAAAGACTAAAATGGATTTTGTACTTTGTGACTTCAACTACCAAAGCATTACTCTTAGTTTTTGAAGTTTAATATTTTCACAATTAAAAACAATAAATTATTAAGAATTAATATTATTATAAATAAGTAAAAAATTTCTATTTTTTAAAGATAAAATTAGTAATAATAAATTATTCATAAAAAAATAGTTTAAAGTAAAAAGACAATAATAAAGTAATCAATAATCAATAATTATTATAAATTTAAAAAATTATAAATAATAATAAATTATTAATTAAAAAAATATTTTTAAATAACAATTTTAATTAAAATTATTAAATAATAATCAATCATAAATTATTAATTATCTAGGTGGTAGGTAAGGATAAGTATATGGTTTAATCCTTGTTTAGGTCATGAAGGTTTTTAGTAATTTATGATTTTGGGTCTATTTTATAAATGAATGCTTTCAACAATATGTGCTCTTCATTTATCAAATATGATCTTCATTGCATGTTTAGAGAATTTTAGTAGAATAGGAAATTTATAACAAATAGGTCATCTTGGGAAGCCCATGTAAAATTTCCATAAATAATACTTTTCTTTCTTTCTAATATTCAAAGTCTTCTAGAAATTATTAAAAAATAGAATTTGATTCAACTACAGGTATGCTATTGCTACCACACTTCATTCCACATGCATGATGCTAAACATAACAATCGCTTCACTGCTTTTGTCAAGCCTCATCAACTAGGCTAGTCAATAGGTTGAATGAATTATAGTTTAGTTATGACCCTTCATCTCTTCAAAATAATCAGACAAGATTAGGGAGAGAAAGAAACACACACCAAACTACTTCAAAATAAGGGTTATTGTGGGTTCATTGGTTTGCTTTAGTAATTTAGTTATCTATCAAAACTTTAATTTGTAATTATATAGCCAACCTTGATACTAAAATGTTCCTTATCTATTTCAATTGGATTTTGATTAAAGAGTTTGATCTAACATCTTACCATACAACAAAACTAAACTTCATAACCTTCATTCACATCCTTGCTAGTGTGTCAATATGGGAACATTGGAATGGGGTATGGACACCTATCAAATCATATTACATAGCTCTTTTTTTTTTTCAAATGTTGTGGTAACAACTCTCTTAGTAGTACCACCTATTTTTATTATTGTTGGCATATCTAACATGAAACAAATCTGCAACTATATGAAAAAATATTGTGAACTACATTTATTTCATCTTTATTATCTATTAGTTGTATCATATAGTGCGCTATGACTACTAACCCTCTTTAATTTGCACTAATAAATATCTTTGCCACTTAAATATAAGATAGCTACAAATACAAATATATGACAAGTCAATAAGAGTAGATGGCTCAAATCCCATGTGCACATGCAGGCTGATGGATTAAGTGAGCGGGCCATGCAGGTAAGGTCACCAGGTGAGTTAAAACCTAATCTCTGCTGTATATTACATCACATAAAATTATAAATTCTTCTACGTAAAACAAAGGAAATATTAAATTCGATTTGTTATTCATTTTTGTTTGGATCACTAAATTGGATCTTGTTGCGTTTTGAAACAAAGGAAATATGATCGTCCTAAATCCACCGTGGAGACAATCTACAAACTCTGCCGTCGTGGTAGCCAATACAAATATTGCCTGTTCTGTCGTCATACCAGAAGCAGCTCATTAAGCTCGAGCTTCGAATCGACGAGGTGGAACTTTGAATTGGCATGTCGTATTCATTGATAACAAACGCTTCAGACCTTGACGGATGACCAGACGGAAAAGAAAGACTTATAATCTTGAAGCCACACGAAAGGTCATCTAATTCGCAGCAGTGAGAGACTATAACATCCTGCCTATATGTTACCCAATTATGTCGCAGGGACCCATATAAAGGTTCTCCATTAATATCCAAAACTCTAACTGGATTAGTAGGACCAGAAGCTGTAATGCTGTTTTCCAGATTCCATAGGCCTATTTGCTCATTATCAATTGGCAATATCAAAGTGCGATTCTTGTGCAAATAGAAATCCGTCCATAATAAATCATCTGGAAAATATGCAATATTAAAATAAAGAACATCCTTGGTATGTGGATTTGAGTCCACTATAACAATGCTAGAGTCCCCAAAATTATCATCTTCCAAAATCACTGTGTGTTTACCAGATAGCAGTTTAACAGACTTGACTCTGTTCAGCAAAAACACAACCACCTTATCACCGCACAGTCTTACATCGCTAACGGATACATCTGATCTGTCGAAGAAGATTTTTCGTAATTCAGTAGCATGGCCTTTGACCTTTGAAATAAGTTTCAGAGGCAGAAAGTTCTCAACAATTAACCTTGTATGTCTGGAGTGGAACATCACCATTTCTCTATTTCCAGGATTACCAAATCTGAAGTCCTGAGAATATTCAGCTTCATTTTCTACAGTGTATAGTATTTCATAAGTTTGTAATTCAAAAATTTTGAACAGGTTTTCATCTATAACATAAATCATACCCAAACAATTTGGCACGTCGAAATCCCACCATGTAATGGCATACTCTGTCTCAAGTAGGTTTTGCCATGCATCGTCAAGTCTTTGCCGAATATCTTCAACCTTCCTGGTTAGCAATCTTACTTCACGGCTTTTTTCTTCAATGACTATAAAAGAGTCTGTGTGTATATTATATATTATCTCCTGAGTTTCATCAAGCGTGCATAGAATTTCTGCTTTGGCACCAACAGTAAATATGAGACAGGTCTCATTATACCAGAGAGCAATCAACATTTCAGACACTGTGAAAATCTTTTTAACAGGCGATTCTTTTACTTCATTGAAAAGTTCCTCATTAACAAAAGGATGAGCTTTGAGAAGAAGAGATTTGGTTGCTCTTTCATATCTCAAGCTTCCCCCGCCAGAAGAAGAGATTTGCCTATCATTTACCAGACGAAATATTGATGTAAGACTGTTGTAAGAGAGATGTCTATTACTTACCAGGCCAAATATTGATGCAGATCTGTTATTGTTCATCTTTCTCAGTATGGGCGGGGGATATAAATGTTGGATCGTGTAGATGTGATACGTTAACACAGGAAAACTAAAGCAGCATATATTGCAAGTGGGAGAGGAAGGGAAAAACCGTCTAGTAATCTAGGGTAAAATCTAGGTTAAGTAATAGAACATCAAAATCAAATCTATAAACCTTAAAACAAAAATGAAGCACAATCAAATATAGAAACATAAACATAAAGCAATATTATCTATGCCATGGTTGCTTGAGGTCAAACTAGTCTTGGTAAGGTGAAAATGACAATGATAGGTCTCTTTTATAGAAAACCAAATTAGAATGAAGGGTTGAGATTAGATGTAAATAAGATATGTCAATCAATGACCAAGAATGAAAGTTGTAGTATGAAATAGGGTTAGGGCTAAAATTAGGGCAATGATAAGGATGAATGACCAAGATTGGATTATCAACAAGGGTGGAAATTGAATGAGACATGAGGAGATAAGATTGACACGGATAAAAATGTTGACACAAAAAAGAGGTTGTTGAAAGGACTTTAAATAATTATAAAATTATTTAATTTGGGAGGGAAAATGAATAATTAAATAATAAAAACATTATTTAATTATAGAAGACATGTGACATGTTGACTTTTAAATTAAATAATAATTTAATTCAAAAATGGGAAGAAAATGATAAATGAATAGTCAATTAAATAAATAAAATTAAATGAATAATTAAATAATTAAAATAACTATTTAATTATAGTAGAAAAGATGGCCATAACTAAATGAAATAAAATTTATTTAATTATAGAAGAGAAAAGACATGATGATGTATTAATTAATCAAAAGAAGAAATAAAAGGATATGAAAGAATTAACTAAATAATTAAAATTATTTAACTAATAAAAGACTTATGACATTAGATAATAATCAAATAATTAAAATTATTTAATTATTAGGGATGAAAGGAGAACTGATGAAGAAAATAGAGTTGACAAATCTAGAACAATTTTTAGTGTCTACATTTTTTGCCCCTCTTTGATACAATGCAGTTTATTACATTGTGTCAAAGAATTTTAATAAAAAAATACCCCAGTGTAAAAACAGTGGACCTATGCCTCCTCAAAATGTTTTTTGAAATTTAAAAAAAAAATCCAAAAAAATTGAAAATTATTTTGACAAGTCAATTTAATAGCCAAAAATGTGATGGTGACAAAAGATTTGACATTCAAGACCTTCAAGATAGTCAAATTAAGGTTCAAAGGCTTCCAACGAGTGCAATCAATACAAACCTTAGTGTAAACCCTAAATTTGATTACTTATAAATAGAAATTTGAGTGGGAAATTAGCTCATTTGTGCATTTTGACTTTGGATATTGGAGAGCTTTGATAGTGAATTGCTCCCAAGATGTCACCTATTCCTCACACCAAGCACCATGGATATTGAGTTCGCACCTTCAGACGGCCAAAAGGCACAAAGGACCTAGTAAGTACCCCATAACCGCTTTGTGAATTTTTTTTAGAATAGATTTAGGGCTCAAAATTGAGCAAGAAGATGCAGTCAACACCATTCACTGCAAATGATATCATGTGCACTACAAGTGACTATTGTTTACTACAATCACTCGATTCCACCGCAATTGTAGCTAGGGTGCCAAATGAATGTTGTGTGGTGCAATTGTAAAGTGCACAACATTTGCATCCTACACCACACCCACAGTCAGCAATGCCACATTCAACAAAGTGAGCCACATATGCAAGGTAAAATGATGCATGTGCAAAATTGAAACACAACTAATTGAGGGTTGACCACAAGTGACCCTAGTAACACATTTGGTAATGCATCTGGTACAAGTGCAATTTTATAACACATATGCAAAAGAAGTGATGCATTTGATTTGTGTGATGCATGTGTTAAGCATAATGACACAATTGCTTGGTTAAAAATTTTCCATAGTTTAAGATGAAATTTCTTGTACGATGTGATTCCAATACATTTGACTAGAGTTTTGGATCGACATAATGACTTTTTTTTGTGACCATAGGTTGTCCTTGCCCCTATTTATACACGGGAGTCGTGGTCATTGATATTTTGACTTTGGAACCAGTTATCCAACATTGAGAAGCATCAATTGATGTATCTTGGGTTTTACCATGTGACCTACATTCCCATCATTAGGATGAATAGGGGATTGTTGACTGCACTCACAGAGAGGTGGCACTCTGAGACATGTTCGTTCCACTTGCCAATAGGGGAGGCGACTGTGACCTTGGAGGATGTCTACAGGATATTTAGGTTGTCAATCTGAGGAGAGTAGGTTAGGTATGATTCTGAGTGGGGATATCGAGCCCTTGAGAACCATTATGAGTATGATGATGTGGCAGAGCTGAGAATGGAGGGATATGAGATTATATGGGAGATGCTAGCAGAGCAATATGAGAGATACAATTGCATTTTGTGTAGTCTGATTGCTAAGGTCATTATTCCACATCGTCGAGGGCATGGCTTTCCCGTCAGATGGGGGGAGATGCTAATGGGGATGATGAGGCACGGGATAGTCTATGCATGGGGGCCTGCTTATTAGCCATACTATATTTTTAGTTACATGACATAGCTTATCAAGATGGTCAGTCCATGAGTTGTGGGGTTACTCTCTTGATGGTGTGAGCATGGGATCACATCATAGTGTTTCTTACTTCAGTCGGCAAGTAGTTGGGATATGGTATACCCTATGTTTATCTATATGGTGGCATAATGACTTAGACTCATGTGGGTGACATAGGGTATTGGTGACATGGGATCAATGTACTTTTCAATTTTGTATGGAGGCCATACAAGGACTATCGACAGTGGCAGGATGAGGACAAGCATTTACCATGGTGTAGACAGGCCAGGTACATGATTGGATAGATAGTCCAATCCCAACACATTATAGAGTAGTATTTTCTAGATCAGGTCATGAGGCGATTTTGAGAGACACGAGATTTGCCTCAGGGGATAGTAGAGTTTGTGTGATCATTGCATGAGGTGCAACCCTGAAGATAGATGATTCCAGTGGCAACAATAGAGTAGAGATTGATGGACTATAGCTAGTGTACTTGGGATGGAGGGGTGGAGCATCAAATCTAGGTACCATAGTTGAGTATGACATCTAATGGGCTAGTCATATGCCTGATCCCTATACAGATTTGGATCATTCGATGCCTATAGAGCATTGAGGTAGGGGCCCATGAGACTAGAGAGGATATTGGGGGGAGAGGAGATGGTGGACAAGGAGATGGAGGATGGGGTGATGGGAGGAGAGGCAATGATGGCAAAGACAAATGGGGTAGAAGAGGAGGAGGGAGAGCCTAATAGAGGAGGGTGAGGAGGGTGGTGGTGAGGAAATTACCACTGATCTAGGAGGGTGAGGAGGAGAGGGTTACAAAGGAGAAGGTGGTTAAGGAGAGAGTGGTAGAGAAGAGGGTTGTAGAGGAGTGACAAGATGATGTGCCACTTCTTGAGGTGGGTCAGTATGATGTAGCGATGGAGGAAACCATCAAGATGGAAGAGGAGGAGAGATAGGATGAGGAGAAGATGGGAGAGGCTAAGTGGTTCCTCTAAGGAGTATTGTGATGGGTTTGGATGTGGGGGAGGGATTGGAGGAGAGGGCACAGTGTATCAGAGAATAGCTAATCTCAAGCATGATTGGATCAGGCAACAACTAGGCTTTAGGCATTAGATGTGGAGGTGAGGGCTTTGTGGATAAAGAGGGATTCCCTTAGAAAAAAGTGTGGTGTGGTAGTGGTTGGTCAGCAAAGGATTGATTAGCGAGTCATAGATTTCATGGCCAACCTTACTGGGTCAAGTGGAAAGATTCTTGGAGTAGTCCTGAGATATGGCAGATGAGAGTAGTACTACAAAGACTTATATTAGGTTGAGGTACCACCTAAGAGGAGAGTGCCTAGTGCATCAGAGGCCTTGAGCAATGGTAGATATCACAGGTGATCTCAAACTAGCGGCAGGGTTTCAGGGCCCATACAATCAATTCCATGTGATAAGCCACCCTCCAAGCATAGGTCATCAGGGTCTCCTTGTGAAGAGGATAGGGAGCCATCACCATGACCATCACCCTCAGGGGATCAGGGCAACTTAGGCTAGGAAATATTTTGACATTTGTATCTAGAAACTTGTATTTTTGACCATCGAGCTTGCGAGCTTCCTTTTTGAGATACATCTTGACATTGTACTATGACACTTTTTGAGTGATATGTAGGATATATGATTTTGGTGACGATTTATATGATATACATTCCTATGTTATGATTTGATGTGATGGATGATTATTATTTTATGATGTTGCATTATGTATGATTATGTGATCATGCTATATGTTGACGTAATACGATGTATGAATAATATATGTTGTATGCTTAGATGTTAGATGGATGCATTTAATATCATGATGTTATGTATGTGATTTAATGATTATAAATGTTATGTATATGCCTAATGATGTATTCTTAATGAAGGATGCAATATGATATGATATTATTTAAATAATGCAATGTGATGTGTATTATGATTATGTAATGCAATGTGATATGTGTTGAAACAATGTTATGCAATGCTTATAAAATATATATGCAATATATATGCATTGTGATAAATGATAATGGATTATGATTATGATGTGATGTGAATGTAATGACATGCTAATATGTGATGACCTATAGTAATATGTATGCAATATTAATGACGAGTACTATGTGATGAAATTTTAATGCCATATGGATGTAATCTATGTTTTGTATTTTCTCATGCAATATAGATGGACTATATAATGATTCCCTTTATGATAATTATTTCTATAATTCTTCCTAACATGATTATGTATGAAAGATATTTTTTTGTTTCACAAGATTCCATCAAGATGTAGATAGAAGAAATGTTAGCGTGGAGGATATAGATGTTAGTGGAGATAATAAAATTTCAACATTATGCTTGATAGATGTTAGGCATTTAATTTAATCATCATTGGGTAGTAAAATGTAACAAATGGAGAACAAAACACCATGGTATAACATAGACCAAGGTTTGCAGGTTCATCCACTTGCAAAATAGACAGTTAGAGACAAGGAATGTCCTAACTCATACGAAGGGAAATGTTGCCCCAGTCATTTTGCTAAGACAAACTGTAGACAACAATCATTTAGAAGATAAGTCACAAGATATTGTCATTCCTCTAAATCCTTCATGGGACATCCTTGAGGTAGCTAGCAACATGACCCAAAAGACAAGTTGAAAAGATAATACAAAATAGACCAACAAATTCAATAGTCACGCAGATTGTTTCAAGCCAATGTTTTGACTGACTAAATGTTTGATGGGTTGATTGTTTTGATGGTGCCTAGTTTCAAGAGAGGAAACATGCCATATAAGACATCAATTCTAGTTTTGATCAGGTAGCCACCTATATAAGGTGAGTAACAAGGTTTGATTTATACCAATGTCTAGTTTCAGGATGGATGTGTCCTGTATAAGATAAGTGATTGATTATTTTGACTATTTGATGTTGGTTTGATGTTTGACTAATTTGAAAACTGATTGATTTGACTTAAATACTTGTGATAATTTTTGTATTGTTGATTCATGACCTATGTTGAGGTTTTGATGACCATTTGTGTATAATGACAATGTCTAACTTATTGTGACTAACTTGACAAACCCTAAAGGACCAACTTAGAGGCCTCAGGGACTCATTGACAGATGGCCTTACGTATGTAACAATGCATAGAGACCTCATAGTTCAACTAGACCTGACTTTATTTTATTGACCAAGGACTGCATCATGATTTAATTTATTCAACAAACCCTAAAGGAATAACCTAGTGCCTCAAGGGATCTTCATCCGATGGCCTTGCCTATCTTATACACATAGAGGTATCATAATTTGACTGGACTTGGACTAACATGACTGACTCTAACTCTATTTTTAGGATTTTTGAATATTATTTGGATGTTTTTGTGTTTTTGACATGTTTTGATTTTTGGACTTTTGGGAATATTTGATATTTTTGTCATATTGAATTTTTATGATTTTTGAAATATTGTGACCTCCAACAACAAGTGCAGAATCCAATGAAGAAATGGGTTGAGTACTTTCCCCCAATCTGGTATAAGACTAATTTATTAGGATTGGAATGGGGTAGGTTTATTGCAATTTGATATGATAGGAAAAAAGACGCATAATGTCAATTATTTTAGGCTATGGGAAGGACAACAAAGCATTATTATAGATGGTATGTCAAGTGTAAAGGAAAATTAATATGGTCGACAAATGAAAAACCAAATAGAATGATGGTAGATGATGGAGCAAAGATTGACTACACATGGTGCTTGTTTGCTAGGTTTTCACCATGGTACTTATCCAAAACGCCACCAAAGTGGTTCACACTATTGGATGAATAATTTCTCTTTAATATTTTCTTTATTTTTTGATATTTTTTGGTGTCACCAAGATGCCTATTTGTCAAGTTTTCATCAAGGTGACGATTTTTTATTTTTAATTTTTTGGTATTTTTTAGGTTTTTGACATGGCTCTTTGAAGTTAAGTGTGAAAATTTGTGCAAATGCAAACTATTGATAGGTTTTGACAAGGGTTCCCATTTAGGAGTTGAAAGTTGATATGCTCCTTATTTGAAGACTATCATGATGATATAGGGACCCAACCAATTAGGTTCAAATTTTCTTGGCTTTTTCAACTTTACAAGTGATTCTTGGGATTTCCATTCAAACTAGATCACCAATGTCAAAGTGCCAAGTCAGGACCTTCTTGTTGTAGCTATGATGGAGATGATTTTGATAAGCTTGTAGATGAACCAATTCATTTTGTCTCTATTCATCTAGTAGTTCCAACTCATGTAGCCTAGATAAATGGTATTCTTCATCATCAATCTTCCCTTGCATGGACACCCTTAAGGAAGGAAATTCGACCTCAATAGGTAAGATATCTTCATAACCAAAGACTAGTGAATATGGAGTGACACATGTGGGAGTGTAAATACTGATGTGATAGGCTCATAAGGTAGGATTAAGCTCAAGGTGTCAGTCACAACTAGTGTCATTAAGAGTCTTTTCTAAGGATTTTGATAATAGTTTTGTTAGACACCTCAACTTGGTCATTACCTTGTGGATAGTATGGGGAGGAGAAGTCATGTTGGATATGGAATTTATCACAAAGTTGGTGGACATATTTTTTCATAAATGGATGACTATTATCAGTAATAATGGACTGAGGGACACCATAATAGAAAGTCATATAATTAAGGATGAATTTTGATATTTTTTGTGAGTGATGTATTTCATGGGAATGTATTCAATCCATTTCGTGAAGTATTTGGTCATGGTGATAATTAATTTGTGGCCTTTGGATGAAGTGGGGTGGATCTTACCTATGAGGTCGAGTCCCCATTGGGAAAAAGGCCATGGTGATGTTATCAACTAAAGTTCTTGAGCTAGTGTGTGTATCAAGTCTTCATAAATCTAACACTGTCAACATTTCTCGACAAATTGATATGAATCTATTTTAGATGCCAGAAGGTATAGGCTCGGCCTGATCAGGGACTCATTTGCTAGTAAAGGTAAAGGGTTCCCAAATCAAGGTTTTAAAGAGGTGAAAACTATAAATTTTAGGTTGTTTTATGTACTTTTTCAAATTTTAGGAGTGCCTAATCATCATCTAAGAGTTTTTTTATAGGCTAAATATAATCATCATTATCTTCAACATGTATAGGCTCTACCTTTGAAGTTGGTTTTTCATGTGAAAATATAGGATTCACCAAAATGAGTCAATCAAATTGATGAACCACTAATTTTTAATGCTATGAAACATACAATTATGAGGGGAAAAAGATGCAAATAACAATCAGAAATTCTACCTAATTTTTATAGCAACTATGGGGGAAGTTTTTAGAGCATAAAAAAGTTGTGTACCTGGCCAAAAAGTTGATTTTTTTCAGTTACAAAGAACTCATTCGCCCTCAATGGAAAATGGGTCCTTTTAGGGTTTTGAAAAACTGATTTTAGGGTCATGTTCCTTGATGTTTGTACTCTCAAATTCCCTGCTATCAACTTCTAAAATTCTGTATGCAAATATATTTCTTTGATTCTTTGATTTTTCAATTTGAATGAAAACTTTTACATCTTTGCAACCTTGACAATTTTTCTCCACAAAGTTACTCCACTTGATCTTCATCCTGTAAACCTACAATCACACATTCAAAGGAAAAAAACTTGTTTGTTTTTAGTGAATAGGGGTTTTCCTTAGTCAAACCCCTTGTAGGTAATTAAACCAAATGACAAAATAAAGGAATGAAGCATGAAACATGAAATATGCAATTGATATCACCTTGGATAATTATGTCTTGTGAAAAAAATCTACAAACTAACATGTAGTGGCCATGAAGAATGTAGATCTTGGATGTGATGTGATGCTTTTAAATAAATCCTCAATGCAGCATTAATTATCTTAGCTCAAACACATGCATGAATGCATTAAACCCTTTTCATGATGACGTGATCTTGAATCACTACAATAAACTCTTGAAATATTCCTTGAAATGCCTTAAAAATGCTCTTGAAATGCTCTTTTGAAATCCAATTTTATATAATGCATTAGTTCTTGAAAGTATAGGATTGCTTAGGAGGAAACTAGGTGAATTAACCCCTTATTTATACTAAATTATGAGATTAACCCCAAAATTCAAATAATTAAGGTTGACACCAAATCTAGAAAGAAACATTATTAAATTCTCAGTATAATGAAATTTAGATAGGGGGGTCTCATTAAGGGAGGACCCATTTTCCACCTTGAGAAAATGGGTCCTGGCTCAGTTTACCAGGACCTAACCCCAAGGAATTGAAAGAGGGATAAAAACCCATTTTGGATCAACTAAAAAATGGGGGTCATGTTAAGGGAGGACCCATTCGCCACCTAGGGCGAATGGATCTTGGTATAGTTTACCAAGACCAAACATTTCGTAATGAAATATTTTGTTAATTAAATTATAAGTGTCATGATAGATCTTTGGGAGGTGTCAAAATTAAGGCTTAAATTTGAATTAAAAGGGGTTGATTACTCCAATTACCCTCAATTAATTAATGACCACCTAGATAAATGCAAAAGTGCTTTATAACACTTTACAACACTTAAACAAGGTACATATTATGTACATTTTATTCAGAAAGGGGCCCATTAAGCTTAATTAAGCAAATACATCCTAGAAAAGTGTGAAAGTGTGTTACAACACCTTACAACACCCTTGTAAAGGATCAATTAAGGCATGTTTTAGTCAAATAAAGGTCCTATAATAATGTGAATGTGTACAACACATTACAACACCACTCCAAGACATCATTAATTCATTTTTAATGTCAATTATCAAAAAAAGTAAGGAAAAAGGCTACTTTTTCCATTACTATAGTTAGGATCAAAGTATTAAGAGATTTGGAAGTGTTATGTTAGGCTTCAACTTGTGAATAGGCTTCAAGTTTTTTAATCCTTTTCTACCATATATATCTTTTTATTATATCCATACTTCATCTCAAAGTGAAAAGTAGATGGCACTCCCTTCATGGAATGAATCCATAGTCTACCTAGGAGAAGATTATATGAAAGAGGTCCTGACATGATATGTACAAGTGTAAGTAGAACCATGGGCAGGGTTATAATTCCTAATGGTTGCTTACTAACATTATCAAAGAAATTAATATAAAGATCATTAGGTTCTATTAGATTCATATATGCACTAATTTTATCTAGAAAATAAATGCTACAAGAATTAAGACATGATCCATTGTCAATAAGAGTACATTAAACCCCAATTTTTTTAATGACTACCATTATCATTAAAGATTCATATTATTTTGGGATCTAAAGAGAGGGTGATTCATGTTGAGAGAATTTAATATCTAGAATTGTTTCTTGCATATAATTAAACAAGGTTGCTACATCATTTAGTTTTATAGAAAGTGAGATATCAATCTTTTGCAAAGCCTCTTGGATCATACCAAAGAGAGATATTGGCTAAAGTATTATGAAGTTACTCAACAAGATCATATTATTTACCTTTATTCTGAGGAAGACTAGGTGGGGGTGGAAGATATGGTTGGGTTAATGGAATCGATGTTGTATTAATTGGTTTCTTATTACAAGTTCCAGTCTTACATGTGTGAGAAAGTGCATGATAAATTCATTGCTTCAACAAATCTTGGTGTACATGATTACTAGTGAGTTTTTTGGCACATTTTAGGATATGACCATTATAATAAACTAGGAGATCTAGGAAATAAAATGATAAGAACAATGAACAATGTACATAAGATTGTATTTAGTTGACCAAAGTAACATTGAGTACAAAGCCTTTCTTATATAGGCAAGAATGAGGCAATCCACCTATGAGGTGAATTTACAAGTTCCCCATGAAGCGGCATAGAAGAGTAGACAAGTGTCATATAAGTGTCAACCTTAGTAACACTTGGAGTGTGGAAACCAACAACCTCTATGACCAAGTCATCAAACTTGTGGGCCAAGTGTTGATTGACATTTGAGGTGAGATGAAAATTCTTCCAACCTCAAAAGGTATGTGCATGAGGTTGAAAAAACAATTTGGTAGCATCTAGAGGTTTAAATGTTGCACATTAGGTTAGACATGAAGTTTTCTAATCTCATATACCTAAGTACACTTAAGTATAGTGAATATATTAAATTATTCACACTAACAACCATGAGGTTTGGTAGGTCCTATTATGAGAGGTGTTTTAGGTGGTGCAATAATTAAAGGAGGTCCAATGTTCATAACTTTAACTAAGTTAATTACTTTTTGACAATATTCTATTGATGGTGGATCTAATTTCATTTTATAATCTTCATTCATGCCATCCATCTTACTAGATCATTTGAAGAATGAAATGTATCAACAATTACATCCTCTTGTACCATGATATATTCTCAGGTAGGAGAGGTAAAGAGAGAGGAACAAATATGATTTTTATGGTTCTCAATGATTGGATCCTCTTACACAAAGATACTCTCACAAGTAGGGGAGATGTTGGGAGAAGAAAAAACATGATTTTCATGATTATGAATTATTGTATCCTCTTGCACAAAAATACCCCCACAATTAGGAGATATATGGGGAGAGGGATCAATGAAAAATAAAAAAGGCTCAGAGAGAAACTCATTTTCACATGTTTGTAATAATTTTATTTTAATTTCCCAACAAGATTTGACAATAGAACATCAATTATGACAACAAAATATTTTTTCAATGAAAACATTATGTTATGTCCTATGGATCAAATTACTGATGCTCATCAAAATCAAATAGTTTGCAACACAAAAATTCAAAACAAGAACCATATCTTAATGAAGAACACTTGCAGATATTTTCACAATAATTTTTAGCCCAAACTAACTAGAAAAGGGTGTGATGCACCCTAAACAAACATATTCTTTTAAAAAATTAAAAATTTGGAGGCAGATTATAGTACATTTGAGGATCTTGTCTTTTAGAGGTTTAGGTCTAGAAGTGAACAAGTTTTAGGAAATGCATAATGCTAAATAAATCATATACATGCATACAATTTTTTGATATATTTTTTAGAGAAATTGGATATGTTCTCATGATAATATTAAAAAATTGAATCATTTAATTGACTAATTTTTCCAAAAAATATAGAAAAGAAATTATTTTGATCTTTTGAAAAATGAATGCATAAATGATAAAATAATATTGTAAGTAAATTAATAAAAAAAATAACCTAGATCTAAGCCCTAATAAGAAAAACTCAGATATAAAATTATGCAATTTAAATCAAATTATTTGTAATTTTTTTATTTTAATTTATGATGAACATATAATGCAAGTTTATAGTTTTGAAAATGAATGAATGAAAGATATTCAAAGAACCTAGGGTTTGAATTAGCTTTTAGAATGTATGTAATTAAAATCATAAAATTTCAAGTGTAGGATATGTTAGGTTCACCAAAAATTTGAGTAGAAAAAGTAATCCTAGATCCAATTAGGATAACTAAGATTATCTCCTTTTTATTGATGTGATTTTGATGATTAGCTTGCTTCCACAATGGAGAGCCAACCCCCTACTGTTTATATTGACTTGAGTTGTGTGAGGATGATAAATTTGACATGTGATTTGACAAGCCTATTTGACATACAACCCTAGATCTGAAAATGCAATTTAGCAAACACACAAAAAAGAAAAGTTACAAAACTGACCTAGATCTAAGAATTAATAACAATGAGGAACCTGCATAATGATTTTGAGCCTAAATTTTTAGGACAAGGGTGTAATGCACCCTAGACGGGATTGCATCTTTACTAGATCTGCAAATTTTGGGTTGTAGGTTATAGTCTACACTTTATTCTCCCAAATTGCCACATGCTAAAATCCCTAGAGATTTGACCTTCACATGTATGAAAATTAGGGAAAGGATTGTGTTATATAGGGGCTTACCTAAGTCAAAACCCAAATTTGGTATTTATACCTCCAAATTAGTGATTGATGATGATAAAGATAGTATACCCTAGGTTGGGTAGCGGCTAAAACAATACTGATTGACTGAAATTGATAAAAGGAAAATGATAATGTTACCTTGATGTGAAAACCCTTGAAGAAGAGATGCCACACACAAGTTGATTGATGGATACCTTGAATGCTTAATAGACCTAAAAGAGGTGATCTCATAACACAATGGATTTGATGGAACCCCTAAAAAAATATTTCATGTTCCATCTCAAATTTTTACAAAAATTGAATTGATCCATTATATCTATGCCCTAGGGTTGGGTTTAGGTTTTTAGTTCAAAATCCATCATTAAAAATTTTGTAATCTTTTTCCCTAGGCATTATATTCCTTCATTGACTTGCTATACCCTATTGTAGGTGATTAAATTCATGACTTAAGCCATCAGAAGCTTGTCGTTGCCAGCCCCTTGGTCTAGGTTTGTCAGTCATCCCTTGTCATATCATCGTCTTAACATTTCCTAAGTCAATCAAAATATTCCCTTTAAAATGACTTAATTCTTAAGCCCTTAATCACATGGGTCTTCGTCTTGTCTTCCTAGTGATGCTCCCCTTCTAAAAACTAACATTTTTCCCATGTGCAAATATTAGGTACTATATTGTCCATTTGATCACCACAAGAAAATCTCCATCGTCTTGTTTTATTCCTCATTAAAATAATCACATGAGCTGGTGGGCACAAGCCACATATCTTCTACATTGATGGGATAGATACCTTTGAATGATCTTCAAATGATATTAAAATCAAATCACGGTGGTGGCTAGATGATGCAGCTTAACCATTGATGCTCCTCGCCACCTCATTTGATCTTATTTTATATTAAAGAAATGTCACGGGCTAGCAAGAAGATTGACACTTGTTGCTTCATCGAGGGACCCACCTAGATTTGGAGACAATGAATTCTTTATGGAGCGAGGATTGACGATTAATGCCAGGGGATGTTGGTAAATCTTGACCACTCCCTGCCATCCCATGAGGTGCCCACTTGCACCTGTTGCTTCTCAATGGCAACATGGAATGATATAAAAGGATAAATTAACATTAGTAAGGACCAAATATTGATAAAATTGGCTGAGAAAACATATAGGATAAAACAGTACCATTTTTAATTAATTTCTTTGGCATGTGTTCAAGATTAGAGGATTGCTTTTGATAATGATTGTCAATTCTATTAGATAATGGTACACACAGGAAGCTGAAATTGAAAGAAGGCAAGGTAAGAGCTAATAATCTAAGATTAAATCATGACCACTCCCCGTAGTCTTATTAAGATGAATTACAAGTGGGTTATTTTCCATGGGCGAGCAAGAAAATATGACATGATAGGGTTTCTTAATTGCTAAGTGTGAAATTAAGTGTGTTGACAGAGTGGATATCTATTGACATGGGTTTTTCTGATTAGACAAAGGAAAAAGGTGCATGCAGTTGGTTTTTCATAATCAATTATTTTTATTGTAATTATCTTTCAATCCATCTCGATGGGTGATCAACTGCTCAGATTCAAAATCAAGAGACTGATTGTCATATCGCTTGCACAAGCCTTCCTCAAGCATTAATGGTAAGGACACTCAAGTTTCTAAATATAATGGAGATCAACAGCCATATATCCTTCATAACTTTGCAATCAAAAATTAAGTTTGAGTTCATGAAGAAGATGTAATAGGGAGCTACAAAGGAATTAAGGTATCTTTTTATGGGTAAGTACTCATACCTGCTTGTTTCAATTACATATGAGTTATTTTGTCAGCTCTAAAGTCTTGGAGTGATGAGGGTTTTGTAGTCTACAAAAATATTTAGAGTTGATACTTGAATTGTGAGGGTTTGAGTGTTTTGATTCCACAAAAATCTTTTAAGAATAAACTGGTGAGGATTTTTCCTAAAAAATTGAGTCTCCTTGTTCCCATTTTGTTCTCTACGAAAATGAGTAAACCCAGTGTGTCTTCTAGCCTCGTTAGAAGGTCTAGAAGACTCGGCTTGCTTAAGTCTCAGGATAATGTTCCTAAAAATGAACAAGGCATGTTTGGAGTTCCCATAACTCCAAAGAAGAAGAGAAGAGGAAATAAATAATCTATGCATGGTGGATTCAGGCACAAATATAATTTGAGGAGCACGGTGGTCTCATAAGAATTGGTCAAGTTTATGAAGAAGGAGATGGTTAAGCCTATGAGAGAAGAATAGAGAAAGAAAAAGTATCACAAAGATTACGAATCCTACATGGGAAGGCATAATTCTCTCGTGGAGGATTCAATTGGGCTTTTGAGTGGTGGAGGAGATACTAATTTAGATTATGGCTAGTATCTTCTCACCATGGCTGATCTAGTGGATTTTGATGAGGGAGGAATAGTGGATTCTCCAATTTTAGCATGAACATGGAGTGGGCGAGCATACTCTAATGTTGACGAATCAAAGTAGCGCTCCTATTCCATTTTTTTTTTTTATGACACCATTTCCACAGTGGTTTTCTCTCCTATTTCAGTAGGAATATGGTTTTTTGTCTTTTATGCTAACTTGGAAACTCTTTTCGTTTGTGTGAAGGAGAGGTGTTGGACTTTGTTACTCTGATGGAAAATATGCCTTGGCCGATTAATATATGAATTCTTGCCTTGGGAATTGATGGAGAAACGTCTTTGACTGATGTGGACATCAAATTTTTATGTTGTCGCTATGACAGACAACACCTTTTGAAGGGCTAGCTAGTCTTCTTCAATGAATTGCTTCTTGATATTTTATCTTTTTTGCTTCTCCCATGTTTTTCAATGTGGATGTAACTGTCCAGGGAATCTCCAAAATTACAATGAAATTAACTGTCAAATGCAAATGTAATTATAATTTGACATGTTTCTTGGTGCTCTGATATTCTATAAATGGGATTTCAGGGTTAGTTACAAAGGAGGTTAGACATTGGGTTATTTTGGAATGGAACATAAAAAATATTGTAAACGGTACTAAATAGTCTAGTGTTAAGTATTAGGTTCAAGTCTCCTATTATGTACATGAAGTTCTGATAAGCAATAATGGCATAAATAGAATAGAAAAGTGCAAGTCCAACACCATTTTATCTCCTATGTACTCCTTTTATAAACTTTGAATAATATAATCAAGGATTGTCTTGTTTGTAACTATTGATTTCCAATGGATGTGTGGTTTTATTCTTGCTTGTTGACTCAAAGAATTGATGTAAATGCTTGAATACATCTATAAGTTTATACTAAATTAGGTGTTAGGATACCAATAAGTAGTGTCAGTGGAGATATTATGTTGAAATATTGTAATGCAATATTCTCAAAGCTTTAAATCATGTCGTGTAAATTTTTTTGTCATATTATGTGGGTGTTGGTATTGAATTTGTTCCAGGGATGAGGAATTGGTTTGTGTGAAGTATTCATGTTACCTATGTTGATTAGCTCACCAACTAACCATTCACTAAATCAAATTCTCTAAAATGGGTTACAAAGATATGAGGTTTTACCATTCTCATGCTCTAAATGTGAACTATTATTTAGAAGCAGCCAACTTCTTTGATATGTTCTATTAGTTTAGCCTCTATATGAGAATTGTTTGTCTGTATTGTATAGTTTTATTGATACAAACTAAATACCATTACATTAACACATTTAGGAACACCCTCCTAGGTTTCATAGAGCTCGAACTGTAGAAGTAAGGGCCTAAGAATCCTTACTTGTTTTTTGGCCATTCCTTTCCTCCACTTATCATTGGATTCTGGAAAATTCATAGGTGATTGGTAAGATTGAGTTTGGTTCCTAAAAAAAAACCAACAGATTGGTGACTCCACTGCCAGGGAACTTTGAATCTCCAGTTGCAAATTTTCATATCACAAGGTCAAGAATGTGGTAAATCTGGACATCTGGTTCAAATTAAACTCTAAAGTTTTGAGACTTGGAAGTGATTTTGTTGCAGCTACTTTAAATGAATTTATGTGTGAATCTGTTGTTGGAGAAGACTCGGAATGAAATTTATCTTTGAAAGAGCTTCATACAATGTGAATTTTAGTCCTCTGTGAAGAGAGGTGGTGACTTTGTCTGAACAACCTACTAAAGATGTGAAGAAAGTTTTAGATCTACAAAGATTTCCAATCAGGAAGAAGAATTTGTAGTAGTTGCAACATATCCAAGTATTTTTTCATTTTTGGTTTTCAAGAAGGATAAATTTTTGTGTGAAAACCATTTTTGAAAGTATTGAAAAATTTTGGTTCCCTATTGAGTGAAACTAAGCACTAAGAAAGGGAATAGTAGTGATTATTCTACATACATCTAAGTTACAATTAACAACCTCTCTCTTATGAAGTGAAGTATGCAATATTTTTGAAGAAACTTGTTTAGAAGATCTTAAGTAAGTTGAGATAGAAATTTGCATTGTAAAAGCTTAAGATCATGTTGCAAAAGGAGTTTGAGCTATCCCTTGTAACTAAAAAGTTAATATGAAAAGGCTTGTAAAGGAGTAAGAAAAGCTATCATCAACCTATGCATCCCTGTGGAATATCTGGAAAAATCATGCAAGGCATGTAGCTTTTATCATGCCATCAAAGGAATTTCTCTATTAAGAGATATAGGCCATTGGAGTTTAGTGGTATTCAAGGTTTCCCAAACCTGATTCCTAGGGATGTTAGGAAACATTTTCCCAAATATATAGGGAAAAGTTCAAAGTTAGCTTCTAGAAATTTGGATGCATTTATGGATTTGATAGGAGATTATGAGGTAAATCATGAAGATTTTTTCATAAAAAAATTTGTTCAGTCTTTGAAGGAAGATGCTAGAGATTGGTTCTCATATTTACTAGTATGTTCTATAACTTCATCGAATGAATTCATTATAGCATTTGTAGAAAAAATTGGTGAAAGGATTAATCTGAATGTGGTAAGAAAGAGATTCATGTAAATTCAGAAAGATAAAGAGGAGTTGGTCCCTATTTTAACCATAGATTTGTAAAAGCAATGAGAAATATTTCTGAAAATATGCGACCAAGTGATGTAGAATGTTTGGTTGTGTATCTAAGTTCATTTGATAATAAGATTTAAGTTATTTTTTAAGAAATAAGGAGTCCACAACATTGCATCATGTATATCAATTTTCCATAGACATTGAAACTAACATGAGATACTCAATGATGAAAGGATATATGGTTGTGAGTGCTCATTGTCCTAATATACATCATGAAAATGAAATTCATAAGGGTGAAAGAGATAGTCAAGGTGAACATACTTTTGATGCCTTAATTTGTTCAGCTTCACAGCATATTAATCATGGACAAATTCAATATGAACCTCAACAAAATTTAAGCAATGATGATCAAAAGATTCTTTTTCAAAGACTGTCTAGCATGACAAAGCATGAGGGAGAATAACCTTATGATTTATTAAAAAGGTTTTTAGACATGTTGGAAATCCCCAAAAGGTTGAGACCTGAAGACTCGGCATGTATTGACCTATTCTATGAAATTTATGAGCTAGGGCTTAGTACCTTACCAAAATAATTGAAGCTTCATGATTTTGATCAAATATTGGATTGGATTAGGATCACTAAAGAATCTAAGCATTATTATATACAAAGGATGAGGTCACAAAGGGATGGTGGTGGTTTCCTTATTGAAGAGGATCAAAGATCAATCCAAAAAATAGAAAAGGATATTTTAGAAAGTGAATATCTATCTAATAATGGCATTGGTACATCTATGAGTGTTGCTAATGTGTCCTTACAAATTAATAATCAAAATACTAAAAAAGAGAGTGTGAACATTCATAATGAACATTTTGAGTATAGTTCATATGATAATGAATCTCCTTTCGATCATGATCATAAGGGGAGTGAAGTTTCTAATTGTCTCTCTGAAGGGAATGAGTCTTTTTATGAGGATGACCTAGAAGCCTTTTCCTTGCCTGAGGTAATGTTTAACAATAGTTATTTTAAAAAGGTTTTTCCCTTACAAGTCATGGAATAAAGCCCATGTGATGGATATTGGGAACATAATTTAGTTATTTTGGATATTAACTGTGTCAGTATTGTAAATGATGAGGTGTTTGAAGGTAAGAATTTCTATATTCAACATCTTGAGCTTGAGTTTAGTGTTAAAAGTGATGAAAATTGTCGTACTAACCAGCAGGATCATATCCAAGTTGTCCTAGATGGTTTGTATGAAATAGAGATGGAATTTGTTGACTTTATAGCATACATGGACATGATTGCTCTCAATAAGGAATGTATTGATGAAGAGAGTGATGAGGAAACTTTTTCAAATTTTAATTAGCAACCTTTAGATTATAATGAAACTTTCACATTAGAGTCAACACAATTATCAATTGATGATACACAAGGATGCCTTATTGCTGATTCTGTTAATCTTGAATTATTTGAGCCATCCTTTGAAACATTTTGTATCAAGTTGGATTACAATTTGAGGAATAAATCAGAATATGTTATTGATCCTAAATTAGAAGTATCCTTTGATGCATGGGATGTGATTGACAATAGGGTTTGTAGTGATGACCCTGAGATGAATGTAGGTCAGGATATTATGTATTTGGATAAATCATGTTTTCATGATATTTGAGCATGTGGCAATATACCAGGTATAGAAAGCTTTGGTGAGTGTAAACATCAGCTTGAAGATATGCATGTGCATCAACATTTCCTATTCATCACATAGGATGAATGTTTTCCTGGCATGAGACAGAAGCCAAGGGATGATTTTAAGGTAGAGGGGGAATTGCAATGTGACTCCAAGAATTCAGGGTATATTCACCTAGATAGAGATCTAAAGCTTAGTGTCTATGAGGTTTTTATATTCGATGTGCAAATTAAAGTCATTGTCAACTCATATGACCTAAATGATCAAGTGGATTATGAATTTTCACTTTTTCAATACAATTGGATAAGATTTTATTGGGGCATATTGATGAGCAGGTTGGGAACATATATTTTTGGGAGTGTGGGTTTCAGGTATTGTCTAAATATAATTTTCAGTCAAGAAAAATTCATGATGATATTGGTTAAATTGGACACAAGTTCAATATGGTTGATGGTAGAAACCATAGCAAGATTGGTTGGTGGATGGTTCATGGAAATGTTCTTAGTATTAGCCTAATACAAATAGCAGAAAGCAAGGTTTTTGACAGGGGAAAATACTTGTTTTAGGTTTTGGGAGGCCTAGGGAAACCAAGTGATTAAAGCCTGGTGAAGTTGCATTTGTATATTGAAGAAATGCATATCAGAGGAGGCTTCTTTAAATTTTGAGGTTGGATCATCCTATATAAACATGTAAATGTTGTATATATGTTGGTTGTTTTGGTTTGGTTCTCTTGCCTTGTCCAGGTAGGTCCTAGTTTTTTTTTTATGCTTGGTCTACTTCAACTTGAGATTATTGGATCTCACCATTCCTACAAGAGGCATGTATCCCCAACAAGAGCCATAGATGGAGCCCATAAAAAAATATTTCATGTTCCATCTCAAAATTTTGCAAAAAATTGAATTGATCCATTATATCTATGCCCTAGGGTTGGGTTTAGGGTTTTAGTTCAAAAGCCCTCATTTCAAATTTTATAATCTTTTTCCCTAGGAATTATATTCCTTCATTAACTTTCTATACCCTATTGCACATCATTTAAGTCATGAATTAAGCCATTAGAAGCATGTCGTTGTTGGCCCCTTGGTCTAGGTTTTTCGATCATAACTTGTTATACAAACGCCTTAATATTTTCTGTCAAGTGAAATATTCCCTTTAAAATGACTTAAGTCTTAAGCCCTTAATCACATAGGCTTTGGTCCCATCTACATAGTGATGGCCCCCTTCTTAAAACTAACATTTTCTCCATGTGAAAATATTAGGTTCTATGTTGATCATTTGATCGCCGTAAGCAATTCTCCACCATTCCTTGCTCCGCCATCTCATTTTATTCCTCATTAAAATAATCACATGGGCTAGTGGGTACTAGCCATGTGTATTCTACATTAATAGGCCTAGTACCTTTGAATTCATGATCTACGAATGGTATTAAAATGAAAGTGACAGTGGTGGTTGGATGATATGGATTAATCTTGGCCGCTCCCCGCCATCCCATCCTATCTTATTTTATATTAAAGAAATGTCATGGGCTAGTAGGCAGATTGAAACATATTGCTTCATAGAGGGACCTACCTAGAATTGGAGACAACAAATTCTTTATGGAGCAAGGATCTATGGTTGATGGCAGGTAATGTGGGTAAATCTTGATTGCTCCCACCATCTCATGAGGGACCCACTCGTAACTGTTACTTCTCAATGAGGGAGCGGTGATGGCCACATGGAACAATCTAAAAGGATAAATGAACATTAGTAAGGGCCAAATATTGATAAATTTGGTCAAGTAAACATATAGGCTAAAACAGTGTCGTTTTTTAATTAATTTCCTTAGCACATGTTGAAGATTGGAGGATTTCTTTTGACTATGACCGTCAATTCTATCAATTAATGGTACACATGGGAAGGTGACATTGAAACAAGGTAGGGTATGAGCTAATAATATGAGATTAAATCATGACCCCTCCCCATAGTCTTATTAAGATGAGTTGCAAGTGGGTTATTTCCTACAGGCGAGTAGGAAAACATGACACAACAAGCTTTCTTAATTGCTAAGTATGTAATTAAGTGTGTTGATAGAGTGGATATCTATCCACATAGGTTTTTCTAATTAGACAAAGGAAAAAGGTGCATGAAGTCATATTTTTCATAATCAATCACTTTGATTGTAATTATTTGTCGATCCATCTTGATGGGTGATCAATGACTCAAATTCAAAATCAAGTGGCAAATTGTCAGCTCACTCGCATAAGCCTTCCTCAAGCATTAATGGTAAGCACACTCAAGTTGCTCAATATAATGGAGATCGAAAACCATATTTTCTTCATAAGTTTCCAATTAGAAATTAAGTTTAAGTTCATGAAGAAGATGGAATAGGGAGTTACAGAGGAATTAAGATAGCTTTTTAAGGGTAAGTACTCATACCTGCTTGTTTCAATTACATATGAGCTAGTTTTTCAGATCTAAAGTGTTGGGGTGATGAGGGTTTTGTAGTTTACAAATATCTTTTGAGATGATAAGAATTGTGAGGGTTTTAGTGTTTTGATTATGTAAAAATATTTTAAGAATAAACTAGTGAGGAGTTTTCTTGAAATATTGAGTCCCCTTGTTACCATTATGTTCTCTATGAAAATGAGTAAACCCAATGTGTCTTCCAGCCTGGTTAGAAGGTCTAGAATACTTAGCTTGCTTGAGTCTCAAGATAATGTTCCTGAAAACAAGGCATGCATGGAGTTCCCATAACTCCAAAGAAGAAGAGAAGAGTCAGAAAAAAATAAATGTAGGGTGACTTCAAGTGCACCTATAATTCGAGGAGCAGGGTGGTCTCAGAAGAATTGGTCAAGTTTAGGAAGGAGCTAGTTAAGCCTATGAGAGAAGCAAAGAGAAAGAAAAAGTATCATAGGGCTTACAACTCCTACATGGGAAGGCATAATTCTCCTGTGGAGGAGTCAATTGGGCTTTCGAGCGATGGAGGAGATACTAATTCAGATTACAACCAGTATCTTCTCACCATGGTTGATCTAGTGGATTTTGATGAAGGAGAATTAGTGGCTTCTCTAGTTTCAACATGAACGCAGAGCGAGCGAGCATACTCTGATGTTGATGAATTAGAGTAGTACACCTGTTCCCATTTTTTGTTATGACACCATTTCCATAGTGGTTTTCTCTCCCATTTCAATAGGAATATGGTTTTTTGTCCTTTATGTTGGCTTGGAAACTCTTTTGGATGGTGTGAAGGAGAGGTGTTGGACTATGTTACTTCCATCGAAAATATGCCTTTACCAGTTAATATATGAATTCATGCTTTGGGTAATGATGGGGAATCTTCTTTGATTGATGTGGATGTGGATTTTTGATGTTGCTACTATGATGGATGATGCCTTTTAGAGGGCTGGTTGGTCTTCTTCAATGGACTGCTTCTTGATATTTTGTCTTTTTTCTTCTCTCATGTTTTGCAATGAGTGGATGTGACTATTGATGGAATCTCTGAAATTGTAGTGAAATTAATTATCAAATGCAAATAATTGTAATTCGGCCTATTGCTTGTTGCTCCCATATTCTATAAATGGGATTTCAATGCTAGTTACAAAAGAGGTTGGGTAGTGGGTTATTCTAGAATGGAACATATAGAAAATTGTAAAGGGTACTGAGTAGTCTAGTGTTAAATATTAGATTCAAGTCTACTATTATGTACATGAAGTTTTAATAAGTAATACTAGAATAACTAGAATAGAAAAGTGCAAGTTTGACACCATTTTCTCTCCTATGTACTACTTTTATAAACTATGAATAATATAATCAAGGATTGTCTCATTTATCTCTATTGGTTTCCAATGGATGTGTGGTTTTATTCTTGCTTGTTGATTCAAAGAACTAATGTAAATGCTTGAATACAACTATAATTTTATACTAAATTAGCTACTAGGATACCAGTAAGTAGTGGTGGTGGAGATATTATGTTGAAATATTGTAACACAATATTCTCAAAGCTTTAAATCATGTCATGTGTAAAATTTGTTGTCATATTATGTGGGTATCAGTATTGACTCCATTCCAAGAATGAGGCATTGGTTTGTGTGAGGTATTCAAGTTACCTATGTTGATTAACTCTCCAACTAACCATTCACTAAATAAAATTCTCTACCATAGGTTACAAAGATAAGAGGTTTTACCATTCTCATGCTTTGAATATGAACTATTATTTAGAAGCAGCCAACTTCTTTGATAAGTTCTACTAATTGAGCCTCTAAATATGAGAATTATCTATGTATATTGCTATTTTATTGATACAAACTGAATACCATTACATTAACACATTTAGGAACACCCTCCTAGGTTTCAAAGAGCCTGAAGTGTAGAAGTAAGGGCCTAAGAATCCTTACTTGTTTTTCGGCCATTCCTTGCCTCCACTTATCATTGGATTCTGGAAGATTCATAGGTGATTGGTAAGATTAAGTTTGGTTTTTAAAAAAATGACCAACAAATTGGTGACTCTACTCAAGGAACTTTGAATCTCTAGTTGCAAACTGTCATATCACAGGGTCAAGAATGTGGTAAATTTGGACATCTAGTTCTGATACTGAAGTTTTGATACCTGGAAGTGATTTTTTTGCAGAAACTTTAAATGAATTTATGTGTGACTCTATTTTTGGAGAAGACCCATAATGAAATTTATCTTTGAAAGAGCTTCATACTGCTTGAAGTTTAGTCCTCTATGAATAGAGGTGGTGACTCTGTCTAAAGAACATGTTGAAGATGTGTAGAAAGTTTCAAATCTACAAATATTTTTGATTAGGAAGAAGAATTTGTAGTAGCTGCAAAATATCTAGGTATTTTTTCACTTTTGGTTTTCAAGAAGGATAAATTTGTGTGTGAAAACCATATTTTAAAGTCTAAGAAATGGAATAGTAGTGATTATTCTACATACTTCTGAGTTATAATTTTCAACCTCTCTCTTACGAAGTGAAGTATGCAATATTTTTGAAGAAAATCATATAGAAGATCTTAAGACAAGTTGTGATAAAAATTTGCATTGTAGAAGCTTAAGATCATGTTGCAAAAGTAGTCTGAGTTACCCCTTGTAACTAAAAAATTAATATGAAAAGGATTGTAAATGTATAAGAAAAGGTATCATCAACCTATGCATCCCTATGGAATATTAGAAAAAACCATGCAAGGAATGCAATCTTTATCATGCCATCAAAGAAATTTCTCTATTGAGAGATATAGGCCATCAGACTTTAGTGATATTCAAGGTTTCCCAAACCTAATTCCTAAAGATGTTAGGAAACACTTTCCCAAATATACTGGGAAAAGTTTAGAGTCAGCTTCTAGATATTTGGATGCATTCATGGATTTGATACAAGATTATGAGGTAAATCATAAAGTTGTTGTCATGAAATTTTGTGTTCAGTCTTTGAAGGAAGATGCTAAAGATTGGTTCTCATATTTACTAGTATGTTCTATAGCTTCATGGAATGAATTCATTATAGAATTTGTAGATCAATTTGGTGAAAAGATTAATCTGAATGTGGTAAGAAAAAGATTCATGTAAATTCAGAAAGATAAAGAGGAGTTGGTCCCTACTTTTAACCACAGATTTGTAAAAGCAATAAGAAATATTCTTGAAAACATGCAACCAAGTGATGTAGAATGTATGGTTGTGTATCTAAGTGCATTTGATAATGAGATGAGTTATTTGTTAAGAGATAAGGAGCCCACAACATTGTATCATGCATATCAATTCACAATGAACATTGAAAATAACATGATATACTCAATGATGAAGGGATATATGGTTGCAAGTGCTCATTGTGATAATATACATCATGAAAATGAAATTCATAAGGGTGAAAGAGAGTTAAGGTGAAGATACTTTTGATGCCTTAATTTTTTCAGCCTCACAACATATTAATCATGGAAAAATTTAGTATGAACCTCAACACAATTTAAGCAATGATGATCAGATGGTTTTTGTTCAAAAACTATCTAGCATAACAAAGCATGAGGGAGAATCATCATATGAATTATTAACAAGGTTTTTGGACATCTTGTTGGAAATCCCCAAAAGGTTGAGACCTGAAGACTCAACATGTATTGACCTATTCTATGAAACTTATGAGTGAAGGCTTAGTACCTTACCAAAAGAATTGAAGCCTCATGATTTTGATCAAATATTGGATTGGATCAAGATCACTGAAGAATCTAAGCATTATTATATACAAAGGATGAGGTCTCAAAGGGATTATGGCAGTTTCCTTATTGAAGAGGAACAAAGATCAATCAAAAAAATAGAAAAGGATATTTCATAAAGTGAATATCTATCTAATAATGGCATTGGTACATATGTGAGTGTTGCTTATGTGTCCTTACAAAGTAATAATCAAAATAATGAAAAAGAGAATGTGAACATTCACAATGAACATTATGAGTATAGTTCATGTTGATGTGATAATGAATCTCCTTCCAATGATGATCATAAGGGGAGTGAATTTTTTATTGTCTCTCTAAAGGGAATGAATATTTTTATGAGGATGACCTAGAAGCCTTTTCATTACCTGAGGGATGTAACAATAGTGATTTTAAAAAGGTTTTTCCCTTACAATTCAAGGAAAAAATCCCATGTGATGGATATTGGGAACGCAATCTAGTTATGATGAATATTAACTATGTCAATACTGTAAATGATGAGGTGTTTGAAGATAAAAATGCATGTATTCAACATCTTGAGACTAAGTTCAGTGCTAAAAGAGATGAAAATTGTGGTACTAACTAGTAGGATCATGTCCAAGTTGTCCTTTATTATCTGTATGAAGTAGAGATGGAATTTATTGACTTTATAGCAGACATGGACATCATTTTTCTTAATAAGGAATGTATTGATGAAGAGAGGCATGAAGAAAAAATTTCAAAATTGCAATGAGCAACCTTTAGATTGTAATGAGCCTTTCACATTGGAGTTAGCATAATTGTCAATTGATGATACACAAGGATACCCTGTTGTTGATTTTGTTAATCTTGAATTATTTAAGCCATCCTTTGAAACATTTTGTATCAAGTTGGATGATAGTTTGAGGAATACATCAGAATATGTTATTGAGCATAAATTAGAAGTATCCTTTGATGCATGGGTTGCGATTCACAATAGGGTTTGTAGTGATGACCCTGAGATGAATGTAGGTCGGGCTATTATGAATTTAGATAAATCATGTTTCTAGGATATTAGAGCATGTGGCAATATACCTAGTATAGAAAGCTCGGGTTAGTGTAAACATTATGTTGAAGATATGCTTGTGCATTAACATTTCCTATTCATCACACATGATGAATGTTTGACCTAGGATGAGATAAAAGCTAGGGGATGATTTTAAGGTAGAGGGGGAATTGTAATGTGACTCTAGGAAGTCTGGGTATATTCACCTAGATAGAGATCTAAAGCTCAGTGTCTATGAGGGTTTTTTGTTTGATCTGAAAATTTAAGTTGGTGTAACTCATATGACCTAAATAATCAAGTCAATTATGAATATTTCAATTTTTCAATACAATTGGATAATATTTTATTGGGGCATATTGATTAGCAAGTTGGGATCATATATTACATGGAGTGTGGATTTCAGGTATTATCTAACTACAATTTTTAGTTAGGAAAAATTCATGATGATATTTGTAAAATTCGACACAAGGTCTATATGGTTGATGGTAGCAACAATAGCAAGATTGGTTGGTGGATGGTTCATGGAAATGTTCTTAGTATTAGCCTAATACAAATAGTAGAAAACAAGGTTTTTGACAAGGGAAAATAGTTGCTTTAGGTTTTGGGAGGCCTCTGGCCACCAAGTGATTGAAGCCTGGTGAAGTTGCATTTGCAAATTGAATACATGCTTATCAAAGGAGGTTTCTAAATTTTTTCAGGTTGGATCATCCTATATAAACATGTAAATGTTGTATATATGTTGGTTGTTTTGGTTTGGTTCTCTTGCCTTGTCCAGGTAGGTCCTAGTTTTTTTTTTATGCTTGGTCTACTTCAACTTGAGATTCTTGGATCTCACCATTCCTACAAGAGGCATGTATCCCCAACAAGAGCCATACATGGAGCCCATAAAAAAATATTTCATGTTCCATCTCAAAATTCTACAAAAAATTGAATTGATCCATTATATCTATGCCCTGGGGTTGGGTTTAGGGTTTTAGTTCAAAATCCCTCATTTCAAATTTAATAACCTTTTTCCCTAGGTGTTATATTCCTTCATTGACTTGGTATACCATATTGCAAGTCATTTAAGTCACAACTTAAGCCATTAGAAATGTGTCGTTGCTAGTCCCTTGGTCTAGGTTTGTTGGTCATCACTTGTTATAACATGGCTTTAATATTTCCTAAATCAAGTGAAATATTCCCTTTAAAATGACTGAAGTCTTAAGCCCTTAATCACATGGGTCTTGTCACATCTACCTAGCGATGGCCCCTTTCTTAAAACTAACATTTTTTCCATGTGCTAATATTAGGTTCTATGTTGACCATTTGATCATCGCAAGCAAATCTCCACCATTCCCCCATCCCCTATCTCATTTTATTCCTTATTAAAATAACCACACGGGCTAGCGAGTGTAGGCCATGGTCTTCTACTTTCATGGGCCTACAACCTTTGAATGATCTGCTAGCGGTATTGAAAGGAAATCGATGGTGGTGGTTGGATGATGTGGATTAATCTTCACCACTCCCTGCCACCCCATCCAATATTATTTTATATTAAAGAAATGTCAAGGGCTAGTAGGAGGATTGACACCTGCTACTTCATGGAGGGACCCACCTAGATTTGGAGACAATGAATGCTTTATGGAGTCAAGATCAATAGTTGATGGCAGGTGACATGGGTAAATCTTGACCGCTCCCCAACATCTTGTGAGGGGCGCATTCATACCTATTGCTTCTCAAAAAGAAAGTAGGTGATGGCCATGTGGAATGATCTAAAAGGCTAAATGAACATTAGTAAGGGCCAAATATTGATAAATTTGGTTGAGTAAACATACAAGCTAAAATGGTGCCATTTTTTAATTAATTTCCTTGGCATGTGTTCAATATTGGAGGATTGTTTTTGATTACGGGTGTCAATTTTGTCAAATAATGGTACATGCGAGAAGGTGACATTGAAAGAAGGAAAGGTACGAGCTGATAATCTAAGATTAAATTATGACCACTCCCCATAGTCTTATTAAGATGAGTTGAAGTGGATTGTTTCTCGTGAGCTAGCAAGAAAACATGACACGATAGGCTTTCTTAGTTGCTAAGTGTGTAATTAAGTGTTCTAATAGAGTGGATGTTTATCCACATGGGTTTTTATGATTAGACAAAGGAAAATGACACATGCACTAGATTTTTTATAATTTCAATTACTTTGATTGTAATTATTTGTCGATCCATCTTGATGGGTGATCAATTGCTCAAATTCAAAACCAAGTGGTTAATTGTCATCTCACTCACACAAGCCTTCCTCAAGCATTAATCGTAAGCACACTCAATTTTTTTAATATAATGGAGATCAATAGCCATATTTTCTTCATAAGCTTGCAATCAAAAATTAAGTTTAAATTCATGAAGAAGATGGCATAGGGAGTTATAGAGAAATTAAGGTAGATTTTTATGGGTAAGTAAGTACTCATACCTACTAGTTTCAATCACATATGAGTTAGTTTTTCAGCTCTATAGTCTTAGGGTGATGAGGGTTTTGAAGTCTGCAAAAATATTTTGAGCTGATAAGAACTATGAGGGTTTGAGTTTTTTGATTTCACAAAAAATATTTTAAGTATAAACCGGTGAGGAGTTTTCCTAAAAAAATTGATTCTCCTTGTTCCCATTTTGTTCTTTGTGAAAATGAGTAAACCCAATATGTCTGCTTGCCCGGTTAGAAGGTATAGAATACTCAACTTTCTTGAGTCTTAGGATAATGTTCCTAAAAATAAACAAGGCACACTTGGAGTTCCCATAACTGCAAAGGAGAAGAGAAGAGCTAGTAAAGAATATATGCAAGGCGCCTTTAGGAACACCTATAATTTGAGGAACAAGGTGGTCTTGAAAGAATTGGTCAAGTTTAGGAAGAAGGAGTTGGTTAATCCTATGAGAGAAGGAAAGAGAAAGAACAAGTATCACAGGGCTTATGACTCCTACATGCAAAGGCATAATTCTCCTATGGAGGAGATGTTGATTTATATTATGGCTAGTATCTTATCACCATGGCTGATCTGGTGGATTTTGATGAGGGAGGAGTAGTGACTTCTCCAGTTTCAACACGAACAAGGAGCGGGTGATCATACTCTGATGCCGACGAATCAAAGTAGCACTCATGTTCTATTTTTGTTTTTGATGACACCATTTCCACAATGGTTTGCTCTCCCATTTCAGCAGGAATATGGTTTTTGTCTTTTTTGCTGACTTGGAAACTCTTCTAGCTAGTGTGAAGGAGAGGTGTTGGACTCCTTTACTCCAATGGAAAATATGCCTTTACTAGTTAATATATGAATTCCTTCCTTGGGTACTGATGGAGAATATTCTTTGATCGATGCGGATGTGGATTTTTGATGTTGTTTCTATGATGGACGATGCCTTTTGGAGGGTTGCCTAGTCTTCTTCAATAGACTGCTTCTTGATATTTTGTCTTTTTTCTTCTCCCATGTTTTACAATGAGTGGATGTAACTGTCTAGGGAATCTCCAAAATTACAGTGAAATTAACTATCAAATGCAAATGTAATTATAATTCAACATGTTGCTTGTTTCTCCCATATTCTATAAATGGGATTTCAGGGCCAGTTACAAAGGAGACCTTGGGTAGTGGGTTATTTTGGAATGGAACATACAAAAAATTATATAGGGTACTGAACAATCTAGTGTTAAGTCTTAGGTTCGAGTCTACTATTATGTACATGAAGTTTTGATAAGTAATACTGGTATAAATAGAATAGAAAAGTGCAAGTTCAACACCATTTTCTCTCCTATGTATTGCTTTTATAAACTATGAGTAATATAAGATCAAGGATTGTCTTAATTGTCTCTATTGATTTCCAATGGATGTGTGGTTTTATTCTTTCTTGTTGATTCAAATAATTGATGTAAATGCTTGAATACATCTATAATTTTATACTAAATTAGGTTCTAGGATACCAGTAAGTAATGGTGGTGGATATATTATGTTTCAAATATTGTAATACAATATGAACTCAAAGCTTTAAATCATGTCATGTGTAAAATTTATTTTCATATTATGTGGGTACTAGTATTGACTCTGTTCCAAGGATGAGGCACTAGTTTGAGTGAGGTATTCATGTTACCTTATGTTGATTAACTCACCAACTAACCATTCACTAAATCAAATTCACTAAAATGGGTTACAAAGATATGAGGTTTTACCATTCTCATGCTTTGAATGTGAACTATTATTTAGAAGTAGCCAACTTCTTTGATATGTTATACTAGTTGAGCCTCTATATGAAAATTATTTGTGTGTATTGTAGTGTTATTGATACAAAATAAATACCATTACATTAACACATTTTGGAACACTCTCCTGGGTTTCACAAAGCCCAAAGTGTAGAAGTAAGGGCCTAAGAATCGTTACTTGTTTGTTATCCATTCCTTGCTTCCACTTATCATTGGATTCTAGAAGATTCAAAGGTTATTGGTAAGAATAAGTTTGGTTCCTAAATAAATAACCAACAAGATTGTTGCAACTAGCATGTAGAAGATAACTCAGTACATCTTCATGCTTTGGCATGATTGATCATAATAGTTCCTTGTACAGAAATTTCTTTGTTCCTCTTGATGTCTTGCAAATTTGAACTTGATTTATTAATTTGATGTAATAATGCTAATAATTTTACCCTTAAATTACCTTTATTGATTTTAGGAACTTCAATTTTTTGTCAAAAATTTCATATCTCTTCTTAGGATTTAAAATGGTGAAAATAATATGTATTTATATGAAATTATTCTAATTTCCCAAAAATTAAATCCCAATAGCCAATTATATTCAAATTTGGAGCCAAAATAGGTGGTCTAGGCTATAGAGAACCCTAGACTAGATTCTTACTTTTTAGGGATCAAAAATTTTGGGGGAAAAATTTTAAATGCATACATTAATTTCCCATGTTTTATTTTTCAAGAGATTCTTATAAAATAGGAAATTAACACATAATTAGTTCCAAGTGCACACATAGGGGGGAGAAAAACCTAGTGTAAAATTGTCAAGCATGAGAATTTTTTATGATACAAATTCTAAAATTAACCCCAAACTTAATCCTAATCCCAACTCTATTCCCTACCCTAACCATAACACTGTTATGAATTTTCACCTTGGCCGCTTGAGAACTCCTTTCTTGATTCAGCCATGTAGGTGCTTAACATGTTTCGTATGTCCGATATATCTCCTCTTAGGTAACACATATCCATATTAATTGATGAAATGTCTTCCTTGACCTTATTGATTTCCTCATTATGAGTAATAGCCTTGATTGTTTCACCATCCTTATCAGGAGTCTTCCCTGGAGTGACATTCTTTTTACCCCTTGTTCCAGGCCCCGACATGATGGAAACCACTAATTTTGAAATAAATCACACAAATGAAACTTAAATTCTCTCAAATTTTTACTGTAATCTCCTTTATTATGTCTTCAAAAACACAATAAAAATCAGACTCCAATTCAACAAGATGTGTGAGATATGTAGATTCCAAAAAAATAGTGTAGAAACCCTAATTCTGCAATAATTCACTTAATTCTGCTCCAATTCCTCTGAAATCTGGACTGCAGCTTCTTCAATATGTTCTTCAAAAACCCTTTAAAAATCAGAAAAAAATTCGCCAAAATCTGAAATATATGTTCTTCCCAAAATCGCCTCTAAAATTGAGAAAAACCTTGCCTCTATGGTGCCAAGATCATGCTCTAATACCACTTGTTATGAAATAACTTGCACAATAGAAGAATATGATGTGAAATATTCTGAAAATATTTGATAATAACTGAGAATAATAGGCCACTTCAAGGGGGAAAACCTCCAAATATCTCTAATGAGAACACACTTCACACTTGATGATGAAATAAGACTCACAACCTCGTATATATACCTATTTATGCCAAGGATATCACCTAGGCCAACTTAGACACACCTATATAAGACTTAGGCCGACCTAAAAAACTAAATAACAATATACTAATTATAATATGACTTAATAGAGAGTTAAGATAGCCACAAGCTGACTATTCATAACCCGATGTACAATAATATTAAGGGCGTAGCAAACACCAACCCAAACCTTAACTCCAACCATAGCCCTAACCTTACCCTTATTTATTTTATCACTAACCCTAATTCATAACCATAACCTTAATAATAACTCCTACCCTAACCCTAGCACCATCCCTAACCCTACCCTTAAACCAAAACCTAACCCTACCCCTAACCCTAATCCAAAATTATAACTTAACACTAACCTTATTTCTCATATTCCTCAGCTTAACCCTAAGACTAATAATAACCATAATTATAATCCTAACCCAAACCATTTCTCTAACCCTACCCCAATAATTTTTGTAGAAGCCTAAGCATAGTTGAACATGAAACATATGGACATAAGCCTTTCCCTTTTTAAACAAATTGAACATTAACCCTAACCATATTTTAACCCTACCCCTATTCCTAAACCTTATTTAACCCAAATCCTAACCCTCTATAAACACTAACCATAACTAAAAAAATTAGTACCTCTAATATAACCATAACCCTATTACTCTAATATACATAGGTAGCATAGAATTTCATTCTAAACTTACGATGTTTCAAATATTTCCTAATCAACTTCATATGTGTACAATTATATTATGACATTCATGTTGGCATATGTCTTGGGAGATTTTTTATGGCTTTGATGACAACTAAAGTCATTATCTCAGTCCACATATTAGGATCTACTTATACTAGTAGAAAAGGTAGAAGACAGTGTTACCGGTAGAAAGCATGAAGAACAAGGTATCTGGTCAGTTAGTCAATCTGTATGTTTCACTGGATCATTATTTTGTGTTGTGGATCTCTAGAAAAAATTGTTAAGCATGTATGTTACCTTATTCGTAAGTTTTATAGCGTTGCAGCAATCGGTGTATGAGTTAGGAGATTTGGTAAAATGATTTTCTATTTATTTTCTCATTGTGGCCGACTCAATGAATGTAGTGTGTCGTAGATGTATAAGGAGTAGTTGTTTAATTGTTTCTAAGTTTGAGAATATTGTTTTGGTTCCTAGCTATGTATTAGCTGACCTTTATGGGAGTGCATTAAATATAACTTATGATTTGAGCTAACTATTGGAAAATATTTCATGTTTTTTTTAAGCTAACCTAACTAATTAAAATCTTTTCTAGTAGATATATATATATATATGAGATCAGTAATTCATTTTTGTAGAGAGAGGACAAAGTAGTGAGAAGGTGTGAATGTGCGAAAAGAATAGAATAGATGTATCAGCAAACATTAGAAGATCATTTGAGTAATTTTTTCTTGAGCAGAAGAAGATTATTGTGAATTAAGGTAGAGAAAAGTAGAGTGAGTTGTAGGATCAGATAGAAGGTTCAAAATCTATTTTATGTGCTTCACCAGAATTGAATCTAGGCATTTTTAGATGCTATCTTCTTAGTTCAATTTTTGTTGTAATCACAAACATTTTTTAAGGCAGTGAGCCTTCCTTATTTTGAGTAGTGAGCTCTAGGCCATGTGCTTGAATGCAAGTGCATTCCCTTTTATTCATTATAAATTATGGATTAATCTCCACCGTGGTTTTTCCCCTAACAGGGTTTCCACGTAAAAATATTGGTGTTATGGTGGTTTTATCATCTTGTTCATGTGCTTGCATCTTTATTTTCGTTTATGTGCTAAAAATGATTTAAGATCTTAATTGAAAGTCTAATTTGTTGAACACTGATTCACCCCCCTCTCAGTGTTCCTTGAGTCCAACAATTGGTATCAAAGCACAATTCCTCTGTAGAAGTTTAACAACTTGAGGTGGATCTTGGAATACAATGGACTCTGGTCTTCAATAGCAGCTTATGGTGGCACTTGATGATCTTGATCAGTCTAAAGCAGAAGTCATGGAATTAAGAGCAAATATTGTGGATGATAAGAAATTCATTCAATCATTGAAGGATAAAATCAATGAGTCAAGAGATAAGAGGAAGGAACTTTGTGATCAGCTGAAGCAGAAAGAAAATAAAAACTTGGAAGATGTTCACCTAAATCAGACCCTAAAAGAGATAATTAAAGAATGTGAAAAACTTGCTAGAAATAATGCTACTTTGAAGCTTGAGATGGAATCTATGGAAATAAAGCGATCTAAGGAGATTGAAGAAAGGAAGAAGAATGAGGAGAATCTGGTTGAATCCTTAAAAGAAAAATCTGAAGAATGCAATAGAGTAAATAATGGATTCATTCAATTGGAGATTGAATTGCAACAGTCCAGAAACAATGAACAAGAACTTGAAAGACATATAGTTATTCTCATAGATGAACTCACTACTCCAAATGAGTACAAGGAGAAGTTTAGGATCAATTCTGCTAAGCTTGATGAGCTGACTAAAGGACAGAAGGATGCAAATGATAAACAAGGTCTTGGAAATGAGAAGGAAGAAAGCTCTAGATCTGAACATAAAGATTCTAGACAAAGAAATCAGATGAAAAAAGGCAGAAGGTATCTGGTAAGACAACCCAATGCTCAGAAGTTTAATGGTTACTGCTTTTCTTGTAATAAATTTGGTCATATGGCTTCTCAGTGTAGAAGTAAAATAAATTCAAATAGTCCATCATTTCCCGGTCAATATTTTAATTGCAAAAAGCTAGGTCACAAGTCTATTGAATGTAGAAGTATGTCTTTCAATTTAAGAAATATTAAATGCTATACTTGTGGAAGATTTGGGCATGTTGCTAATCAATGCAAATCAGGAGGAAATCAATGGAATGAGTGGTCTAGATAAAGAATTCTAGTGTGTTATAGTTGCAACAAATTTAGTCACATTGCAAGATTTTGTAGGAACAGAAACATGGATAGAAGAGGTCTAGTATATAGAGGAAGAATTTTGCAAGAAGATGAAAAAGGAAAAGGAAAAGGAAAAGTGATTGTGGAAGAAATAAGAGATCATATGAAGAAAATGTGGGTAAGGAAAAGTGGATCTAATGAAGGAAATAAGTCTATACCGGAAGCTTCTTGAGTTGGTAATTCCTTCAAAAATTGAGCTCAGGCCATTGGCCTAGGGGGAGTTTTTCAAGGAAGATCCTTTGGCCCCCTGTTAGTAGCTGGCACCGAAATGTAGAAAATTGTCAGTAGCTGTGATAAAAGTTTGAAAATGCATTAGTGATCATTTATGTAGGAACATGTGAAGCAGAAGGTCCGCAAACAAATTTTTCTTTTGCTATCTGAGGAAACAAAGTTATCGGAACTCCTAGGTCAAAGTATTTAATGCAGCTAAAAAGGTTAAGTGTGCGAAGTCATAAAAGGGTATTTGGAACCCTCATTTATCACCTTGCATTGAAAGAGAACAAAAGGAGAGCTTCTATAGTGAAATCTCAAAGGAGTAAATAAAATTCGGTGGTGAATTCTTCAGGTATTTCAATTGCTTGTAGAATTTTGAAATTTTGTGCTCGATTGAAAACCATGTTCGGTACGGAAAGTAAAATGAAGCAAATCAAAGGAAAAGTGAATTTGGATGAATATAGTAGTAGAAAGATCATGGATGTAAGAAATTTGTTTCCAACCAGTGAATTGAAGTGGCTTGAAGGTGCGAAACATAAGAATTTGGACATCTGGAATGAGTTTCCTTATTTCGTCAACTTGGAAGTGGTCAAGTTTATCTTCAACAGATTGGATGATGATATCCTTACTCTGGACAAACCCTATCAAATTTAAAAAGAGGTGATCAAAAATATAACAAGGCTATGCAATATTGGGGATTTTATGAAAAAGAAGTCAATTCAGAATCAAGTGGTCAAAACCCTAACTGGAGTAAAAGGAGATCAAAGAACTTTGTTAGTTTCAACAATCAAAGATCTAATAACAAGGTACATTTCACATGGTATTTCATATAAAATTTTCTTTAGAAATAGGGAAGGATCAACCTTGGCAAGTACAATTTACATTTCGCACAAAATGATAATGGAATATGATGACTTTGATCTATGTGGATTGATGAAAGATCAATTGATGGAAAATGTGCAATTGACAAACGATGCAGATTACCCCTTCAGGTTTGGTATCCTAGTTATATGCATTATGATGTATTTTCTAAATTGCTTGCCTCAGAATGATAATGTGGTATAGAAGGAAAATGTACCTCTTTGTAAGCAATTTTTTAAACATTTCAATACTCTGTAAAATTGTGAGCAAGTTCATGAAAATTTCTTTAGAGATTTGTTGGGAAATTTTGGAATAGTTACCATCTCTCTTTTTGTAAGAGCAATTGAAGTTGGGTCCTCTTCTGGTAAGGTGGAGAAGAAGCAAAAAAGGGCTCTAGAATTTTCATATGGCATTCCTCCAGCACACAAATCTCCAAGAACTGAAGAAAAAGTCAAAGAGCAAGTAATTGTGGATATACCAGATGAATATTATGATGATTACACTCCAAGAGATGAACTGGAATTAGTTGAACCAAACATTGTGATAGTAGAAGAAAGTGATGAAGAAGGTGCTTTATTCAAAAAAAAGATACTGCAGATTGTTCAGGAGGAAGGTGGAATGCAAAAGATTGTTGACATATGGTTAAATAGACCATCATATAAACAAGACTTCATTGAGGACACTCTAGGAAGATACATTGTGCTCAAAAACATTGAATTGGAAAGTTTGCATAATGTACTTCTAGAAGAATTAATTGAATGTATCAAGGAGGCTATGGACTCTATGCCTTAAGAAAGGAAAGAGGAAGAAGTAATTCTACATTTGAATGAGCACTTTAGGCTATCTCTCGCCAAACTGAAAAAGAAAATGAATGTGTTAAGGCAATGCATTGACTCAACAAATAAGGTCTACAATTATTTTCTTCGGTGGCCTCATGTGGCTGGTAAATACAAGGACAAGTTGGAGAAAATTGAGAGCAAGTTGATCAGAATTGGTCAGGATTACAACATGTTTCAAGACCTAGATGGAGCAGTCAAGAAAGAGATTCATGAGTTGCGGGCTGAGCATGCAAAGGTTTACTTTTCCAGAAACGCTCTTATGGAAACTTTCTGGAAAGTGAGGGATCTAACCGAATGTAGAATGCAGCAGCAAATTGATATTTTGAAGAAAGGAGAGAAGCTGGAGGAAGCAATTACAATTCTAGAATCCCTCATTTAGATCATCAACTGGACATCAGAAAATAATAGTTTGATAATAATTATTGGGATTGCAGTAGGTGCTTGGAAGAAATTTCTTCCAAAAGTGAAAGATAAGTATAAAATAATTTTTTGATTTGTGCAACAGTTTCACTTCAAATTTTGAATTTTTAAAAGGGGGAGTGAGAGCTTAGTAAATAATATATTTTTCATTGATGTCAAAGGGGGAGGAGAGCAATGAAAAATGTCTTAACATTCTAAAGGGGAGTAGTGTTTTGTTGTGTTTTGAAATTTTTAGTTTTGGTTCTTACACTTAGTCATTTTTCACTAAGTGTTGCCATCAATGCCAAAGGGGGAGATTTTTGGCATATGGCTCTAGAGATTGTTTATGGCTTCTAGTGTTTTCATTGATGGCAACTGAAGTCATTATCTTGATCTATAGATCAGGATCTACTTATACCAGTAGAAAATGTAGAAGACAGTGTGTTACCGGCAGAAAGAATGAAGAACAGGGTATCCATTCAGTTAGTTGATTTGTATGCTTCACCGGATCATCATTTTGTGTTGTGGATCTCTAGGAAAGTTTTTTAAGCATGTATGTTACCTTATTGGTAAGTTTTGTGGTGTTGCAGCAATCGGTGTACGAGTTAGGAGATTCGGTAAAATGATTTTCTGTTTATTTTCTCATTATGGTCGACTCAATGAATGTAGTGTGTTGCCTATGTATAAGGAGTAGTTTTTTAATTGTTTCTAGGTTTGAGAATATTGTTTTGGGTCCCAGCTATGTCTTAGCCGACCTTTATGGGTGTGCATTAAATATAACTTATGATTTGAGCCAACTATTGGAGAATATTTCATGTTTTGTTGAAGCTGACCTATCTAATTAAAAAAAATTCTAGTGGATATATATACATGAGATCGGTAATTCATTTTTGTAGAGAGAGGATGAAGTAGTGAGAAGGTGTGAATGTGAGAAAAGAGTAGAATAGATGTATGAACGAACATTAGAAGATCAGTTGAGTAATTTTTTCTTGATTAGAAGAAGATTATTGTGAATTAGGGCAGAGCAGAGCAGAGTGAATTGTAGGATCAGACAGAAGGTTCAAAATCTATTTTATGTGCTTCACCGGAACTGAATCTAGGAATTTGTAGATGATATCTTCTCAATTCAATTTTTTTTGTAATCACAAACATTTTGTAAGGTAGTGATCCTTCCTTATTTTGAGGAGTGAGCTCTAGGTAATGCGCCTAAATGCAAGTGCATTCCCTTTTATTCATTCTTTTAACAGAGTATAAATTGTGGATTAATCTTCACTGAGGGTTTTCCCCTAACAAGGTTTCCATGTAAAAATATTGGTGTTATGGTGTTTTTATTATATTGTTCATGTGCTTGCATCTTTTTTTTAGGTGTTGAAAATGATTTAAGATCTGAATTGAAAGTCTAATTTTTTGAACACTAATTCGACCCCCCCTCTCAGTGTTCCTTGAGTCCAACAATACATAATAAATATATCTATTTTACATTTAAATATTAAATTCATTAAACTATTGTATGTTATATATATTTTAGCTATGGATCCAAAAAAAATTGAGTCTAAGGAACAAAGAAAACAATGCCAAAGAGAATATCAATGAGCATATCAGAAACATCAAAAGGAACGAATGATAGATGCAAAAATGGATGAGCAAAGAAGAGGATGTAATGAAGCAGACAAGAAAAGATATACAAGAAAAAAAGTAGAAGTATCAGTAGAACAATTGGAAGTTAAAAATTCCATTTCACAAAGACATAAAAGGAAAGAAGATGATCCACATCCCACCAATATTAATAGAAATACATGTCAATAGAAATTTCAACAACAATCTTATTCTAAAAGAAGGGTAGGGGAAAAAATGGTCCACAACCATGAGAAAGGTAAAAAATTGAAAATAAAATCATAATAATATAATATAACATTATTATTATGTATATTAATAATAACATATTAACAATCAATAAATACTAATATTAATAATATTGAATAGTAAAAATGTCATAATATAATAATAATAATAATAAAATTATAAAATTATAATATAATTATAATGATAATATAATAATAATATAATAGCAATATTATATATTAATAATAGTATATTAATTAATAAAAGTCCTCATATTAATAATAATACAAAAGAATTGAAAATATAATAATATAATAATGTAGTGTAGAAAAACGAAACCCTTTTTCACACTTAATTTGGGAATAATTAATATTAAAATGAACCTAATTATGCCTTGATTTAGTGTAGTAATATGTTTTACACATTCACACTAAGTCTAAGGCCCTTTTAACTAAGTCTTACACTTTCACATTAATCTAGGGCTTTATTAATTAATTGAGGTTAATTAGAGCTTAATTGGCCTCTTAAATTCAAATCTAGGCCTTAATTATTAGATTTTTTGAGGGATATATCTCGACACCCATTAATAATGTTGCATAATATTTAATTTGGCAAGGTTTGATTCCTAGGATAGTGACTTGCAATTCATTCACCACCTTGGGTGACTGGGTCCCCACTAGGTCATAGGATCCCCTTTTATGTATTAATTCATCTCCTCGAAACTTGGTTTTAGAAAATTGTGCTAGGACCCATTTGCCCAAGGTGGAAAATGGGTCCTCCTTACTAAGGAAACCCCTTTTAAACCTATTTGTGGTGGGATTTTAATGATTTTGAATCTAAGATCTGATGTCGCCTTGGATTATTTGAATTTTGAGATTAAATCTTAAGTTTAGTATAAATACGAGGCTAATTCACATAGTTTTACCTATCAAGTTTACAAGCAACCTAAGGAATTCAAATTATCATTAGAGCACTTTCACAAGAGTAATTCAATAGCATTTTCAAAGCATTCAAAGGTATATTATTGAATTTTTATTGTAGTAATCCAAGATCATATCATCATGTCAAAGGCATAGTGCATCAAGAATATGATTGAGCTAATGTTGTGATGTAGTTGTGATCAGGTGAAAATATTAGTTTAGAAATGTGCAGCAACAAAAGAAATGCAAGAAAAAAAATAAACACCTAACACCTCAAGATTGGGAAAAAAACATTGAAATTAACAAATGTAGATGGAAAGATTATACCTTGCTAAGTTGCTCCTTTGGTTGGCCCTTGATTTTTGATAGTGTATGCTCCTCTTGATGGAAAAAGATGTGAGATGGGATTCAAATATGATTGAAAGTAGATGAGTATGGGATGCAAGTGCTATGGTGAAGGAAAAGTGTGAAAATTGGCTAAGTATGGCTCAATGTCAAATTGGCAAGAGTTTGGTAGCAAAATAATGAACTCCCTATATGAGATAAAAGAGGGGGTATTTATAAAGGAATTTAAATTCTCCAGAGATTTCAATGGTTGAGATTAAACCAACAAGGCCAAGATGAAGGGCTATGGTGAGTTGATGAATCACAAGCCCTCACATCTTGACAAGTGGAATGTGAAGTGGCTTAGAAATGATGATGTGTAAATGAGGTGGAAGGAAGGTACATGATGTGGAGGTAATTGCAAGTACCTTGGAAAAGGGATGATGTGACCTCTCAATGATCACATGGGGAAGAGGAGAATCTTGGGTGAATAACTATGAATTAAAAATCCACATGATTGGGAGATCTTGTGGATAAGACAAGGTTCCAAAGGGAGAGGTGGAAAGTACCTTGGATAATACAAGGTGCTTAAAAAGGTAAGTACTTGTCCACATGTGGCTGATGTGACAAGTTAAAGATTCTAGAAGACTTTGGCACATGTGAGTGATGTGACAAGTCAAAGGTTCTAAAACTTGCATGGGGAAGAGAAGATTCCTTGGAGGAATAAAAGTGAATTAAAAATTCACATCGGGAAGAGAGGAGCCTTGGATGAATAAAAAGGAATTAAAAATTCCTTGGGGGATGGGGAGAGTTGACCAAGATGCTGATTGGATTAGCTAATCAGTGATTAGAAGATAATTAGTGGTTAAGGAATATTAGAGGCCAACTTGCAAAAGTTGGAGGATGTGACACATCCTAATCAAGGATTAGGCATGTGCACATTTCTAATGATGAGATTAGGAGAATAATTAGGATTAAAAAAAATGATATGACATGTGAGGAATTAAATAAATATCATATTTATTTAATTCATTTGATAAAAAGGGGAGTTAAAGAGGTAAGGTATTTAATAATTTAACTAGATACCTTAGGGATTTAGGGGAATTTAAGGATATTAATTAGATAATAGCAATATTACATAATTAACACAAATAAGAGGATGTTTAGGCGAATAGGGATAAATTTGGACCAATGTAAGTTTCCAAATTTAGGTTTCTACATTTTTCCCCTCTTTGAGATGGTTCTATGAAGTAGCATTATTTCAAAGAATATTAAAACGTAGAACCCAAAAGAAGATGGTTAGATTGGAAAACATGCCCCAATCATCAATGAAGTGACTAGGAAGAAAGATGATGGGGGTGAAGATGAATGTTAGGGATGAGGATGCCCCTCAAGAGGACATGCGGGTTCAAGAGAACACAGATGTTCTCTTGAAATGGATGAGATGATGAAAGGGGATATGAGGACAATGATGTAAAGTGATGGATAAGAAAGGATGATAAGTGATGGGAGATGATGAGAAGCACAAATGGATGGAAGGATAAGAGGTAATGTTGCCCCAGTCAAGCTATAAGCCAAAATGGGTTGATGATGGATGGAGTGTTGTCATGGAGGGAATGATATATCCCAAGACAACACAAAAAGATAGGGAAGGGTACATCCCAATGATGATGATGAAAGTGTTGTTGATGAGGGAAGGATACATCCCAAAATAATACGATGATAGGGAAGGATACATCTCGAAAAAGGGGTTGTTGATGAGGGAAGGATACATCCCAAACCAACATCAAAGCATAGGGAAGGATACATCCCGAGGGTGAGGAAAATGATGAGGATGATTAGATTGAGGCTTGTAACAAGACTGGGGACAAGACCAAGGATGTGATTAGATGATATTGTGCTATATTGAATGGATGAGGATTGGATTGAGATGTGAGATGGATGAAAGGCATAAAGATTATGGGGGACAAGATGCTTAGAATAACTAATTGATATTATTCTAAGAGCATGGAAGGGACTGGATGGATAGGGGAGGGAGATTTATGAAAGATAAATGGATGGGGAGATTTGGATAGATGAGAGGATGGATGGATTTGGGGGAAGATGGGATGCAATCCTAATGCAATTTTCCATTTTTGAAGCACTGATTTTTGCTATAGCATAAGACAAAAGATGCCAAGGTATGACGAACCAAGGCGAATTTGTGCCTAATGCATAAAACACACACAACAAACAAGAAGACTATTCCAACACCCCAAAGTCATGAAGACCTTGGTTGGGCTAGGTATTGAGATAACCATATGCACAAAAGGATTCCCCAACATAACACAAGACTGTAGGAGTCTTGGTGGGTACTACGTGGGACAACCGAGAAGAAAACAATAAAGAAAAGATCAAGATATGCCCCTATGTTTACTAGTTAAAGCACACCATGATATGATGGATCAAGGCAACCTTGACAAGTGATGATAGGGAGCTCAAGTGATAAACAAAATCCAAAAGCATCAAAAGATCTTAATCAATTTCAAACATCCTTTTCCATAAGACCAAGAGGATGGGTGGGGTTGATGAGGTCTTTTAGGAAGGATGCATCCTGTTGAGACCGATGATGGATACTAACTAAAAGATCAATATGACGTGGGATATACAAATTTGATTAGATCTACTGATACAAGTTGATCTTGTTTGTTAAGGACCAGCTAAATAAGGGCATAGCTTGATGACATGACATAAGAGAGACAAGACACGGGACTGACACACCCTAAAGACCTAGGGGCTCGGGGGCCAACCAAAGATTAGCCTTTCCTACATGAAAGCGCAGAGCCCTCATAGTTCGATAAAAGACTAAAGACTAAAAATGGATAAAGGTAGAAAGAGGATAATGGATACCTTGATGGATGACCAAGAAAAGATGAAAAAAAGAAAAAAGATCGATGATAGACGATAAAGGAACCCCAAGGGTGGATCAAATGATCAACCTTGCCTACATGAAAGCACAGGGGCAATGTAGTTTGACTAGAAGACCAAAGACAAACAATGGATAAGGGATGATGAGATAACCTGAATAAGGGGATAGAATGATGGAACTGAAATGATGAGTCCAGGTAGACCTATTGGATTGGATAGGATGATGGTAATCAAATGAAGCTCAAGGATAGGATAGTGATCCAAATCATCAAAAGATGAATTGGGACAATGATACAGTGGAGAGATAAACAATGAGAAGTGATAGGAGATTGGAAAGATGTGCAAAGGAAGCATTGGAATGCATGGGGAGTGGCCTATAACTAGATACCAATGACAAGGGATTACCAGATGGTATGAGGATAGGGATGAATGGGTAAGAAGAGAAAGATGGGTGGATAGGAAGAGTAGGATGGGGAGATGAAAGGGATGCTATGATGGATGAATAGAGGGATAAGGATGAGGAGATGAAAGGGATGCTATGATGGATAGGAAGATAAGGATGGGGAGATGAAAATAATTGTTTGGATGAATATGAAGATAAGGATTGGGAGACGAAGGGGATTGTTATGATGGATAGAAAGATAAGGATGGGGAGATGAAAGGGATGTCATGATGGATGGATAGATGGATAAGGATGAGGATATGAAAGGGATGCTATGATGGATAGGAAGATAAGGATGGGGAGATGAAAGGGATTGGATGGATAGGAAGATAAGGATTGGGAGACGAAGGGGATTGTCATGATGGATAGGAAGATAAGGATGGGGAGATGAAAAGGATGTTATGATGGATGAATAGAGGGATAAGGATGAGGAAATGGAAAGAATTGTTTGGAAGGGAAGATAAGGACTGGGGGATGGAAGGGATTGTTTGAATAGGAAAATAAGGATGGGGAGATGGAAGAGATTTTTATGATAGATGATGTATCCAAGGAATATGTCACAAAGGGAGATAAGTATCCCCACTCTAAATATGGAATGTGTCATGAGGCCAGAGGGATGCAAGATGAGTGGATGGGAAGATAATAAAGATAACAAGCGAAGGAAAGGATGGGTAACTAAGGAATATGATAGAGCATGGATGAAGGGAATGCATACCAAGAGGTGTCCAAAGCATGTATAGATAGGTGCCCCAGTTTTGATCAAGATCACCAAAAGGATGGAGGGATGGGACATAAATGGGATATGATGGTAGGATACAAAAGATAGGTGTGATGGAGAGGATAAAATCAGGAAGACGGGTGCATAGCTAGAAGCATAGCGGATGTAAGGAGTGCATATCAGGAAGTTTCCCCCAAGTGTGGAAAAGGATGGATGGGGATTTATGCATGATGCTTGTTTTCCAGGTTTTCATCATAGTACTTATCCAAGGTGCGTGTTTTCCAATTTTTCACCATTGGATGAATTATTTCTCTTTACTTTTTTATATTTGTTTTGTTTTTTTTGGATTTTTTGACTTTTTTGACTTTTTTGACTTTTTTATACTTTTGTGATAGTATATGAAGATGGATAAGGATAGAGATGTGAATAAGTAGATTTAGAAGACATGCAATAGGGATAAGGATGACGGACTCAAGCATCAAATTCTAGACAAGATATTAAGATCCCATGTGTGAAGCGACTATCTAATGTTGGTACAACATTATTAGGATAAATGGATTATGCAAGAGGATGAATTATAGGGATTTGATGGGGAAGATACGCGGGATAATGGATGGGATGCTAGAAAGGGTATGAATAGAATGATAGGGTAGGTGTGTGATGGGGTGGTGATTTCAAGACCAACATTGGCACATAGGGTGGTGGATGTGAAATGATAGGAGGATTAATGGATGGAGAATGTGGGGATAATGGAGGAGATGAGATGGTGAATTTTGGGACATAAAGATCCAAAACAAATTTAGGAGACGAAAGGGGTGTATGATTAGATTTTGGATTAGCAACTTTGGATGTTGTTACAAATCTTTCATTTGAAGGTATTGCATCTTTTTTCTTTGCGATCCACATGGTTTTGATCTTTGCTTTGTTGGGCCTTTGCGGCCTATGGATTTGATTTGGATTTTTGGATTTCATTGTGGATTAGATTTTTCTTCTTGCCAACATGTCTTTTAGAGGGGACATGAGGAGTTTTTGATTCATGTGGATGTTGAGTTTCATGCATTTTTACTTTAACATCCAAAGTGCTTTTAATAGAAATGGGATGGGTGCAAGGAGATGGATGATGTGGAGCGATGGAGGTAGGATTATGGGAATTATGTGTAGATGGAGGATGTGAGGGTATGTGCCTTTGTTGATCCTAATTAGGGTGCATGTGAGTTGTATGTTTATGATGAGTGATATGGGTAGGTGATGAGTGGATAAAAGGATGAATAAGATGGAATGGAGTAGATAAGTGTGGGATATAAGTGCCCAAAATGGACTTAGTGGTTGGAGGATGTGTGATGGTGGATGGAGGAACATAAGGACCCAAAATGGATGGAGCAGATGAAGGAGTGTGGAAGGTTGTTTTGAGGCGATATGATAGAGGGGGGATGACAACAAATGATTTGGTAGAGCGATGGGAAGAGCCTATAATTCTTTTGGAAGAAGCTCTTTGAGGACGTATAGAGGTTGTACCAACATTTTTAGCTTGTGATTCTTGAGAGATATAACCAGGACCACATGTGTATTCATGCTCTTTGACTTGGATGGGCTCTAAAATACCTTGCTCATGAAGGCCTGAACCTTTTCCTTGATAGTTCATGTTCTTGAGCATTCAATCCATGACAATATTTTTGTTATTCTGGCAGAATGATACAAGTCCATTATTAGGCGAAGGATGATGGGTGGTATATATGCTTTGTTTTTCTTCAGCAAGGAGACCACCATGGAAGAATGTGAGAGAACCAAGGGGATATACAAGTGTTGTGGGAATAGTATGGTTAAGTGATGGTGGAGGATCAAAAGATTGAGATGAGGGGGTAGCAACTTCTGGATGGGTGGTATCAGGAGAGGGATTAGGGAATATGATAGAATTTGTATTTGTGGTAGTGGGAGATAAGGTCTCATGAGATGGAGTGGTGGAATCTTGAGTGACAAAGAGATTATGAGCTATAGTGGATGATGGATTATAATCTTGAGGTGGAATAGCTAGGATGACAGGATTGTGATGTGGAGGAGGGAATATGGCATGTTTTGGATCAATATTTTGGCATGACTCATCATGTGTGGGAGGCATGATAATGAAGGAATGTTGGATGGACTCCCCAAGTGGGTGAGGTGGATGGATGGAGGATTCATGAAGTTGAAGAGGAGGGATTGTGATGATACTAGGAGTGGATGGAGTGGATTAGATTGGCAGATTTGTGATGGATTGGGAGGATCTGGGTGTAGGAGGATTGGATCAGATTTGGTTATCTTTGATGGGCTTGGCATATCTCAAAGTAGGAGATGGGGGCTTAGTGGATTCATAGGATGTGATGGTTTTGACAGTTTGAGTGGTGTTAGGGGTGGTAGCATCATTGATAGGTGTGGACTAGAGAGGAGTCTCATCATTAGTGACCATGGATGATGGATTGGGATGGCATGGTTCCATGACTCCAAGTGGTGGAGTGGGGGATGTGTGCTTTGTCATAAGTCCTTGGAGAACTTCTGGAGTGAGAAACTTTCATACTCTAGGCTGAGATGACATGATAGGAGTAGATGAGGGACTGGTCTAGGATCATAGATTGGTGGACTAGGGTTAGATGGAGGAATGGGATTGGATGTAGGACTAGGAGTAGATGGAGGGTTAGGATTGGATGGGGAGTTATGGTAGGGATATTGGAGTGGTGAATTAGGATAGGGGGACATGGACTGTAGATTAGGACAAGAGGATATAGCTGATGGATTGTAGTAAAGGTATTGGGATGGTGGATTAGGATGAGAAGACGTGGATGTGGGATTAAGGTAAAAGGGTGTGTATGTAGGATTAGTATAGGTATACTGGGAAAAAGGATTAGGATAGGGGGTATGGATGGGAAATTGTAATAAGAGTATTACGATGGAAAATTAGGATAAGAAGATGCAGGTATCATAGATGAAGGACATTATGAACATGGGGACGAAGAAGATACTAGAGATCCCTTGTCAAAGGTAGCATAAGGAACATGATTAGGCATGGATGAAGACATAATGGGATAGCTCAGAGGAGTAGTTGGATTTTGGAAAGCGGGTGGAGAAAGCTTACTAGCAATGACAGTGTCAAGGGGATCTATGTCATATACCTCTTGATCGATAAGACCTTCATTATCATCATTGACGTAATTAGGGTTTCCCTTGACTACTATTCATGGAGGATAAGGATTCATGATGATGAAAGGATTAAAGAGAATGGATCAAATATTTTGGATGGAAATGGACTAAAGCTCAAATCGGGATTTAGGTTAAGCTCAAATCAAGATTGGATTAAATCTTAGATTAGGATGATTGGATAATATGATGGGATTCATTTTGATGATCAGATTTGATTATCAAAGGATGATTACAACACTGAATCTACTTCGAGATAGAAGTAGATTGATTGGTTCAAAGGTGATTGGATAGGGATCTAATTGGATTGGGTCAGATAAGATTGATTGATGATTGATAAGATCAAATGATGGATTAGATAGGATGACAAAAGGGATTGGAAAACCCCATTCAAAGATTACCTTGGTGACTTAGGATACTGATTGATTGGATTAAAGGATAACTGGATGACTGCGGCACTAAATCCACCTTGAGATTGAAAGTGAATTGATTGCGCCGATGATGATGATTGACTAACTTAGGAAAGATGGCAATCCTAAGTAGATGTTGATGATGATGATCAATTTAGACACCTAGGTCAATTCGGATAATAACCTGAAATGAAGTTCAGGGGATTTGAATGGGGAAGGCAATGATCTGATTGGGGAAACAAATGATAGAAATGGATGAATGACTACTCAAAATGCGAGGAGAAGGTTCAGAATAGATAAAATATTACTTAGAACAAGTAAATAGATGATCAAGAGGGATGAATGACTACTCGGAATGAGTAAAAAACTGCTCACAACAGATGAATGATTCTCAGAATGAGAAGATGAAGGTTCGAAATGAAAAAATGATTACTCATAATGGGTAATAAAATGATCAGAATGGCTGAATGAGAGTCTAAAATGATAGGAGGTTCAAAATGGATAAACATTTACTCGAAATGACTAAACAAATGATTGAAAAGAGTGAATGAGAGTTTGAAATGAGAACAAATGTTTAAAATGGATGAACGTTTACTTAGAACAAGTGAATGAGTGCTTAGAATAGATGAAAATCTCTCAAAATGAGGGGACAAAGATTCGAAATAGATGAACGAGTACTCAAAATGAGTGAACGAGTACACGGAATAGATGAAACGAGTGTTCGGAATGATGAAACGGGTGTTCAGAATGATGAAACGAGTGATAAAACTGATTGTTCAAGGGGCAGGTCCACTGCTGAAAAAGGTCAAGTCCACCCCTAAAAAAGGTTAGGTCCACCCTTGGAGGGTGAGTCCACCCTTCAAAAAGGTCAATTTTTCCCCTGAAAGAGGGCAAGTCTACCACTGGAGGGCGAGTATGCCTGTCTGGCTAAAAGTTGGACAAATCTAACTGAAATAGGCTAAAAATGGATTGATACAGAGGATAGGTCCGCCCTTGAAAAAGGTCAAGTCTACCCCTAATGGACAAGTCCACCTCTAGACAAGTCTAAACTTGGTTTTCACAAAAATGACTAAGGAAAAGGACCCAAATCACAACAAACAACAACTAGAGGATAACGTTGACTCGACTGAACAAAAAATTACTGGTTTTGTACAAAGAAAATAGTTCAAGCAACACAATCCTAAGATTAGTAGAATGGGTATGGCCAACAAATTCTTCTATTCTAGGGTAGACAAGGTGGCTAAGGATTCCTTGATATACACTCGGTACGTGAGGCCCAAACTGTGAACACTAGTCTGTCACAAGCGTGAGTCAGGAAGCTTAGCGAGGTACTAAAGACTCATACCAACTCTTCACGTCATCTTAATGCTTCGCTAATTATGACGTGGCTAGATTGGGGTACATCTTTGGATCTCCCCCCTATATATACCCTTTCAATGCATGTGGATGGGATCATCCCTTGGGGTGATGAAATCAACCAGGTCCCTTAAGAAAAAGAAAAACAAGTGACTCAAAAGGACTTGGTAAGCTACGATTTCTCATCACCCAAGATCACCAAATAGCACAAGGGGATTGGATATGTCAATAGCCTACCACAAGAATGACACACAAAGTATATTGACACTCCCTAATTAATCTATGTGCCTAAATTAATGAAAAATGATAACAAACAGCTAATAAACATTTTAAAATGGATGGCCATGCAAGAAACTTGTTAGAAATTTTTTTCCCATTTTTTCACAAAATGCTAGTCAAATCCTTGCACAGACACAAACAACAAATGTTAGGGGGTCAGAAATACTCAAAACAACTCAAAATAGTGCTTAAACTTTAGTTTTTACCTTTTGGAAAAAGTTGTTTTGGGGGGGTCTGCCCCTGATTTTGGTTGGGTCTACCTCTGGAGGTTAGGTCCACCCCTGGTTTTGGTCAAGTTTTCCCTTGGAGGTTGGGTCCACCCCTAGTTTCAATCAAGTCTGCCCCTAGAGGTCGGGTCCACCCCTAGTTTGGGTTAGGTCCGCCCATGGAGGTTGGGTCTGCCCCTAGTTTTGGTCGGGTCTGCCCCTCTGCTAGGTCAAGTTTTCCCCTAGTGGGTAGGTCCACCCCTAGATGGTCGGGTCCACCTCTCTGCTAGGGCAGGTTTGTCCCTCTTCAACCTGCACCTACAAACAATGAAAAAATAGAAAACATGAAAGCAAAAGACCCGTTTATGGGTTCCACTGGGCATGCCAGAAAAGTGATTAGGTGAAAATTGTAGTTTAAAAATGTGCAGCAACAAAAGAAATGTAAGAAAAAAAATAAACACCTAACACCTCAACATTGGGCAAAAACATTGAACTTAACAAATGTAGATGGAAAGATTATACCTTACTAAGTTGCTCCTTTGGTTGGCCCTTTATTTTTTATATTGTGTATGCTCCTCTTGATGGAAAAAGATGTGAGATGGGATGCAAAGATGATTGAAAGTAGATGAGTATGGGATGCAAGTGCTATGGTGAAGGCAAAGTGTGAAAATTGGCTAAACATGGTCAAATGTCAAATTGGCAAGATTTTGGTAGCAAAATCATGAACTCCCTAAATGAGAGAAAAGAGGGGGTTATTTATAGAGGAATTTGAATTCTCTAGATATTTCAATGGTTGAGATTAAACCAACAAGACCAAGATGAAGGGCTATGGTGATTTGATGACTCACAAGCCCTCACATATTGACATGTGGAATGTAAAGTGGCTTAGAAATGATGTGTAAATGAGGTGGAAGGAAGGTACATGATGTGGAGGTAATTGCAAGTACCTTGGAAAAGGGATGATGCGACCTCTCATTGATCACATGGGGAAGAGTAGAATATTGGGTGAATAAATGTGAATTAAAAATTCACATGATTGGGAGATCTTGTGGATAAGACAAGGTTCCAAAGGGAAAGGTGGAAAGTACCTTGGATAAAACAAGGTCCCTAAAAAGGTAAATACTTGTCCACATGTGACTGATGTGACAAGTCAAATATTCTAGAAGACTTTGGCACATGTGAGTGATGTGACAAGTCAAAGGATCTAAAACTTGCATGGGGAAGATAAGATTCCTTGGAGGAATAAAAGTGAATTAAAAATTCACATGGGGAAGAGAGGAGCCTTGGATGAATAAAAAGGAATTAAAAATTCCTTTGGGGATGGGGAGAGTTGACCAAAATGCTAATTGGATTAGCTAATCAGTGATTAGAAGATAATTAGTGGTTAAGGAAGATTATAGGCCAACTTGCAAAAGTTGGAGGATGTGACACATCATAATCAAGGATTAGGCATGTGCACATTTTTAATGATGATATTAGGAGAATAATTAGGATTAAGAAAAAGGATGTGACATGCAAGGAATTAAATAAATGTCATATTTATTTGATTCATCTGATGAAAGGGGGAGTTAAAGAGGTAAGGTATTTAATTATTTAACTAGATACCTTAGGGATTTAGAGGAATTTAAGGATATTATTTAGATAATAGCAATATTACCTAATTAATGTAGATAAGAGGATGTTTAGGTGAATAGGGATAAATTTGGACCAATGTAAGTGTCCAAATTTAGGTGTCTACAGTAGTATTCAAGATCCAAGTTAAGCATTGTTTTAGATCCAATTCAAGATCAAGATCTACATTATACATGGCCATTTCATATTATATTGTTGATTTACATTCCAAGACATCATCCAAGGTATCATTGTTTCATGTTTCATATTTCATGTTTCTATTTCATTGTTTCATCACAAAGTTTAATTACCTAAATAGGGTTTGATCAAGGAAAATCCAAGCTATTCCCTAACAATCAACAAGTTTTTCTCCTCTTTGATGTGTGATTGCAGGTTCTAGGTTGAAGATCAAGTGGAGAACAAGATTGAAGAAAAGTTGTCAAAGTTGTAAAGTTGTAAAATTTGTCATCTATACTGTAAGATCATGAAAATGAAGCTATAGAATTTATTCAAACTTTTGGGAGCTAGTCACCTAGGAGCTGAGAGTGTAGACATTAAAAAACAAACCCAAAATTCAATTTTTAGGAACCCTAGTAGGGACCCATTCACCACCTTGGGTGACTGAGTCCTTAATGACCCCGAAACAACACTTTTTTAGCAAGGTACACATTGTTTCAACCTCTTAAAACCTCCCTTATTGTTGTTATAAAAGTTAGGAGTGATTTATAATTTTTATTTATGCATTTTATCCCTCATAATTGAATGAAACATTACTAAGAAAAATTGTGGTTCATCATCTTGGTAATTTATTTTGATAAACCCTATTTTTCTATGTTTCATCTTAGTGAACCTGACTTATTAACCATTGTAGTTTTGTGACTTTGGATCCTTTCTTCTCATCCTAGGTTAGATCTTGCATTCATTTGCATTGAATTAGATTTCATTTAGGATTTCCTAGCTTTCATTCAAATTTCCATCTCATCTATGGTTTTAGAATTGTGTTGTTTTGCATTCTTTAAAAATTAAAAATACAAAAAAAAATAAGTCATCTTGGATATCATTTAAGATCATATAAATTCACATTTAAAAAAAAAAAAATTGTATATCAAACTAGGTCTTTTCATTCATTATTTTATCACCTTTTCAACTTGCAATTCATATTACATTTGCAGAAATCTAAAACTGAAAGTTACTGTTACAGACCTGAAACTTAAAATCATTAAAAAAAGCTTAAAAATTAGTCAAAAAATCTCAAAAACCTTGATCCAAGACCCATTCACCCAAGGTGGCGAATGAGTCCCTAATCAAACCTGAAACTGCATTTTTTGGAATTTGAAGCTCATTGAAAAAAGTTTAAAACCCAATAAAAAAATAGTTCAAAAACCTTAATCTAAGACCCATTCACCCAAGGTGGTGAATGAGTCCCTATACAAACATTTTGGGAAAAAAATTGAATGCTTTTTAGTCTTTGGTTTACATTTTTGTTACTATTTTTGAATAAGAGAATTCAATTTTTAAATAGCTTGTTTGTGCATTCAAATTTTTGCTCATTTAGTTAGATTTTGTAAAATTGTGGAAAAAAAATTCTTGCATATTTTAGTTAAAATTAGTGTTATATTTTTGTACTTTTCTGTCATTTCCAACATTATTGCATCGTTAGATAGATTAGTTTACATTTTTCAAACATTAGGAAACAAAAACAAAAACCAAAAACATCAAAAGAAACAAACAAAAAATGGTTAACCTTGGAGAAAGTATATCATTCAAACCCTTTAGTAGTGATGACCTTGGCATGCTAGATGAAGCCCTTGAGGACTTCATCTCCTCTAGATCATCCACTAAATCTTTGATGTAAGAGGATGCACACATAGACAATCATGACAATCCTAGTTGTTCTTCTCCTGATACCTCTCCTACTTGTGACAAAGGTATTTTGGAATTAGAAGACCCAATTATTGAGTTTCATGAGAATCATGTTTGTCTCTCTTCTAATGCTACATTTATCTCAACAAACACTAAGGTGGATGGCATAGATGAAGATGTTAATTTCACATTATAATACCCCTCACTAGAAGGTCATCTAGGTCAATTAGATGAGGTTATGACTACACAAATTAGATCCCCTTTAATTAGTGAGCTTCCTAAGTCACCTCCCATCATAAAACCACCTAAAAATTTATCTCCAGAAGTTACCACAAACATTATAAGGAAAATATGTAGTAACAATGTTTTGCAACAATCAAGTTACAATATCATTTCTCACACATATAATATACAACTACAAACCATACCTACCTCATTACCATTGCCTCAACCTATCTTGCCCTATTGTTCCTAGTTTTCCTTCACATAATAGAAAAGAGATTGGTTTTGTTGAGCAAATTCGTCTTATAGAAATCACCCTTTTGGATTTAACAAAAACATCAATTACACACCATATGATGCTTCAAGAAATTTTGCAAAAAAAATAACATGCAACCTTTCATGAAATTGAATGATGTAGCAACCTCCTCTGATTGTATGCAAGTGAAAAAGTCAAAAATCATATTCCCTACACATGAATTACCCTCTCTTGAGATACAACATAAGAATGAGGCCTTAACGATAAAGGTGATTATTAATGCAATTGCAGTTAGGCACACCCTTATAGATAATGGAGTAGGTCTTAATGTTTGTAGCATTAATCTCCTAGATAAAATTGGAGTTGACAAAAGGATTATTCAACTTAATAATGTTAATATTTGTGGCGTTGACAATGCTAATAGTGTTGTTATATATGGAGTCTAATCAGACTCGGAGGTTAAATTTTCCCCACTTTTATTGGTGTAGTTTCCCCCTAAATTATTTAATGGGGGTTTGGGGGTTGCACCCCCAAGACTGGTTCAAGGGGAAACACCCCTTACGGGATCCAAGGCCAGCGCCCCTAGCACTCTCCTTGTCAAGATACAAGGTGGGGTCAAGGGGCAGTTCCCCCAAAACCTCAAATGACTATTATTATTGTATAAAGGTGTTGAGAGTTATTTTTCTATTAGCCAACATTAAAAAAACCCTATTTTGTAACTGATATAAGTCTTCATAAAATAGCTAAGGGTTAGGGGTTTTTTTTAAATTGTATTGTAGCATTTATAGTGGCATTGAGTTGCAATGATTGTTAGATATAATCATTTTTATTTCCTGGATAATAATATTGGACCCTCTTTTGGTGGATGTAGCCCAAGTTTGGGTGAACCACATTAAAATCATCTCTCGTTGTTATTATTTTTGTGTATTTTTCATTCCTCTATTTAATCTTTATCTACATCTTTTGCATGCAATTCCAAACAAATAAGAAACCATTAGGAGTGATCACATTACCCATCAAAGTTGGACATGTGGTTTTGCATACCCCTATCCATATCATACCAAGACCTCTTTCATACAACCTTCTCTTAGGGAGACCACGGATTCATGCTATGAAAGGAGTCCCATCCACTCTTCACCGTGCAATGAAATTTGAATACAACAACAAGATATACATGGTTGAAGTAGATGAACAAGGCTATAAATAAAAAGTTAAACATGATCATCACACTTCCAACTCCCCTAATACTTTCATTCCAAACTCAAAACTAGAACCTATAAAAGTTGATGTTAATCCTAGAATTTTATTTCACCTACAACAAAACTCTTTAGTGATCTAATTGGGGGTCATTAGGTTTTACACACCATTGCAATGAAGAATCCAAAATATCATCCTAAAAGTCCAAAGTGTCATATACAAATGATTCATTTTTAGACACATGCTTTAGTGATGATTGGGGTTCATTATATTTTACGTCCTCCTTTATGGGAGAGTATGAAATCTCACAAACTATACCTAAACAGCCTTGTGTTTCATATGCTCAACTTGGCTCCATGTCAACACCATCACCCCATGGTGGTGATGGGGGCTCTTCAACTTTGATCCCTCATAAGAGGAAGATGCATAATTTTAAGAAAGTTAAAAAGTATTTTTTTCTCGTAAAGAATACAATCCTTTTATGAAGCATAAAACCTCCTCATTTGAGTTGGAAGAATGTTATGGTCTTGGATACAAATCCCTTTCTAAGCATGGATATAATAAAAACATTGAGCAAAATGATAGAGAAAAAGTGAAGTCTATACCATACTCTTTAAAGAAAGATCTAGGGTTACCACCTCTATCTCAATCTTCATCTAAGGTCTTATCATCTATTGTGTGTATGGCATATTATGCTAAGAATCATCCCCTACTATTGATCAAGAGAGTATCTTGTTGAGACTCCTCCAAGATCACTTGATATCTCTCCCTCCAATAACATGAAAGAAATGGTACAAGAAGAGTTCATTTTGTGCATATCATAGAGTTCATGGTCATTCTACTAATGAATGTAAGGATTTGGGTAATAAAATTCAACATCTTAAGGATTTTGGTGCTCTTCCTTGTGTTCCAACACCTAGTTCATCTAATTAATACTAATTTTTATCAACCATATCAGCTCACCCTTGTCCTCTACTAAGTGGGTCCAAGGGGTTAGGTAGCCTTGTCCTCGTATGACACTTGTCGTTGTCTCTTTTGGCTAGTTGACCACTTTCCATGTATATAGAAGAGCAAGCTTGGGATGTGGATGAAATTCCTTAAGTAGGCTCACATGTGGCGTACTGAGTTATCTTTACTAGTGAATTTTGAGGGAAAACCCTTATTCACATGATGTAATTTTATTCGAGAACATATGACTTGGCATAGGATTTCTAAATAAGCTCTCATATCTCCTTCTACTTTAAAGTAGATTGCTCATAGAAATAGTGTTAGCAATTGCTTTAAAGTGGGGGCATACATTGACATTCATTTTTCTTTGTGTAATTTTCTTTATTCTTGTGATGTGTCCTTTCCTTGGTGGTGTCATTGGGTCTGATTCCCTTGAAGAGCATGATATTTCTTTGACTTCACCTCTCTTGGAGACATTAGGCACAATGTTCCCTAAGAAGAGACCTTACACGAACTAAGAAAAGTCTCTTTGAACAAAAACCTTTACTTGCATAAGCTCGAAGTTTCGTGTTGTGGCACCCTATTGAAGTTATCATAGGGATAGCTTTGGTATGGTTAGTATGATGAGAAGCCTAATCGAGGGTATGACTTTCTCATTGTACAGTGAGAGTAGGTAAATATTGACATGACTTTATCACTAAGCTACTTGTTGGGAAAACTCGCCTATTGGATAGCCTAAGGTTCCACTACCCTAGAGTGAGTGCACATTTTAGAAAAACAACTTAGACTTGGTCCACATCATGTTGGATAGACTGTCGAGGCTTGATCCACCCCTTTTTTATTTTTGTTTTTCTTTCTTTTAATCCTTGATATTGCATGTTTGTGTATCTTGTTTTGTTGCATATCATACACCTTGTGTGTGTCCCTTAGTTCTTATGTTGGCTTGATGTAGGAGCTTGGATCCTGGGGGCTTAATCACCTTCCTTGATCTTTGTCATCCTATACCATCCACATTGGTACATTTAGGCCCCTCTTGAATGTCTTCTTTAGTGCAAGTTTGAAGCAAGTTCCTCCTCTCACTAAATTGGGGGCTAAATGTAGTGTAGAAATAAGTAACCCTTTTTCACACTAAATTTTAGAATAATTAATATCAAAATGAACCTAATTATGCCTTGATTTAGTGTTGTAATGTGTTTTACACATTCACACTAAGTCTAGGACAATTTTAACTAAAATGAACTTAATTGTACCTTATTTAGGTTGTTCTAAAGTTTTTTCTTACACTTTCATTTTAATCTAGGGATATATAAATTAACTGACGTTAATTAGAGCTTAATTGGCCCCTTAAATTCAAATCCAAGTCTTAATTATTGCATTTTTTAAGGGATATATCTTGAAACTCATTAATAATGTTGCATATATTTAATTTGGAAAGGTTTGTGTCCCTATATAGTGACCTAGGACCCATTCGCCACCTTGGGTGAATGGGTCATCCTTACTAAGGACACCCCTTTTTAAACTTATTTGTGGCATGATTTTAATGATTTTGAATCCTATATCTGATTTCGGCTTGGACTATTTGAATTTTGAGATTAAATCTTAAGTTTAGTATAAATACAAGGCTAATTCACATAGTTTCACCTAGCAAGTTTACAAGCAACATAAGAAATTAAAATTATCATTAGAGCACTTTCAAAAGAGAAATTCAAGAGTATTTTAAAGGAATTCAAAGGAAAATTATTAATTTTTTATTTCAGCAACTCAAGATCATATTGTCATGTCAAAGACATAGTGCATCAAGCATGTGGTTGAGCTAATGTTGTGATGTAGTATTCAAGATCCAAGTTAAGCATTGTTTCATATCCAATTCAAGATCAAGATCTTCATTCTACATGGCCACTTCATGTTAGATTGTTGATTTATATTCCAAGACATCATCCAAGGTATCATTGTTTCATGTTTCATATTTCATGTTTGAATACCCAAGATACTGAGAGGGGGTGTGAATCAATATATTCTTTAATTTATTGAACAAACACCATCCAATTATTCCAATGCGTATAATAGTAAAGATTCTTAGCAAGATCATTAATAGAAAATGAAAGCACACAACACATGAACGCTAGGATTTTTACGTGGAAAACCCAAAATGGGAAAAACCACGATGAGGGTTAGCTCATTATATAGTATAACCAATTATAAGATATTACAAAAGGGTGGCTCATTTCCAGGACTCGCTATCCAAAAAAAGGAGGCTCATTGCCTACAAAGATACAATAACAAAATGGATTACAACCATAAAATAAACTGACAAAGTACACCTAACAAGTGTTGATTCAATTCCTTTGATGCCCAATAAACTAATTTAGTTCACACTTCATCATCTTTGAATTTCTTCACATTCACATCATTATCTCTGCTTACCACAAACTCAAAAACTATCCAATATATATAGTTGATCCATCTACAAACACTAATTGGGTCAGCTTCGAGCATTCACAAAATATTTTCAAAGACAATTCAAATGTGCAACATGATGTAACATGTCGGCATGGACCTAAGATAGGTCACACATACATCTACAAAAAATTTAATTCATCATAACACCAATTATCCATTAGGTCAGCCAAAGATGGACCTAATAGTAAAATGCAATCAACATAGCAATGCCAACTCACTGTACAAGCACCTAAACACGTGATATTTTGAACATAAGACCTTCCAAAATTTACAAACCATTTCCCAAAACTAGAAGAAGCAACAATCAACAATTGAGGATTGCAAACCAAAATATCGAAGGATGATAACTACATACCGGTTCAGATACTGGTCTAGAATATTAGAACAAGTAATGACTTAACCTTGTAGTTGCAACTCATTTATAGCATGGTGACATCAATGACAATACAAAAACTATATAATAAGATGTTCTTCATTCTTTCAACAATCTTCCCCTTTCTCATTGATGGCAACATGTGCCAAAATTTACAAAACTCTCCCCCTTACAACAATACTTTGTCCCCTTATCACTTTTCTTTCCCCCTTTGACATCAAGGACAAAGGGAAGCCCAAGAAAAAAGGAAATATGAAAACTAAAAAAGTATTAACTGAAGGATGGCGAGCCTTGAATCTCTTTGAGTATACCTTTCCAAGCCAATTTACCATTCTCCCAACTCTTCTTTGCGGAAATCAATATTTTGTTCAAAGATTCTAGTTCTACTAGACTTTCCTTTGCATCATCTAGAGTACTAGGAGTTTGATTTATCTTCTCAAGTCTCTTTGCACTTGCCAAAGCATTGGCAATTGGGGAGTACTCCATTCTCACAAGGTCACCTAACTGACCAAATTTTATGATGATATGCTCCTTCTACTTTTGTAAAATGAAAAATTTATCTCTATGAGCAGAGATGGAATTCCAGGTTGATTTATCTTTGTCCTTAGATGCATTGTAGGTACTGTAGACATCAATTAACTAAGAATCAATGGAGTCCATAAGATCCTTAATATTCTAAGTGAAATCTGGCCATTTTAATCAATAAGCAAGGACCTCATTTTCCTCAGACTCACAAGTCTGCACAGCTTCCATATTATTTTCAACATTTATGTGTGCCAAAGCACACTTGTCATGTAGATCCAACAACCTTCTCTCTACAAATTTCTCCTCAACCTCTTTCTTTGTTTTCTCACCAATTCTAGAGGCACACTCCTTAAAGGAGTTCAATAGCAGTCTCAAGTTCTCTACCAGAGTGAGAGATGTGTCCATTGAAGTACCAAGTGTGGCCTCCTACAAAGCTTTAAGAGCATCAGCAATAAGCTTGGTTCCTTTATGGTGTGTCTCCAAGATTTCCCTTCTATCGAATGCATGCAATGCATCCCCCAACACCAACTTATGAACAAAAGAAATTTTATCTAAGTCCACACTGCCTTGAATCATGGGAAGTTGTAGAAGTACTAAAGGAATCATTGGATAGAATCTAATCTGCTTGGACAACAAGCCTTTCAATACATCATCATTGGAGAAGGATTCTCTGGGAGATCTATGAGATTCTACAACCTACCTTTGATTTTCTTCATTCTTCCCCACAGATTCCCGATTTTTCTCTTCTTCCTCTACATTTTATTTTTCCTCTTCCTTCTCTTCTTCTTCTTCTTTTTCTTCTTCCTTTTCATCTTTGTCTTTATCTCTGTTGCCTTCTTCACCATTCCCTTCACCTTTATTTTTATCAAGATCTCCTTCAGTATTATCTTTTTCACCTTCATCATTACCCTTTTCTTCTTCAACATTATTTTTTTCATTTTCAACATGCTCCAGAGGGTCAACATCATGTTTTTTTCTAGCTCAACATCTCCCTCATTCTATTCCTCTATCTCTAAAGGATCATTTGTAACATTTGTATCTAGAGGGATACCTACATCATTTTTTTCCAAAGGAATATCTATATCCCCTATACTGGGAAGAATTTCTTCCTCAACTTCTTCTATAGGAACAACTTCACCTAACTTGGGTGCAGAACTAGATGGTAGTGCACCAAGCATGCCATATTTTTTAGCCATATCTCTGATTGCTTTTATAGTATCCTTATTTTCTTTATCTATTTATTTTCATTTTTCATTAAAGTGTTCACTCTTCTTCATCTAGAACATTTTAACACAAATATTCTTCAAATTTTTCAAATCATCTGGGGTTAAGGAAGATCCAATCTTCTCAAATGTATCATTTCTAATTTTTCTTCTAATTCAATGGCCTCTGATCTTCTCTTCATTAGAGCTACCCACATTTTCTTAGGTACTTTATTCTTTACATCATCCCAATTTATGTCCTAAACCAATTATTTTTGGTTCCTATGGACAACTCTTGCACTTCTAGGGTTTTTCACCTAAAATGAGAGAGATAGGAGCAAAAATGTTAATGGTTCATTTCAATAATTAATGTTATGTGTGATGTTGTCTAACCTAAATGAAGCCAACTAAATGTAATTGACTGATCTAAACGAATGGAAATGAATGCAAAAGTGAAATTAAAGCTATGTCTGAAAACACATTGTGATATGGAGACAATGAAGTAAATGAAGAAATTATGCAGAACAGAAAAGAAAAGGATGAATCTGAGTGCACCTAGATGAAGTGTGATGAATCATGAGTGTTCTAGATGCTTTTTGAAATTGCTAATTTTTCACAGTGAGATTCATTCGCCTAGGGTGGCGAATCAATCCTCCTCCTAGTGAAAAACTTTTGGGAATAGGTTTATGTCTGTCGAGACCCAAAATCTGAAAAAAATTAGATTTCCTTTCCTAAGTTTGGACTAGTTTTCCATAGGTGTTGAATCAATCCTCTCCCAAATTTCTAAAAAATTAGGAGACAACTCTGCAACACCAAATCTGGAAATCACTGCTTGTTGGGCTGTCGAAGTCAATTTTGTAGAAAATGGAAAGAAAACCTTCTCCAAGCTTGAAATAGACTTAAGATAACTTGTAAACTAATCTTCAACACCAAAAATCTTGTCAAATCTACATACCTACGTCTGCAAACAAACATGCAATAGGGGGAAAATGGTTTAAGGTTAGTGAATAGGGGTTTGCCTTGGTCAAACCCCATTTTGGGAATCAAACCTTTAATAAAATATGAAATACAAAGGAATGATAAACTAACAACATTCAATTTCTATTAACTTACCAAACCCTTGATGATGTAAATCTGAAGTAATTTCAATGGTTGCTTCAAAGTGCTTGAATAGTGCTTGAAAAGATGTTGTAAAATGCTTGAATGCTTGAAATATGAGATGAAATGCTTGAATGAGGTGAAAATCGCATATTTATACACACTTGTGCCTTAGTTACCCTTTCATACCCCATCACAGGCCAACATCAAGTGATTTTGAATAAAATCCCAAAAGGAAATTTAAAGTGTTTTGAATTTGGGGCCAAGGGGGACTCATTTCCCATCCATGGCGAATGGGTCCCACCTAGGACCTGAAAAATGTGTGTCAGGAAATATGTTGTATTTAATGTTGTTTTTCAAGATAATATTCAAAAATACACTTAATTAAGCATATGAGAGCATAAAGGGGTCAAATAAAGCATGAAAAAGGGATAAATAGTGAAGATGTCCCTAGAAAAGCATGAAATCTTGATACAAGACTTTACAACACTTCAAAATAGGACTTGTTGATGAGTAAAAAGGTAATTTTTAGGTGAATTGTAATTAATAGGGTCTAGAAGAATGCAGAAATGTCTTACAAAACTTCACAACACCTTCACAAGACATCGTTCTTTGAGTTTTAGTACATAAATAAGCATGTTCAAGCCATGTTGCAACATTAAATCAAAGGAACATAGTTCCAATAACATGAAACAAGACCTAAAAGGCCATGAAAATGACAAGGGGCCATTTTTCTATTGCACATTTAGCCCCCACTTTAGTGAGAGGATGAACTTGCTTCAAACTCACACTAAAGCAGCCATGAACATCAAGAGGAGGGTTCAAATGCACTTACGCTAGCAAGATGGAATGACAATGATCAAGAGGGATGATCAAACCCTCAAGATGAAGATCCCATGGAAAATTAAGCATAAGAACAAAGGAACACATAAGTGTTGAGAAGAATTGGATAAAGCTTCGATCATCAATCCAACTAGCTGTGGATTAGATCTAGGCTGATTGTTTAAAAAGAGAATGTGTACTCACACTAGGGCCACAAAACTTCAGGCTGTCTGCGAGGAGAGAAGGCCCAACTGTACTCACTTTGGGGCCACTTAAATAGTTGTCTGTAGGGTGAGAAAGCCCAAAAAGGGTAAGATACATATTCTAGTTGGTATGCACTCACAATCACAAAAGTGGCTATGGGGAAAAGTCATGCCACTAGGTGGGCTTCCTACTCAACCATATTAAAGTTATACTCATTAATAACTTTAGCAAGGTGCCACAAAGAAAAATTCTCATAAACAAAAAGAACAAAGGGTACCATAGTCATGCAATTTGCATTATGCAAGGTGGAAAAAATGTAAAATGTAAAAATGCAAAAATGTAAAGTGTAAAGTGTAAAATGTGAAAGATGTTCAAAGGAGTCTTGTTCAACTCATGCAAGGTCAGACACTTAGGAAAAATTGTGTCTAATGTCTCCAAGAGAGGACCAATCAAAGAATAATATATTCACAACTTAGGGGATGCAGTGCATCACATCAGGCCACCAAGAGGAATGTAATATGCTTAGAAAGATCACACTTATGAAGGACATCACACCCAATGTCATCCACAAATTGACAAACGCATTACATAAACGACAAGGTCATACTAGGAACCAAGAATGCAAATGAATTAATGGTAATGTATGCCCCCCACTTTGAATGAATTTCTACACATCATTCTGTGAGAAATTACTTTAAAGTAGAGAAGAAAAGAAAATAAAAAATGAAAACAAGCCATGAGAGCCAATCTTGGAAAGCCCTATGCCAAGTCATATGTTTTGAAGTTAGGCTGCGTCATGTCAAGGAAAATGAAAAAAAAAAAGAAAAGGAGTTTCCCCACAGAAGAAAAACACACCAAACACATAAGGGATCTATGGATTTGGGGTCAGTATGTTTTTTGTTGCAATGTTTTTATGAAAGAGCTTGAACTTTATCATTCCCCAAAGCACATAGAACTAGAAGAATGACACAAAGAGAGAAAACAAAGGAAAAAGTTTTTTTGGGTCAACATGGAAGAGAACATTGCGGTCTCAATGCTTTACATCATCCCCAAATGGAAAACACAAGTGAAAGCGAAGAAAACAAAAAAAATGAAAAGGCGGTCAACATGAAGGAGACATTTCGGTCTCAATGCCTTGTGTCATCCCCAAAAGGAAAACACAAAACAAAAAGAGAAAATAGAAAAGGACCTTTTGGGTCAACATGGAAGAGACATAGGGTGTCTCTACGCTTTGTGTCATCCCCAAAAGGAAAACAAAAAACAAAAAAGAGAAAAAAAAATTGACAATGTACGACATATAGAAGAAGAGAGATACAAATAGAATAAGTGTACAAGAGAGGGAATATCAAATGCATGATACGGGGGAACACGATAAACACATGAAAATGAAAAGAGAAAATCAAAAAGGCTAGTTAGGCGAATGCAAGTCAACCATCTAACGGGTCATCTACCTCCCAATCATGTTTAGTGTAATGCAAGGGCAGTTGACTGTCCAAAGGAAGAATTGCAAGTGTCAAACTAGGAGTCGTGCCAGGTTCTTCACTTGGTGGAGAGGATGTATCATTTAAGCTCATTGTAGTTGAAAATAAAGAATTTAAATCATTATGCACTTCTTCATCTATTTTTTCTATCGTCACATGATCATCATCATCATCATCAAGATTAATGACAATAGGAGGACAAAAGGTGATTTCTAAGGATGGATGGATCAAAAGTGGAGGTTTTTGGATTGGTTCAATTTGTTGTGAAGGTTGCATTGGATTGTCATGTGGCAAGTCAGGAGAAGTAGGGTGGTCATCTATTACTTCAGTCAAAGGTAAAGGTTGATTTTCGTTATCTTCTTCTATGCGAGACTAACAAGCAAGGAGACGATGATGACGCCTTCATTCCCTAGCACTACAGTTTCGTTTAATTCTATTTTTGAGTTGTTGAGGTGTAAGAGTGGATTGAGTCATCATAGGTTCATCTACTTCTGAAGAGGGAAAAATAGAAGAAACTAAAGAGGATGGATCAACCACTTTCTCTTTGGCTTTATACACTTGTTTAAGGCGAGGAGGCATGACTAGAGTGGTTTTATTTTCCCTTGGTCATTTAAATGATGGTTGGGAAGTATCTAGGGATGGTTTTTTAAGAGATTGTATGGTTTGTTCAATGTCAAACTTGGGTTGAAGCATGGTTTCATCTATGATAGGAGGTACGGAAGTGGATGGGGACAAGTTGCGAAGAGACAATTTGGCTTTAAACTTTTGATAAGCAATGACAAATAAGTCCTTTCGAGGTGTGATGGGTTACATAGGGGTAGGACAAAAGGCTTCTAATGAAGAATTACCTTTGGAAGATAAAGGATTAAAGCCACTATGGTGTATGGTGACTATCTAATTGTCATGTGGAAACTTCAAACACTTGTGAACAACTAATGAGACCGCTTTCATTGAGCAAAGCCAAGGGTGGCCTAGCCACAAACAAAATTGGTCAGATTATGGAATAATTGAAAATGTTACCTATAAAGTTTTAGGTCCTATTTGTAAGGGTAGCACGATCAATCTGGTCATAGGGCATGCAAAACTAGTATGTGTCTTAATCCATGCAGTTGGTTTATTATATTCATCTTGTAATAGCTCATGTAATACTAGAAACTCCTCTATGATCACATTCTCACCACAAGCGGGATCTATTAATATCCCATTAGTGGGCTTATTATAGATTCTACTAGCTATGTAAAGAGGACCATCAGGAAGTTTTTGTAGTATGTCATTAGAAGAAAAGGTGATATCAAGAGACTTAGTGGTTTGGCCCTTAAGAGGGATAATGTCTATCGTAGCTACTAGCTCATCCATAAGAATTTTCGTAGTAATAGGGGGAGGTGTATAATGTTGTTCATTGTTTGTATCAACAGTCATTACATCAGTGGTTGAAGGTTTCATAGCCTTGACAAATGAGGTAGTATGTTTAGGCATGGGATTAGTAAAAATTTGCAAATTTAGGTTAGGGGGTGCAATGGACTTATTTCCTTGATCATTAACACCCATAATGGATAGATGGCCTGAATCAATGACATCTTGAACTAAATGTTTGAGACACTTGCAATGTTTAGTGTCATGTCTATTCTAGTGATGAAAATGACAATAAACATTAGGTTTGAAGGTGGGTGGTAAAGGTTGGTTTGGATCAAGCAGTCAGATAGGTGGAAAAGTTAACAGGCGTTGTTGAGTTAATTGGTTCATTATATTATAAAGGGTGTCAAGTAGGGGAGTAAACTGTCTCTTCAGGTCCCCATAGTTATAAGGCACCACTGCTTTAACAGCTGCCAGTTGATTTGGAATGGGTTGAGTTGGTTGTGGTTGGGGTTGAGGAGGTGGATTAAACTGCAAAAAACCTCTATTTGGTTTTTGGAAGTTTTGTTGGTCACTTTGGTGTTGATTGTTGTGTTCAAGTTTGTCTACTCAGTTAGAAGTGGATTTTGAATCACGACTTGAAACCGAATTATGGTATTCACACAAGGTTGTGCATAAATTAATAAATGAAAGGAATTTCATCATTATTAATTTATCTTGAAGGTGTCTGTGCAAGTTCTCGATAAACATCTTTTGCAGATGTGCACCAGGAATCTTGACATCAATCTGGGCATACACAAATTGGTATCATGAGATAAAATCCATTACTTTTTCATCTGTGCTTTGTCTACATCACTTAAGGTCAGCCATTGTCTTTTTAGGTGTCATGTGAACTTGAAAGTGACTTATGAAAGCATCCACCAATTCATTGAATGAATGGATGGAATGATTAGGCAAGTTGGAAAACCATTCTAAGGTAGTTTCTTTCAAGGTCCTTGGAAACAGTTTGTCTAATAGTTTATCATCAAGGATGAAGCCACTACACAAAGTTGTATAGGCATTAACATGGTTGACAGGGTCTCCTTTTCCTCCATATTTCTCAAACTGGGGCATTTCTATCCCTTGTAGCATTGGGGTACATAAGATTTCTAAGGATAAGGGGCTACTATAGAGTTGATATGTAAGTGGAGAAAATTGACCTTGGCTAATGGTGGAAAGTTGATGTTGCATGGATGAAACAGTGGTAAGGAGTTGTGTAAGAAGGGGATCAGGGTATGTAGGTTGAGCTAGAAGGGAAAGTGGTGATGGAGTATAAGTAATGTTAGGTGAAGTGAAAGGAAGACTATGGGGTGTGAAAGTGGTGGAAGGGACTTGTGATGCCACAAGAGAAGTAGGAATGCTAGTGGAAATTGGGAAAGAAGTAGCCTGATGCATAGTTGTATGGACTTGCAGATTGGTATAAGTTGGTATGGAAGCTATGGGTGAAGGGGGAGGAACTTGAGGTCCTCCTTGGCTTAAAGGAATGGTTGTGGATTGGGTATTAGAAGAGGAATATTTATTGTAAATCTTGGAAATCTTCTTCATCACTTGCAAACCATCATCACTTTCAATCAAATGATGAAGATTGTCAAAGGAAAGTATGGTAGTTTTGGAAATATTTTCAAGTGACAAGTCTTGTTGTAAATGTGCAAATTCTTCATGAATACTAATGACCTTGTCTTGAGAAAGAGAGTTATTTTGGTTGTCAATATTCATTGGATGGAAAGGTGAAGGCATGGAAGTGGTATTGTTAGGGCCTAATGCACCATTTTCCATAATAGGAGTAGTAGCTCTTGAGATACCAAGGTCCACAATGAAAGTGCTATCGCGAGAGACCATGAGTCTAGAACTTCTTCTCACTAAAGTTTTATCAATGGGGCATCGAACACTCATGCAAGTACCACAAAGGAGGGTGAAATAAAATGCAAAGTTAATCTAAGAGCTCTAAAATGCTAATAACAGAAAGTATACCAACTGTAATAGAGATCTAACTATAGAAAACATAAATGAAAAAAAATGCCAGAAAAATGCTAGAAATACTATCTAAAATGTGCAGAGGGACTGATTTGCCCAAGGTGTTGCATGAGTCCCAATGTGATGTTTTTGTGTGTTTCTCAATATTTTAAAGATGATTATAATGCTCTACAAAATGCAAACAAGGATGCAGAATGCAGATTTTTACTTTTTTCAATGAGATGTAATGCAAAAATGAAATCTAAATGAAGCTTTCACTAATGCAAGATAAAATGTCCTAAAATGAAAAAGCAAAACAATGTACTTATTGAATCTTAATGCAAATGAAAACTAGGATGCAATATTTAAATGAAATTAGAAATGAAAAGTGCTCAAAATTTTGGTTCACCAAAATGAATCGTTGATTTTTGGCTTCTATGGACAACTCTTGCACTTCTAGGGTTTTTCACCTAAAAGGAGAGAGATAGGAGAAAAAATGCTAATGGTTCATTCAAATAATGTTATGTGTGATGTTTTCTAATCTAAATGAAGATAACTAAATACAATTGACTTATCTAAATGGATGGAAACAAATGCAAAAGTGAAATTAAAGCTATGTTTGAAAACACATTGTGATATGAAAATAATGAAGTAAATGAAGAAATTATGCATAACAGAAAGGAACAGGATGAATCTAAGTGCACCTGGATGAAGTGTGATGAATCTAGAGTGTTTTGGATGTTGGTTGGAATCACTAATTTTTCACAGTGGGACTCATTCACCCAGGGTGGTAAATCAATCCTCCTCCTAGTGAAAAGCTATCGGGAACATGTTTACGTCTGTCGGGATCCATAATCTAACAAAATTTAGATTTTCAATCCTAAAGCATGACTCATTCACCACAAGTGGTGAATCATTCCACTCCCAATTTTCTAAAAAATTAGGAGACAACTCTGCAACACCAAATCTAGAAATCATTGCTTATCGGGTTGTCGAAGTCAATTCTGCAAAAAATGAACAGAAAACCTTCTCCAAGCTTGAAATAGACATAAGTTGACTTGAAGCACCTATTTGAATTGTAAACCAATCTTCAACACCAAAATTAATTTCAAATCTACATACATAGGTCTGCAAACAAACATGCAATAGGGGGAAAATGGTTTAAGGTTAGTGAATAGGGGTTTTCCTTGGTCAAACCCTGTTTTGGTAATCAAACCTTTAATAAAATAATGAAATGCAAAGGAATGATAAACTAACAACATGCAATTTCTATTAACTTACCAAATCCTTGATGATGTAAATCTAAAGTAATGTCAATGGCTGCTTCAAAGTGCTTGAATAATGCTTGAAAAGATGTAAAATGCTTGAATGAGTTAGGAGATGTAAAATGAGGTAAAAACCACATATTTATACACACTTGTGCCTTAGTTACCCTTTCATATCTCATCACAGGTTGACATCAAGTGATTTTCAATAGAATATCGAAAGGAAATTTAAAATATTTTGAATTTGGGGACAAGGGGGACTCATTCACCACCCATGGTGAATGGGTCCCACCTAGGACCTAAAAAATGTGTTTCAGGAAAAATGTTGTATTTAATGTTGTTTGTGAGGTTAATACTCAAAAATACACTTAATTAAGCATATGAGAGCATAAAGGGGTCAAATAAAGCATGAAAAAGGGATAAATAGTGAAGATGTGCCTAGAAAAGCATGAAATCTTGTTACAAGACTTTACAACACTTCAAAATAGGACTTGTTGATGAGTAAAAAGGTTATTTTTACATGAATTGTAATTAATAGGGTCTAGACGAATGTAGAAATGTCTTTCAACACTTCTCAACACCTTCACAAGATGTCGTTCTTTGAGTTTTAGTACCTAAATAAGCATGTTCAAGCCATGTTGCAACATAAAATCAAAGCAGCATAGTTCCAACACCATGAAACAAGACCTAAAAGGCCATGAAAATGACAAGGGGCCATTTTTCTACGGCACACATCCAATGTGATAACATACTAAATAGTAGCTAAAATTAATGTTTTTTTTGTCCTCTTTACTAGCTTGGTCATAAATTTCTATAGTAGGCTTCAACATGTCTACAAAATGTATCAAATAGTTGACTATTGCCTCTAATTTAAGAAGGGGGCCAAGTTTTACCAGAGAGGCATCTTTAGAAGTTTTTGCTTTCTTCAATTCTAGTTTTGTGTGCACATGAACACCAAATTCTTGTTCTTCATCTTCTTTAGAGGATGATACAATATGAAATCTCTTAGATCCAACATTGGATTCCTAAGAAGCACCTTAACTAGAGGACAAGCTTCCTCTTTTCCTTCTCACCAACTTTATTGTAGGTTTCTCCTCCTCCTCTTCCTCTTGTTCTTCAATTACACTTAAATTTTTCTCCCTTGTAGCTTTTCTTTTCCTTCCTCTCTTGCCAGATACCACCAAAGGAGGCTCTTTTCTTTTCCCAGATCTTGTATTAGATCCGAAAGGAGCCAAGCCTTTTCCTTTGTCGGCTACACTAGTTTCTACCTTTACTATAAGGGCAGCGGGAGGTTTTGGAGGAGTAGTTCTACTGGATCACCTTGGTCTTAATGATTCTCCCTCCACCTAATCTCTCATATCCCTACTATGTGCAATCTACTCATGAGTGAGACCTACTTCTCTAAGCTTTATATCTATATTCTTCCTTATTATAGGCTTCCTGTGCTCCAAGTGAACCTCCATAGATTTCTCTACATAAGTGCTAACTCTAGGTTCATTGTCATCTTTCAGACTTTTCAATCATACATGTGCATAGCCTTTGGCTTCATCTTTTGTGATCTCATAACCCAACGATTGAATCCATATGCTTTGAGATTCAACAGCTTCAATCATACATTCATTAGAGGAGACATGAAATATAATATCATTTTTGTACTTCTCAACAACTTTTATTGGAATTCTTTCTCTTTCATTCATGTTTCTCTTGAACACAACAAAGAATGATGTTAGAGTATTATCTCTAGCCTTCAAGTCACCCAAATTATGCATATAATCAAGAATTTGATGTGCAACTAGTCTGGATGTGTCCCAAATTACCACATCATCTCTTCTAGGAAGTATTTTATAGAAATAGAACAATAAACAGACAATTAAGGAGTCAAATTTAAAAGCATACTTCTTTTCTCAAGTCATCCTCAGGTTTTCAAACAACTGCTGCCAAAGGAGTTCACACAAATCATAATCTGCATCATTAATTACCATATCAAAACCAATATAAATTGCTATAGAAAATACCGAGTTCTCTTTATTAGTGAAGTAGATCTTATGTCTAATCATTATTGCAACATACCTCACAGTAGGATTAGTGATATGATTTGTAGTTAAAACTCTCTTGTCATATGTAGCTCTGGTGAGTTCCATCACCACTTCATTCTTCAAAATTTTCAACATGAGTATCAGTCTGGTGTCATAGAGTCTAGTAATAGCCTTAATTGCTTCTTTGGTAATAAGATAGGGGCTATTAGTGGGTATGTGCAGGATCATCATGGAAAAAATAGGCCCTTAAGTGGCGAAAAATTCAAAAAAATCAGAGTTAGGCAATTTGACGTAAAAATTTGAATAAGTTATCTATATTATTTTAAAAATATGTAAGAATAGAATCTATAGAAAATTTAATTTAGTTTCTAAACTACTAGGTTTGTTTAAAAATAAAAATGTATTTCGTGAAAATTTGAAATTTCAATGCATTAGTACTTAAATTTGGAAAAAGTAAGAAGTAGTGTTAACCACCCTAACCACAATAAAATGATAATATTTTTTTATAAAATTTTAGATATAAGTAGAGGACTCATGTCCAGATGTAATGCATATTTTATGTAATTTTTTCCAAGTGAATAATTAATTATGAATTTTTATTACAATTTTAAAAATATAAAAAAAAATCGTATGTCTGACCACCTTAACTTGGTCAAAAAATCATGAAATTCAATTTTTCATTTTTTAATCCTATAATATGCGAAGCATAGAATGTGATGCATGTTTTGGATTCAAAAAATGTGATACTATTTGAAAGCTGTAGATGTTTTTCAATCAACCTATCAATCAAGACTTTAATCGTAATTCAAATAGAAAATGAATAATAATTACTTACTAAATCCAAAGTAAAGCATAATTTTTATTGGTGGAAATCTGAGAATCTCCTTTAAAAACCCTTTTTTTTTCATCAATTTTGGGTAAAAAAAAGTTGTCAGCCACATACCCATCATATTGCCACTTTTTGGGCATCATGATCCTGCACATACCCTAGTCTAGAAGAATTTGTCATGCATTTTGCTAATATTTGGCTTTACATACTTGTCATCAACCGTGGAGTTGAAATTAGGAAGGCAATTCCATCTATCTAATCTTTTTGCAACAATGTTTGAATATTTAGGTTTTATCAACAAATCATCCCTAGTGAACTCATTCTGCTAGATATCTATCAATTTACTATGATTAAATTCCTTATTTTTTACTCGAATGTACATTCTTGTATCTTCAGTTGGCATAACCCTATGTGGAATTGATGAGAAGGCGTCTAGAGGGTCATCTTCGAAAACCTTCATATAATACTTCATATATGATGGTCTAGGTCTTTCTGACACATTTACAACTACAAGGGTTTCCATTTCTCCACCAATCAAGCTCAACAATTCCAAAAAGATGATACACAAAAACCCACAATAGCACGGATAAGCAAAATACCTTTTCTTTGTGAAAACCAGAATTAGGGTTTACACAACTTGCACTTCAAATTGCCTCAAGAACACTCCAAAATTCCCTCCAATTTCTTCAAATGTACAAGTGATCAAAAATTCCTTAATAATTCACTTTATAAACCAATGATCTACCATAATCTGCATTAAATGTGGCAGATTTCAAAAAGCTACTAAAAACCCTTCTTCACTACACAAAAAAACCCCAATTTTCTCTGCAAAAGAACATGCCTACACCTTTTATTTTGGTTCCTTTTGCATAAACTCTATATATCCATTCTTTACAACATACCCTTTGCCAAAGATTGACATGCCAAATATTAAGGGGTTCAATCAATTTTATGATAGAATTCCCCCTAAGACCATGTTGGGTCTAATTCCCAGAGGAATTATCTCCACTGAATGGGGCAACAAACGCACTAGATGTTTCAGGATCTTCTTTCTTTCTCCAGATCTTGTTCATTTCTTACCAATTGTCTTTACCAATTCTTTCTTCTTTACCGAATCAGATTGTTTTCCCTTTTTACTTTTGCAAACTCTTGAAATATGTCTTGGTTTGTTGCACTTGTGGTAGGTAACATTTCTCTAATTTATTTTTCCTCCATTACCCCTTGATCTTCACTAATTTTCTTTTTGTCCAAACATATTACATGCATAGCAGTAACCAGGAAAGGATTGATTCATCCTTCCTCCATTAAACCAATTCATCATTTGAGTTCTACATTCACTATCTTTATGTAAAATTTTCTTGCATGCAAAACATTGTCCATAGAAGGAACTATCAAATTAATTCATCCTACTCCTACATTTTGTTTCCCTATGAAAAAATTTATTACATGAAAAGAAAACACCATTGAAAGATGGGTACATTTGAGCATTTAGTTGTATGGTAGGTGGTCTTCTAGCAAAGTTTCTTGGATTTCCTTTTTGTTTCCCTTATCTTGAGTCTTCTGATTATCCACAGGATTTAAGGTCTACACAACCTTAGAGCTTTCACTGGCTTCATTTCCCAAGCCACCTTTATCTTTAGAAGGTCTCTACCCTACAATCAACTCATCAAGCTTGGTGGAGCTTGACTTGAAATTATCTTCAAAGAGTTTTCTTTCTCTAGTTCTACTTTTGGGTTCACCACTTCTTGTTCAAACCTTGTGCATTCATCAGTCTTGCTTTGAACCACTTTATCCAAGAATTCTTCAATTATTTTCTTTTCCTCCACTTGCACCTTCAATCTGGTCATCTCTTCATTTTCTTGCTTTAATTGCTCACTCACTTCTCTATTTCTTTCCTTGAACTTCTTCAATTTCTCTTTCAATTTCCAAACACATTCATTTGCATCATCAAGATTTTGTTTCAAATCTCTATTTTCACTTTTTGCCTTGTCAAGGTCTTCAAGAGAAATCTAGAGCTCTTCTTTATCATCCATTTTTTCAATCTTCAGAATCTTCCTCAAGTTGTTAGGCTTCTCCGGAGGAACCAAGCTCTCATACCAATTGTTGAATACCCAAGATACTGAGAGGCGGAGTGAATTAGTATCTTCTTTAATTTATTCAACAAACACCATCCAATTATTTCAATGCATATAATAGTAAAGATGCTTAGCAAGAGCATTAGCATAACATGAAAGCACACAACACATGAACACCAAGATTTTTGTGTGGAAAACCCAAAATGGAAAAAACCATAGTGAGGGTTAGCTCACTATATAGTATAACTAGTTATAAGATATTACAAAAGGGTGGCTCACTGTCCAAAAATAGGAGGCTCACTACCTACAAAGATACAGTAACAAAATGGCTTATAGCTAGAAAATGAACTAAAAAAGTACACCTAACAAGTGTTGCTTCAATTCCTTTGATGCTCAATAAATTGATTTAACACACTTCATCATCTTCACATTTCTTCATAGTCACATCATTATCTTTGCTTACCACAAACTCAAAAACTATCCAATATATATAGTTGATCCATCTGAAAACACTAATTAGGTCGACTTCAAGCATTCACAAAATCTTTCCAAAGACAATTCAAATGTGCAGCATGATGTAACATGTCGGCATGGACCTAAGATAGGTCACACATACATCTACAGCAAAGTTAATTCATCATAACACCAGTTATCCATTAGGTCAACCAGAGATGGACCTAATAGTAAAATTGATAGGGAGTGGGATTGGAGGAACCAATCACTAGTTCTTGCTCTAGGTCTTTCCTTATATGACCTCCTTGGTGCTTGGCTTCACCAATCTAACCTATAGGCCCCTACTCATGACTAGGTGCCCCTAGTTTTTCTAGCCAACCTCTCTCCTACCAACATGTTGTCCTTCTACCAAGCTAGCCTTGGTGCTTTGCCACATTCTCTCCATTGGCCCTTACTCTTCCCTAAAGACCAAATATCCTCAACCTTCTATCAGATTCTTGCAAGGGGTGAGAGGTGTTGTAAGGCTTCAAAATGATAAAACTAGGGTTCTTAAACAACCACAAGTTCCCAACTTTCCATCGCTTTCACACATTCCCTTTCCTAGGGTTTGAAAACGCTACAAGCCTTGAGCCCCCAATTAGGCCTCTGAACAAAGATCAAATGCCTTTTTCTTCTAAACCCACCAAAGACTTAGGTTCTTTTATTAATAATTAGTGTTTCTCATGCCTACACCTCAGGTATTCTTAGGGTTTCAGTTCCTGCACAGGCCGTACGCTGTCCACACTCAAAACTGACCCAAAAGCTAGGGTTTCAAGCTTTTCAAAGTTGTTTCCAGGCTGTCAAAGAACTATCACTCCAGTTGAATTTTCAAAACCTCCTCCTAACCTCCAAGAATAGCTAAGACCCTCAATAAAATTCACAAGAAATAATTTCTTCAATATCACATTTCCCTTGCAAGTTATATGGTTTTTACTCCAAGTCTTCCCCAATCGGACCTGCACTGGCTCACCTAGGGCAAAACATTTCTTGCAACTTCTGCATTGCCACAAACCCTAATAGTTATCATATTTACACTAAGGGAGCCTAGACACAAATCCCAAGGTGTCGTACAATTTGTATGGTGGGAAGGTGCACTAGGACTCCATTTTCTCCAACTGCCTGATTCAGGCCAGAAAATGACAGAAAATAGTCTATTTACAAAATAAAAGATGAAAAGATTAGTAAAGACAAATAGATGTCACTCTAAACTAGTACAGTATTAACACTACATTCCACAAACAAAGAACAATACATTTACTCCATTAAAGATCAAAATGATAACAAAAAAATAGAAAACTGTCTTCATGAACGCTGTTTTCCTCAACTTCACAAAATGTCACTTCAAAATAAAACCTCTAACCCTATTCCATGGTCGAGGCATGCCTTAAATAGGCCTCTAAAATAGTTGAGCTTCATGGGTCGAGCCTTTTAGAAGACCTAAAGCAAACTTTATAAAACCCACTGTGTTTTGCAAACTTTGGCAACTTTTTCCCATTCAGAAAAATGGGCCTCTAAACGTTTAGAACTCTTGACATCCTCTTTCCCAAAGACCAAAAAATTCCCTAAGCTCAACACAAAATGGAAGCAAAAACAAAATTTAACCCCCTAGGTTCCTTCTTTACCTAGGAAATTGCCAGTTGTTCCATAGGTGCTCCTGCACCATTCTCCCCCTCTCAGCACAAACAACTAAGGAATTTTAGGAGAGATCAGAGACATATCAATGCCTTGCTTCTTAAATTCTGCTTCTACCCAGGTAACTTAAAATTCATGCTTGTTCTTCCATTTTACAAGATGCTCCATGTACACCTTGTTCCTTGTAGCTTTCTTCACCCTTGACTCCAAGATCTTCTCTGCCTGAGGCTTGTCTGGAGTTGGTAGTGACATGTTGCTGACATCCTTGAATATCTCTTTTCTATTCTAATCCATGTCAGTGACTGTCCCCTTATACTTGATGAGATCAGCCACATTAAACATGGAGATATGCCTAGGTCTGTTGGTAATTCCACCTTGTAAGCATTCTTGCCATACTTGGCTAACACCTTGCATGGTCGCACCCTTTTCATCTAAATTTTGGTTGGCATTCCCTTCTGCAATCTGTATTTGTTAAGGTGGACCATGACATAGTCCCCTACTGCAAATTGTACATCCTTCCTTGACAAATCAACTTTCTCCTTCAACTTTTGGATTGCTGATGTGACTATTTTCTTGACCTGCTCCTGAATCTCTTTCATGGTCTGAGTGAAGTCTTCTACATGTCCACTCCTATTCTCCATAGATCTAAGATCTCTAAGCTCACAAATGCCTCTTGGGTGCATCCCATACACAACTTCAAATGGACTCTTCCCTATGGTTCTATTTACACTGTCATTATAGGCATATTCAGCTTGGGAAATAACCATATCCCATGTATGTCCATATTCTTTAGTTAAGCACCTTAAAAGATTACCAAGCACCTTGTTGACCACCTCTATTTGACCATCGGTCTGAGGATGGTAAGCTGATCCAAATGACAGATTTGTTCCCAATCTGCTCCATAGAGTCTTCTAAAAGTGACTCATGAACTTCACATCTCTATCAGAAACTATGCTTAAAGGTAAGCCATGGATCCTCACAACCTCCTTGAAGAAAATGTGAGCTATGTAGCTAGCATCATGAGTAGTCTTGTAAGGAATAAAATGACTCATCTTGATAAATCTATCTACCACAACATAAACACTCTCAAAACCAGTCTTGGTCTTAGGAAGGCCAACCACAAAATCCATGCTCACACACTCCCATGGTCTGTTAGGAATGGGCAGGGGTTGATATAAACCAGCATTGCTAGCTCCTCCCTTAGCTTTCATACACACAACACACTGTTCCACATACCTTCTAACATCTCTTGCCAACTTAGGCCAATAATAGAATCATTGTACTAGCTCCAAAGTCTTATTTATGCCAAAATGCCCACTAAGACTGCCATTATGCTTTTCCTGAATCATATTTTCCCTCATTGACCCTCTTGGAACACATAACTGATTGCCTTTAAACAACAACCCACTTTGCAAAGTATACTCTGAGTATTGACTATGGAAGTGGTTCTCAAAGTTAGAACATACCTTATAGGCCTCTGAAAAGTCTTCATCACCTCCATATAGATCCTTGAAACTCTCTATGTGAATGCTCTTGAGCTATATCTCTTGGACTGTCAACAACCTTCTGCTTAATGCATCTACCACCTTGTTCATTTGCCCTTTCTTGTGCTTGATGGTAAAAGTAAAAGATTGGATGTATTCCATCCATTTCAAATGCCTATTACTTAACTTCTCTTGGGTGTTGATATAACTAAGTGCCTGGTTATCAGTAAAGACAAACTCTTTGGGTAACAAATAATGCCTCCACTTCCTAAAAGACTGCACTAAAGCATATAACTCTAGATCATAGGTAGAGTACTTTTTCTTGGCTTCATTGATATTTTCACTAAAGAAGGCCACAGGCCTACCTTCTTGACTAAGTGCTCCTCCTATTGCTACTCCACTTGCATCACACTCAATTGTGAACAACTTGTCAAAACTAGGCAATAATAGAATAGGTTGAGTTGCCACTTCTTGTTTCAGTTTCTCAAACCCTTTATCAGCCTCTTGAGTCCACTTAAATGTTATTTTTAGACCACCTTTGATAGTATCTAGGACTGGTGTACATATACCACTAAATTTCCTTATGAATTTTCTATAAAATTAGGTCAATCCATGAAAACTCCTTACCTCTGTTGCTGTGGTTGGTGTGGGCCAGTTTAGGATGGCTTCCACCTTGCTTGGATCCATCTTTAATGAGCCCTTGGACACTACAAAACCCAAATAGACCAGCTCTTGCTTGAAGAACTCACACTTCTCAAGATTGATTGCCAACTTCTCTTCTTGCAACCTTTTAAGAACCATCTCCACATGCTTGAAGTGTTCTTATGTTGTCTTACTGAAAATCAGTATGTCATCAAGATATACTACCACAAAGATCCCTATGAAATCCTTAAGCACTTCATTCATGAGTCTCATGAATGTGCTAGGGGCATTTGAGAGGCCAAATGGCATCACTTTCCACTCATATAACCCATCATTTGTCTTAAAAGTTGTCTTCCACTCATCACCATCCTTAATTCTGATCTGATGGTACCCACTCTTGAGATCCAACTTTGTGAAGAACTGAGCACCTCCAAGACAATCCATCAAGTCTTCAATTCTAGGAATAGGAAACCTATACCTAATGGTGATCCTATTTATTGCCCTAGAATTAGTACAAAGTCTCCACTTACCTCCTTTCTTGGTTGCTAAAACCACTGGCACTGCACATGGGCTGATGCTCTTTGAATCAAGCCTTGATCCAATAATTCTTACACTTGCCTAGCTACCTCTAGGTTCTGCTCAAGTGTAATTTTGTATGTTGCTTTGTTAGGCAATGAGGCTCTAGGTATGAAGTCAATTTGATGGCTTAATTCTCTCTTTGGTGGTAGAGTTGCAGGTATTCCATCACTGACTATGCTCTTGTACTTATCAAGCAACTTTTGGACTACTTCTGGTAAGACTATCTTTTTAGCCTTATCTTCCTCTTTAGGTTGCAAAAAAACCACATATCCTTTATTCCCGTGGTGTAGGTCCTTAAGGAACTCCTTACCACTGCTCAATATGATGTTTTGTTCCTTTGACTATCCCTCTTCTTCTAACAGTGACTATAGTTTGAAGGTTCTTCCATCCTTTTTGAATGAAATGGTATTCTCTTTCCCATCATACATAACACTTTTGTCACACTACCATGGTCTTCCCAGTAGTATATGGCATGCATCCATGCGTAATACATCACAAACCAACTTGTCTTTATAGCCTCCAATTGAAAATTCCACCATTACTTGCTCATTAACCAAAACACTCTGCCCTTTGTTCAACCATGTGACCTTGTAGGGGCTATTATGGGGTACCTTCTCCAATTTTAGTTTAGTTACTACCTCCTCTGAGATTATATTATCTGTTGAACCTGAATCTACAATTACTTTGCATACTTTTCCAAGTATCTTGCATCTTACTCTAAAAAGAGCCCTTCTTTGTTTTGGTTCCTCTTTAACCGGTTGTCTAATCAAAACCCTGTTGAACATCAAATTTTCTCCTACCTCAGATTCTATATGACTGATCTCAGATGCTTTAGGACTCATGGTGTCCTCTTGTGCATAAGCCACTCTCTTTTCATTGCTTGATGAAGATGCTTTCTCTGGGCACCTATAAGCAAGGTGACCTATTTGATTGCAATGGTAACACTTCATATTTTCAAAATAAGAGTTGCTCCTACCTACTCCTCTTCCTCTGTTTGAACCTCCTTGAGGTCCTCTTCCTCTATTAAATCCTCCTCTTGAATATGTTTCACCTCCATGCTCAGTGAGTTTTGATTCTCCTTGATTTCTTTGGTCACTGCCTCTTCCTTGGTAACCACCACGCTATCCTCTTTGATCTCTTTGATCTCTGCCTTTGCCTCTACCCTTGGAAGTTTGATCTTGCTTCCTCTTGTTCCTTTCCTCAATATTGATAGCCAACTGATAACATTGATGTACTGTTTTAGGACTCAAAAGAGCCATCTCTTCTTAGATGTTCCATTTCAAGCCATTAAGATACCTAGCCACTTTGAGACTCTCATCCTCTGTCACATTAGACCTCATACAAAGCTTTTGAAACTCTTCAGTATAAGTGTTTACATCTTGGTCTTTCAGCCTCATACTTTTCCTCTTCTTGTGCAATTGAATCTCATAGTCATCAGGCATATAGGCTTCCTTCACTTTAGCAACCATTCCTTTCCAAGTTGATATGGGTTGTTTTCCTTCTTTTTCCCTCTCTGTCTAAATAAACTTCCACCATGTCAAGGCTGATCCTCTCAATCTTGACTTAGAAACCTTCACCTTATGAGCTTCAGTGACTCCATCACACTCAAAATGATTCTCCATGCCTTCTATCCAGTCCATGACTAGATCAGCTTCCATCTTTCCACTAAAAAGTGGTATGCCTTCAAGTGCTTTTCCACTCAAGGCTTTCAATGCCTTCAAGAAAGGCTCCTCCTTCAAAATAGGGTCAGGTTCAGGGGTCTTATCTTCCTCTGCAACCTCTTCTTCTTTTGGAATTCTTCCCTCAAACTGTGCACTCCTCATTGTTGCCTCAAGTTGGGCTATTCTTTCCCTCAATAGCCTATTGTCTTCTTCTTGTCCTTCAACCATCTTAGCCAGTTCTACATTGGTCACCATGGTGAAAGAATCATTGGACTCAACCTTTGACATATAAGATGCTTCCCAAATCTTTTAACCTACTCTGATACCAATCTGATAGGGAGTGGGGTTGGAGGAACCAATCACTGGTTCCTGCTCTAGGTCTTTCCTTATATGACCTCCTTGGTGCTTGGCTTCACCAATCTAACCTATAGGCCCCTACTCATGACTAGGTGCCCCTAGTTTGTCTGGCCAACCTCTCTCCTACCAACATGTCCTTCTACCGAGCTAGCCTTGGTGCTTCGCCACATTCTCTTCATTGGCCCTTACTCTTCCCTAAAGACCAAATATCATCAACCTTCTATCAGATTCTTGCAAGGGGTGAGAGGTGTTGTAAGGCTTCAAAATGATCAAACTAGGGTTCTTAAACAACCACAAGTTCCCAACTTTCCATCGCTTTCACACATTCCCTTTCCTAGGGTTTGAAAAGGCTACAAGCCTTGAGCTCCCAATTAGGCCTCTGAACAGAGATCAAATGCCTTTTTCTTCTAAACCCACCAAATACTTAGGTTCTTTTATTAAGAATTAGTGTTGCTCATGCCTACACCTCATGGATTCTTAGTGTTTCAGTTCCTACATAGGCCGTATGCTGTCCACACTCAAAACTGACCCAAAAGCTAGGGTTTCAAGCTTTTCAAAGTTGTTTCCAGACTGTCAAAGAACTATCACTCCAGATGAACTGTTAGAACCTCCTCCTAACCTCCAAGCATAGCTAAGACCCTCAATAAAATTCAAAAGAAATAATTTCTTCAATATCACATTTCCCTTGCAAGTTATATGGTTTTTACTCCAAGTCTGCCCCAATCGAACCTACACTGGCTCGCCTAGGGAAAAACATTTCTTTCAATTCCTGCACTACCACAAACTCTAATAGCTATCATATTTACACTAAGGGAGCCTAGACACAAATCCCAAGGGTCCATACAATTTGTAAGGTGGGAAGGTGCACTAGGACTCCATTTTCTCCAACTGCCTGATTCAGGCCAGAAAATGACAGAAAATAGTCTATTTACAAAATAAAAGATGAAAAGATTAGTAAAGACAAATAGATGTCACTCTAAACTAGTACAGTATTAACACTACATTCCATAAACAAATAATAGTACATTTACTCCATTAAAGATCAAAATGATAACAAAAAAATAGAAAATTGTCTTCTTGAACGTTGTTTTCCTCAACTTCACAAATTGTCACTTCAAAATAAAACATCTAACCCTATTCCATGGTATAGGAATGCCTTAAATAGGCCTCTAAAATATTTGAGCTTCATGGTTCGAGCCTTTTAGAAGACCTAAAGCAATTTTTATAAAACCCACTGTGTTTTGTAAACTTTGGCAACTTTTTCCCATTCAACAAAATGAGCCTCTAAACATTTATAACTCTTGACATCCTCTTTCCCAAAGACCAAAAAACACCCTAAGCTCAATAAAAAATGGTCTATAAGACCTTATGAAAGCAAAAACAAAATTTAACCCGCTAGGTTCCTTCTTTACCTAGTAAACTACCAGTTGTTCCATAGGTGCTCCTGTACCAAAAAAGCAATCAACAAAGCAATGCCAACTCACTATACGAGCACTTGAACATGTGAGATTTTGAATATACAACCTTCCAACATTTACAAACCATTTCCCAAAACTACAAGAATCAACAATCAACAGCGGAGGATTGCAGACCAAAATACCAGAGGATGATAACTGCATGCCAGTTCAAATACCAGTCCAAAATATCAGAACAAGTAATGACTTAACCTTGTAGTTGCAACTCATATAGCATGGTGAAATCAATAACACAAAAAATGTATAATAAGATGTTCCTCTTCATTCTTCCAACAATTTCATCATAATGTTTAATTACCTAAACAAGGTTTGACCAAGGAAAACCCCTATTCCCTAACAATCAACAAGCTTTTCTCCTCTTTAATGTGTGATTGTAGGTTTTAGGTTGAAGATCAAGTGGAGAAAAAGATTGAAGAAAAGTATTCAAAGCTGTAAAGTAGAGAAAGTTGTCATCTATATTGCAATATCATGAAAATAAAGTTATAAAATTGATTTCATACTTTCAAGAGCTAGTCACCTGGGAGCCAAGAGTGCAGACATTGAAGAACATAGCCTAGAATTCAGTTTGCAAAAACCCTAATAGGGACCCATTTGCCACCTTGGGTGAATGAGTCCTTAGTGACCCTAAAACAACACATTTTCAGCAAGGTACACATTGTCTCATCCTCTTAAAACCTCCTTTATTGTTGTTATAACAGTTAGGAGTGATTTCTAATTGGTATTTATGCATTTTAGCCCTCATAATTGAATGAAACGTTACTAAGAAAAATTGTGGTTCATCATCGTGTTAATTCATTTTGATAAACCCTATTTTTCTATATTTCAAATAATAATATAATAATTATAATATAATTATAATAATTTAATAAAATAGTAGTATTATATAGATATATATATTAATAACAACATATTCATATAATATAATACTAATAATTATAGTATTATATAAAAATAAAAATATAATAATTCTACTATAATTATAACAATAATATAATAGTAATATTATACATCTTAATAATATATTATTATTAATAAAATAATACTAATATTATATGTACTAATAATAACATATATTCTACTTTAAATGAGCTTAAAAATGATTTTTAGTTTCTATTTTTTTAAATATATATTTAATGTATACAAGGCAATAGCCTTTTATGTGTGAATAGGAGAAAACAAAACTTGGTGGAAAATTTGGTCATAAATATAGCAAATCTTAAAATACATCAAAAATATGTAATAGTAAAATTCTTCTCGTATTCCATTGACTATATGGTATGAAACATAGGAAATGCTATCATTATACCCTACAGTGTGTTGTTCACTTGAAGTCTTCATCACAAAAAAATATCATTCAATTAGCACATTCGTCAATTCAATCCTCATCCTGGTGGGTCCCTCCTATTCATGCCCATACCATTTTGTATGATGTTTTGTATGTTTTTGATAAGAAAGCAGGATTAAAGGGCCTTGAACCAGTACATCAACATGAAACAAGCCTCACACCCAACAAAATAAAGGAAGGACAACACCAGCCAAGAGAGCAGGCCTATAGGCCACCCACAGAGCTGCAAATAGTAGCATCCCAAACACAACAAGCCACAACAAAGGAGCCAACAACATCAACCACCTTAGGGGTGGAAAATACTAACCAATCATTAAAACATTACATGTAGGTTTTAATGGGATGTAAAGCCTAAACATATAGGTTTTACAGGGACCTAAAACCCAAACAATTAGCAAGTCAATCTTTACAACCAGTAGAACAAGCCAATCGGCCATCCACCAAGCAAAACAAAGCCACCTTATGCAGAAATCACCCCAAGGGTGGGCAAGACAACACAAACTCAAACCAAAACTCATAGATTTTGTGGGGTTTGAAACCCAAACACACATAATTAAAAATTTGAGCTCATCATTGCTCCTTGAGATAGCCATCCTACAACTAGCATGATGCTCAATTATAAACCAAGTTTTTAAGCCATAATCAACAATAAAATTGAATGAGCAATGAGACGTCGTCATCCAACTTGCCTCTCCACCTCCATAGGAGAAGTCACCATAAGTAATTTATCCACAATAGCAAGGATTCTTTAGCACACCCAACCTCCACCTTCATAGGAGTGGCTTCCATCTCAATAGGAACTACAAGGAAGAAAACTTGCAAAAGAAGCATAAGCAACCCACTGCACTCTCAAAACCCAACTCCACCTAAAAAGGAGAGGTCTCCACCTCAATAGGGGACATAAGTTGTAGAGTTAGTAAGAAATCCAACACTCCAACAAAGAGAGTAACCATAGTAACCATGGGCAATAGGAGCTCCTAGAACATCAAGAACAAAAAGTTTAGATCAACCAAAAATAGAGTATATGAAGCTTGGGAGAACTCAGCACCCTCGAAGATCATCAATAAAATTTCAACTAGTAGAATAAGAATCCCAAGAAAGAATCCCATAGAGACTTATGCACACACCAAATCCAAATTTTCAAATAGCTCTTCAAAAATTTCTCCAACAAAAGCCAAATAACCATTGTGAGGGATAAAATAGCCCAAAAAATCACAAGCCTCCAAACCTTCTAGATGTGAAAATCTAGAAAGCAGACAAGAAATTTGCAAAATAGGTATCCTTCTAGCACTCCCAACCTATAGGAAAGAACATGTAAAATCCCCTTCCTCCTCCCAATAGAGAGCACTAAACAATAGAGGAAATGACTAAGCAACTAAACCATAAATTTTTGGGGTGTGAAGCTGTCTAACACTTCTAGGGTTTTGCACCTAAAAGGAGAAAGATGTCCCAAAAAGCTATGGGTTCATTCAAGATTGATGTTAATGTGATTAAAATATTTCTAAATGCAGTTTCCTAAATGTGAATAACTGACGAAATATATTGACTAATGAATGAAAACTAAAGAAATATAAGGTCTTTGAAAACACGTTGTGATATGCAGAAAGATAATTTGAATGCAATATAAAACAAGATAAAGAAGCCAAATAGAAAGAGTGTGCATGTAAACTAACAAAGACTAGGACAGACTAAAGATGCATCTAAAATTCTAGAAAATCTAATTTTCTGGCCAACTGGGACACTTACGCCAAGATGGGTGACTTAGTCCTAGATTAGGGTTTTTGTCCAGAAAGTAGTTTCAGGAAAATGGGTACTAGAATCTGATAATTGATTTGGAAAATACCTCTGATGTGACTAATTTTCCATTGTTGGTGACTTAGTCCACTTCCAAATTTTTGGAGATTTGAAAGTGCAATCTGTGGCTCCCAGTTTGCACTTTGTTTCTTGATTGAATCTTGGATCCGAATCTGCGAAAAAACCTACAAAATAGAATAAAATTTGGCTTCTAATGGGGGGTTTGCCTCATTCAAACCCCTATTTGGTATTTAAACCTTGAAAGAGATAATTAAATAGGTTGTAAAACCTTGGCCCTAAGTGCATCTAAGACTAGGAAATTTGAAGCAAGATGCAACCCTATTCTAATATGCAAGAATAAGATGCATAAATGAAACTAGAACAATGTAAGACTCACTCCAAGAGACTCTAAATCACATTAGAAATTATTATTAATAACATGAAAATCTTCCTTAGGTTGAAGATAGAGAGAAAATGGAAGATGGAATCACATAGAAAACAAGTCCTTAGGATTGGCTTGATGGCTAGTTACATCTCCCCAACCTAGAATTCTTCATGATTATCCATATGCATCCATGATCAACCCTAAGCAATGTAATTCTTTGAACAAGTGAGCTTGAAGACCTACAAAAACCCTTGAATGTTGTCCTAAAGCTTCAACTTTGTTGTAGATAGACTTATGAATCTTCTTGTGAAAGATATTCAACACTTGACTCTTAAATTTGTTGGTTAAAATGACTAAAAGGTTGTGAAAAGTGACCTAAAAACTTATATTTATAGGAAATCATACCTAATTATTCATTATTTAGACCTCACGGGCTAACATCCATCAACAATTTGATTTAGGTCGATAATTTTCTTGCTCAAAATTGAGAAATCCACCAAAAGGGACTAAGTCGCCACCTCGGGTGACTTAGTCCCACCAGAGATTTTTGAGGTGGGTTTTGTGAAATTTGAATAATTTAGGTGTTGTTTGTTGGGATTTAGATGATTCTTGAGTGAAATGAGCCTCAAGGTCTAAAATAATGGGTCTTTGGGGCTTATAAATGCTAAGTTTAAGGAGTAATTAATGCAAAGGATGCCAAAATAGGTCAAAATTAAGTCTGAAATTGCCTCTTTCTTCAAGAGTATACAATTTTCTATGTTACATTTATCCCCCACTTTAGCACCCATATGACTCTACGTGCATATGCAAGCTAAAGGATTCTAAACAGTACACTTTATTTCATAAAAGGATACTCATTTAGAAGATGGGAGAATGAAGCCCCCAGTGTAGTTATCAACAAAACCACAATGTTAGGAACTGCATCTTGCAACATGAATGTGTTAGTTGTTCAAAAATCCTCTTATGCAACTTCTAGAAATAAAATTCGAGGGAAGATGTATGCCCTCCCTTGATTCTGCTTTCTTTATGAAGGTGGAATCAAGGTAGCAATCTAGCCACATTGAATAAGGAAAATCATATAGCAGGACATTTTCAAGTACCATGCCACATAATGATAGATGATTGACGATGTCGAGTGTGGAATCACAATTCCAACGCAACAAATAGGGTCAAAAACAAAGTGTAAAAGCATAAAGCTATGTCACACTTTCAGCCTTGACCTATCAGCACAATAGAATTTAAGCATTTCTAACTAAAAATCAATTTTGGTCAAACATATGATCTAGTAATATCCATTCTAGCTAATTTAGATACTTCCACAACTTTTTTAACTAAAATTGTTGGCTAAAAATATATGGAGCACCACTTTGAGTCCAATTTACCAAAAAAATAAAATTATTTGAAAAACTTGAAGTTTCAATAACTCTTGCTAATGTAAATAACATTTTTTTAAATATAAAAAATACCCTTTGTAGATCCATAAGTTAGTTTTCAAAATAATATTTATTTTAATAGTTTAATTATTTTTTTTATTTTATTTTTATTTTTACTAAAAGTAGGTTATCAACACAAAATATTAGGCTGATTACTATGCCAAGGAAAAATACTAAAACTTATTAAAAAAAATTGAAAAAAATATATATATTTTTTTTATAATAAAAACTCAGTTTAGGTCCAGGAACCGTAAAGCAACAAAGAGGAATGACCAGAATGTGGCATACAACTATCTTACAAAAAATACACCTTTCACACAGAAAGCTTTTCCCAAACAACAATAGAAGACACCATTAGTTAGTGGGGTGCTCCTTAATATCCTCTTGCATTAATCTCATAGCCTCAAAAGGGAAGTTACTCCACCAAGTTTTGACACAGACCCCAGCCTCACTCTGCATAGCTACACCTGTATTAGCAACCCAATTAGCCACTTGATTCCTAGCTCATTTGATGTGTGATAGCTTCACCTCATCAAACGCATTGATCACCTAATTAGCTCACTTTATAATGACCCCCAGCTTCCAATTCTGAGTTTCTCTTCCTTTCAAGGCTTTGATGATCAACCTAGAGTCCCCTTCCACCCATAGCTTCTTCCATCCCTTCTCCTTAGCTATCATCAGACCCCACAAAAGAGCTCTCACCTCAGCTAGATTATTAGACTCAACCCCACAGGCTAAAGCATACATACCAACAGGCTGACCATTGTAGTCTCTAAAAATACCACCACCACCAGCAACACCTAGATTGAACTTGGAAGCACCATCAAAATTGTACTTCAACCAGTCACCCTCTGGAGAGTGCCATAAAGCATGGCACGAGCGGGAGATAGTAGGAGAAGGAAGATAATCCAACCATCTAAAATGAGGCCAAGTAATCCCCCAAACTGACTCATGAGCTTTTATTGACCAACTGTTGTCCCTATGCATCTCACCAAGCTCACCAATCATGCTTCTACTAAATCCCAAACTCTATTTTTTGACCTCCATGACTGCTGAAAAATGTGCCTATTTCTTTCTATCCAAAGATTCCATGCGATAATAGCTGGGGATACATACCAAATGAGCTTCAAACCTGGGCTACTAAGTTTGAGAACCCAACTTTTCAGCATCCTTGGGATATCCTCTACGATGACCCAAGATAAACTCCATCTAGAGAGGAATCATGACCACGAGTAGTGAGAAAAACTACAATGAAGGAACAGATGATTGTTATCTTCTTCAGCACTCTCGTACATCACACATCTCGAGGGCCCACAATGACCAAAGGATCTCAACCTATCCCAAGTGAGAGCCCTGCCCTTCTAGGAAATCCAAAAAAAGCCATTCAACTTAGGAATTCCTTGTTTGAACCACAATTTACTGTCAACCTCCTCTGCCTTTGTCTTGTTGCAGAAATATTTTAGGAAAGCATCCCAAACAGTAACTTGACTAGAGCCAATGTCACCCCATACCAATCTATCTTACTCCTCCGGACCAAAGATGGGCCATCTAGCCAATTCAACTTGTAGATTCATACAGGACTTACTTAACGCAGCCATAGGGGCAATAAGAGACTTCCATCTTTTATTAGGGGGAGAACCCTCAATGTAATCAACCACTTTGTTGCCAACAATTTCCTCAAAGTGCGAACCTAAAGGTCTAAAGCACAAAGAATAGGTGAGCTTCCCACAATCCATCCAATGATCCTGCCAAAAATTAATCTTTCTACCATCCCCCAGGCACCATCTCAAATCAAGAATAATGACACTTCTACAATGTAAGAGAAAATTCTAGATGCTCGATCCCTAGGATAGAGTACACTTCTTATTAAATAAAAAATTAATGTTGTTTTGAAGATATTTGGCCTACAATTTTTTTCTCCAAAGTCTATCCTTTTCCTCTTACACTCTCCAAACCAATTTAGTGCCAAGAGCAGTATTCATCTCTTTATATTTCCTAATTCCTAGACCCCCATATCTGATAGGCTTGCACACATCATCCCATTTCACCAAATTGTACTTAAATTTCACATCACTGCCCTGCATAAAAAGCATCTTTTTGTATCTTCAATAACCTTGGCAACCTTGCTTGGGATTTTACATGCTGACATAGTATAAATCAGGACAGAAGACATAGAAGCTTTTATGAGAGTAATCCTCCCAACAAGGGAGAGCCAACGACCTTTCCAGGAGTCGATCATACCATGAACCTTGCTTATGATAGTGCCCCAATCATCAGTAGTCGGCTTCTTGAAGACAAGAGGCATGCCTAAATACTTGCTAGGAAATTGAGCAACATCAAATCCTAGGACCTGTTGAATCTCCAAGCTCTCCAAGTAGGGATTCTTCAAGAAAAAAATTTGAGACTTGGCCATATTCACTTTTTTCCCAGCAACACGTTCATAAAGAGCCAGAATATGCTTGAACACCTAAGCCTCCCTAGCTGAAGCCTCGCCTAATAAAAAGGTGTCATCCACAAATTGAAGGTGTGAAATGTTGTTAGATCCTTGGGAAACTTGCAGACCTTTGAGATTTCCAACACTGACCTCTTTTTGTAGACATCTACTTAAGGCCTCAGCCACAATGAGAAACAAAAAAGGTGAAAGTGGATCACCTTGGTGCAGCCCCCTTTTTGCACTAAAGAAATCAGTTGGAACACCATTGATAAGAACATCATAAGAGGTAGATGAGATGCAGCTTTGAATCCAGCTACACCAAGAGGCACTAAACCCCATCTTCCTTTTAATATTGATTAGAAAGTCCAAAGGAACTCAGTCATAGGCTTTATTCATATCTAGCTTAATAGCCATACCCTCTTTCTTCCTACTTTGGATGGAATGGATAACTTTGTGGGAAGTCACAATGCCATCCAAAACCTGTCTACCTTTCAAGAAACTACTATGTTCTTCAGAGATAAGGCTCTCCAAGCAGACCTTCAATCTTGATGCCATAGCCTTAGCCACCACCTTGTAAACAACATTACAAAGTGCAATGGGCTTGTATTGATCGAAGAATTTAAGATCTCTGACCTTGGGAACCAGGGCGATAAATGTTGAGTTCCATGGTTTGAAGATAGCTCTCTGAAGCCTGCTCTCCTCAGTAGCAAGCCACACATCTTCACCAAAAAGATCCCAATATTTCTAGAAGAATTCCATCTGGAAGCCATCAGGACCAGGGGATTTCCTAGCACCCAAGGAGAACACCGCCCTCTTGATTTCTTCTCTGGAAAAGGGAGCAAGAAGCGCAAAATTATGATCTTCCAAAATTAAGCATGGGATGTTGCTTAAGCACTCCTCTTGGGCCACCAAGTCCACATTAGGAGGGGCACCAAGCACATATTGGAAAAAATTAAAATTGAAAAAAATATGATGCACTAGATAAAAGAATCTATTTCAAGATGGTATAATTTTTTTTCCATTTTAGATAAATATTTAATATGAAAGTTGGCGTCTAATGAAAACAGTTATTTTCTAATTCACACACATTTTCATATTTATTTCAAAATATATATTTATCAAAATTGGAAAAAAATATATCCATGCACTAAACTTTCAAGTTAAAAATACACACAAAAAAATTGAAAGAAAAAAAATAAAATTTACTGTAAAAAGTTTGACGTCCCATGCAACTTCATTTTTCAACATTTTATCAGCAACTAAATTATAGTGTTAATTTATTAAAAACTAGTTTAAAATAATTTTTAATTTTTTTCTAAAATTACAAACATAAAATATACTAAAAAATACATATTTTATTAGTTTATATCATTTCAAAATTCAAAACATATATGCCATTTTTAGTGATTCAAGTTTAAAAGTTGGATCAGCGTTGGCCATTTCCTTTATAAAGTGTGACACAACTTTGTGCTTTTACCCCAAAATTCTCTAGCACTTGATATGTTAATTTAAATGAAAGAAAGCATTTTGTTTAACTCTAGTATAGTAAAAACCCTAGTTTTAACATAAGAGTTAAAAGTGAAGTAAATTGTCACTTACATTGTCGTTTTACCTTCTTATATTTGAGAGCGGCAAGAGAATAGTGAAAGATGCCAAGTACATGGGACTAGAAGCCTATGAGACTAGACATGCTACAAGAACAAGTGGCAAGTGGTGAGCGTCAACATAAGGTGAGTAGATTCTGCTATCTTTGCTATGTTTTTACATAGTTACGTAATGATTTTTATGCATTTTTAGGGTAAGATAGGATCTTGGAAAAAAAGTTCACAAATTGTCCCCTTCTTTTCGCAGTGTCCTATTTGTTTGTGAAGTTACCCTTTTGTTCAAAAAGTGTCCCTTTTGTTTGCGAAGTGTCTCATTTCTTCATGAAGTGTCTCATTTCTTCGCGAAGTGTCCCAAAGAGTTCTAAAGCATCTAGGAGGTTTAGTAAAGCACACTAGATGGACTTTAGCACACTTTGATGTTGAATAATGTAACATTTATAGATTTAAGATTGTTTATAGGATGTAATTATACTGTATTGATAGGCACCTACCCATTCGAGTCAGCGTCTAGGTGGTAGACTGATTAGCTTTCTTAGAGACTTAGCCCCTACACTTTTAGCAGAGGAGACAAAGCACTTGCAGGATGTTGGGATATATTGGATGTACCTCATGCCCCCCATGAGGTACCATGATGCGATGTTGATGGTGCTATCTGAGCACTGGGATGTAGACACCTATACATTCCACCTTCCCATAGGTTGGATGACATTCACGCTAGAGGACATCCACTATATCCTCCAAGTTCCTATTTGGGGAGAGCGGGTACACTTCCGAAGAGATCGTACATTTTACGAGAAAAAGGTTGACATGCACTATTGTCTAGATGGGCCAATGCACGCTGAGAGGGTGAGAGGAAGGATCAATCTCACGATGTTGGGTCATCCCACAATAATGGGTTACACTTTTTGGCCAAACTTGACATTGAAATCAACATTTTCAGAGAAAACTTCACTTTCTGACACTTATACTAGGTAAACTATTAGGAATTTGAAAATGATGTAAACTAGTAATTTGTGAGATTTTTTCTATAGATTTTAAATGTATTTAAAAAAAAAAATGAAATTAAATTGTAATTTTTTTGCGTCTCCTTTGATAACTAGTTTTTAATAGTAAACAACATTTTTAAAAAGTGGTGTGTACTTCGGCTCGCATAACTTTTTTTCTACAAAGGATAAAATTCTAATTCTTTTGAATTTAGGTTGGTAACACAAGTATCTAGTTCTTTCATTTTGTTTCATAGCATTTTGTTGAATATTTTTCTTTTAATTAAGTTTTGAAGTCAAAACATTTATAACTTAGACATAGGTGCACTTCGGCTCGCATAACTTTTTTGGTATGTATTGAAATTCAATTTTTCTTTTTTTGTTAGAACGAGGACATCAATACCTAGTGGATATATATTTTTCAAAAAAAATCCTCAAATTTACTATTTTTCCACAATGATTTTTCATCGAACTTGACATTCGGTGAAAAACCTATGTACAGTAAAACTAAAAAATAAAATAAAAACAAAATATATTAAATTTATAGTTGTTGGAAAGCACGTTTCGATCACTACAATATCCAACTTGGTTTATCAAGTTGACTCCATTTTCACCTCCTTCCCAAGCTTCGATAGTAAAAAAAATGCATAAATTTTGAAATGGTGGAGGGGAAGGTGAAAAAAGGGGGTTCATTAGAACCCCCCTTCTAATGAAGGGTGTTCATTCGAACCCCCTTCATTAGAGAATCCCCCTTATATGGTGCAAAAGGGGGTTCATTAGAAGGGAGGGAGGTTCATTAGAAGGGGGGGTTCATTAGAAGGGGGGTGGTTCATTCGAACCCCCTTCATTAGAAAGGGTAAACCATTTTAAAAATTTTGATGAGAATTTCTAATTTTTCTTACTTCAAAAAATTGCAACCCACTATTATGGGTTACCCTGTTGTTGTATTCATGAGCCCCAATGGTGAGATGGATTATGATGCATATAGTTGCACTAGTACTCATCCCCAATGAGCATGCAGTGCATCTAGAGGGAGGACTAGTACACCTACTACGTAGGATGGTAGAGCACAAGATAGTATATGCCTGGGGGAATTGTATCCTAGTGCATTTATATTATGATCTTGGATAGTTCATGTTTTGGAAGGTGGATAACATGGTACACTACACTTCTACAGGTTTGGTGCCTTGAGCATATCACATGTACCAGACCTACTGGCTTCTCATGTCTGATAGTAGTGGGGTATCCTTGGGCCTTTGGCTCTCCTCTACGACAGTTGTGGCAATACAAGGATTTACACTTTTGGAGAGTGAGATTTAACTGACTTGTGGAGACCTTATCAGCTGACATTTCAGTGGCCAAATAACATGAGGCAGTTGAGGATATTACAGCTAGATAGATTTTTGGTTGGACAACATGATCATGTAGTACATATCTTCTACTACAATCAAGTCATGCGGTAGTTTGGGCAGATCCAGACACCACCTAGGGCACAACCCTTTTTCAGGAGATCAGTGTGGAGTGCTTGGGGACCAAGTGATACAATATAGCTCACTGTAGACAATGTTGTCAAGAGTGACTCTAAGTACTTAGATCATGATGAGCCTCCAGTCTCCGATGTGGATGATGTTGGTGCCACAGGTGATTATGAGGAGTGGTGGACAGTATCATGACCAGCTCCCATATGTCTGATTGAAGAGCCTATAGGAGATGTAGGACCATTTCCAAATGAGGGAGATGATAGAGAGGACAAGGCCAAGGAGACACGATACAAGGCTACAGACATATTTACCGATGTCATTCATGAGGAGTATGATGAGGATGTAGATCCTGACTATGATGGCCAAGACTTAGGAGAGGAGGAATAGGAGGGACACGAGGAGGAGAAGCCACCCATGAGCGAGGATGATGAGGCAGCGACTAAGGATTAACACAAGTGGGGAGAGCCCTCGCCCATTCATATGACTAGATCACAAGCAGTGCCTGCAATAGGCACTAGTACCCATAGTCATGGAGAGGCTAGTACATCTTCCATGCCCCCTGCACAGGATGAGGTTCATATTTCTCATCCTACTAGAAATATAGGTGATGATATTGTATTTATGCATGTGCTTTGTACTTTTGTATATATATATATCATGATGTGTATTGATTGTGTATTGTTTCTACTTTGTAGGAGCTATGAGAGATTGGTAGGGTCTCTATCATTAAGCAGTTGCAAAGATAGTGCTAGCATCTATAGATGAGGAGGAGATGGACTCCAATTATGTGCCCCCACCCATTATGGAGGAGGACCTAGAATCACTCAGACCATTTGTGAGATTACGGGCAGAATATGAGAGTTTGAGGAGGCGATTCCACTGATCCAATACTACAATAGAGGCTCAGTCATCCCAAACTCCAATAGATTTCAAGAGACTAGAGTCAAAGGTACTTCAACTACAAGCGAAGAGAAATCAGATAGCAAAGGCACATCAGGAGGCCCTATGACAAATATGGGGCTTAGAGTTTGCACTTAGAGTCGATGGATCATGATCACAATCATATACTACCATCGCCTGACATATTGCTACCAGTCCAGCATGAGCACTAGATCCTAATGGGTCTGGCTTTCACAAACCTAAGTGATAGTGTATATATTGTTGACATGTACATCAAACTTTTGATATATATATAGATGTGAGCATTTGATGTTTTATTACTTGTATTTATGTGGGGAATGTTAAATGGCAATGTGATTAATTAAATGACCTTTATATCAATACTTAATTAATGTCTACATGATTTAACATTAGGTTCACCAAAATGAACCATAAATTTTTGGGGTGTGAAGCTCTCTAACACTTCTAGGGTTTTTCACTTAAAAGGAGAAAGTTGTCCCAAAAACCTAAGGGTTCATTTAAGATTAATGTTAATGTGATTAAAATATTTCTAAATGCAATGTCCTAAATGCAAATAACTGATGAAATATATTGACTAATGAATGAAAACTAAAGAAATATAAGGTGTTTGAAAACACACTATGATATGCAAAAAGATAGATTAAATGTAATATAAAATAAGATAAAGAAGCCAAATAGAAAGAGTGCACATAGAAGCTGAAAAACACTAGGATGGAGATTGAAGATGCATCTAAAATTCTAGAAAATCTAATTTTCTAGCCAAGTGGGACACTTACACCAAGCTAGGTGACTTAGTCCCATATTAGGGTTTTTGTCTAGAAAGCAGTTTTAGGCAAATGGGTACTGGAATCTACAAACTAATTTGGAAAATACCTCTAATGGGACTAATTCACCACTATTGGTGACTTAGTCCACTTCCAGATTTTAGGAGATTCAAAAGTGCAATCTGTGGCTCTTGGTTTGCACTTTGTTTCTTGACTAAAACCTAAATCTGAATCTATGAAAACACCTACAAAACATAATATAATTTTGTTTCTAATAGTGTTTTTTCCTCAATCAATCCCCTAGTTGGTATTTAAACCTTGAAAGAGATAATGAAATAGGTTATAAAACCCTAGCCCTAAGTGCATCTAAGACTAGGATATTTGAAGCAAGATGCAACCCTATTCTGACATGCAAGAATAAGATGCATAAATGAAACTAGAACAATGTAAGACTCACTATAAGAGACACTAAATCACATTATAAATGAATCTTAATAAAATGAAAACCTTCCTTAGGTTGAAGGTAGAGAGAAAATGGAAGATGGAATCACTTATAAAACAAGTCCTTAGGATTAGCTTGACGACTAGTTGCATCTCCCCAACCTAGAATTCTTCATGATTCTCCATAGGCATCCATGATCAACCCTAAGCAATGCAATTATTTGAACAAGAAGTGAGCTTGAACACCTACAAAAACCCTTGAATGTTTTCCTAAAGCTTCAACTTTGCTATAGATAGACTTATGAATCTTCTTGTGAAAGATATTCAACACTTGACTCTTGAATTTGTTGGTTAAAATGACTAAAAGGTTGTGAAAAATGACATAAAAACTTATATTTATAGGCACTCATACCTAATTATTCACTATTTAGACCTCGCATGCCGACATCCATTGGGAATTTGATTTATGTCAGTGATTTTCCTGCTCAAAATTGAGAAATCCCCCAAAAGGGACTAAGTCTCCAAAGGTGGTGACTTAGTCCCACCAGGGATTTTTGAGTGGGTTTTGTGAAATTTGAATAATTTAGGTGTTGTTTGTCAGGATTTAGATGATTCTTAAGTGAAATGAACCTCAAGGTCCAAAATAATGGGTCTTAGGGGCCTATAAATGGTAAGTTTAAGGAGTAATTAATGCAAAGGATGCCAAAATAGGTCCAAATCAAGCATGAAATTACCTCTTTCTTCAAGAGCATAAAATTTTCTACGTTATAGTAGCCAAATCACAAGAACACACATTCTTGAGACCACTATCCTGAAAAGGAGAGCACTCAAAACCAAGTATCTTGAGAACATGATCCAACAACAGGACCCAACCAGGGATGAGCAAAGCATCAAACCAAAAGCCACACGAGTAACTTCAACCTCAAAGAGGAGGTAAATTTGACAATGAATACGAGCAAATCAGAACAACTCAATAGATATCCCATAAGAAAGAATGAGCAAGAGAGGGTCAAAGTCACTAGGCATAGACAAGGGTATGTAAGGGGAAAAAGAGAAACCAAGTCCAGTTGCCTAGAAAAAGTGAGTCAAGTCAAATAGAGCAAGTCAATGGCCAAGGAAAGAGAAGCAGCCTTCTCTGCCAAAACAAGTTGCAAAATAGAAGGGGAATAGGAGACTTGTAGCACCTCAAACCCATGAAGGCAGGAAAGATAACAAAATAACTCCCATCCGCACAACAAGGACAAGGGAGACAAACACAACTATTGCCCAACAATAGGTAGGAGGAGAGGCAACAGACAGAGCTCTAATGCTAGAGATCAAAGAAAATGCCAAAATGAAATCTTCTTGCAAACACTCGAGAAGACCCATAATCCCACCCAAGGCAGGGAAAAAATTTAGAGCGAAAAAGATCAAGGAACTGAACCAAAAAAACAAAACACCACTCCTAAACCCACATAAGCAGGGAAGACAAGTGACATAACAACCAAACAAATCATCGATAGCCCAAGGACGACCCTCCCTAAAACCAAAAAATAGGGGAAGGGGGGACCAACAAAGAGGCTTTCAGTATCACCAAAACAAGAGAAATATGAGCAAAGCCAAGGAAAGGCCACAAAGACCTCCCAGAACCAACCAAAATGAACCTAGACAATAGCAAAAACCTATCATCATCATCAAAATCAGCCTCTTCCTCACTCTCCCCATCAAAAGAATTCAAAATACCAGACCCGCTCCCTTTCTCACTCACCTGCTTCATTATTTTTTTATGATATTGGGTGTTGTATGTTATGATGTCTTAAACATGCCATTTTATAGCTAGAATAGCCACGCTGAAAAAAAATATTAAATAATAATTCAAGACATTATTTATGAAAATATTTTATCCATAAATGTATTTATGATATATTTAATAATTAATTATTAAATGTTTTTTTATTTCATTAATTTACTATTATTTTATTTTACTTCAAAATTACTTAAGAATTATTTTATTTTCTTTAAAAATAACAATTTTACTTTGATTTACTCAAAAATTATTTTAATTTTAATTTTTTTAAATATATATTTAGGCAAGAAACTTGGTTGTTGAATATAATATGTGAGAAAATTAGAGAATATTAATAGTTTGTTTGTTGAATACAACATATGGCATGAAAGGTTGCCATTATACACAAGGATGTGTTGCTCACTCAGCATCTTCATCCTCTTTCATTAGTGCATCCCACCATTTTAGTTCCCTACCTTGATGGGTCCTTCCATATGATGTTATGCACCATTTTGTATGATGTTATGTATGTTATGATGTCTTATACATGTTACTTTGTAGAGAGAATAGTCATGTTCACATGAAACATGTCCACCATTAGGCATGCCCTAAAACTAGTTATAAGAGGTGTTGATAGCTAAACTGATAAAGCAACAATGGATTTTGTGTCACACAGAGGTGGGATCAAGATATTTGACAAGATTACACATCAACCAATCCACCTTATTAGATTCATTGTTTGAACTCTTTGATTAATCTAGAGGAGTACCACCATTAGCTTCTTGCATCAATTAAATTGGTCTTTCTTATCAAAAAATTGTAGTTCAATTAATTTCAACTCATCTAATACAATTAATAAGGATGTTGGTATGTTCTTGATTACTTTATTCATGAAAGTTAAAATCTTTTATTGAGATGACTTGAATGAAATAGATAATTCCAAGTCCTTAGACCCATTCCTCAGTCTTTAACTCTTTAACTCTGAACTAAAAAGATGTTTTTCAACCTAAAACTCATACTCTAAAATAACAAATACAATCTTATTATTAATTATATAAAATTCTCCATAATAAAAAATATATATATATTATTCAACTGATACGTTGTAAAATTTACTCTCTCGAAAAAAAAAATTATATGTGCTCATGCAGGCTGATAGATTAGGTGAGCGGGCCATGCAGGTAAGGTCACCAGGTGAGTCTCAAGCCTAATTTCTGCCGTTTATTACATCACATAAAATTGTAAATTCTTATACGTACAACAAATGAAATATTAAATTCGATTTGTTATTCATTTCTGTTTGGATCACTAAATTGGATCTTGTTGCGTTTTAAAACAAAGGAAATATTCTTCCTAAATCCACCGTGGAGACAATCTATAAACTCTGCCATCGTCGCAGCCAATAAAAATATTGCCTGTTCTGTCGTCATACCAGAAGCAGCTCATTAAACTCGAGCTTCGAATTGGCATGTTGTACTCGTTGATGACAAACGCTTCACACTGTGACGGATGCCCAGACGGAAAATTAAGGTTTACAACCTTGAACCCACACGAAAAGACACCTAATTCGCAGCAGTGAGTGAATATAACATCCTGCCTATATGTTGCCCAATTATCGCGCAAGAACCCATATAAAGGTTCTCCATTAATATCCAAAACTCTAACTGGATTAGCAGGACCAGAAGCTGTAATGCTGTTTTCCAGATTCCATAGGCCTATTTGATTGTTATCAATTGGCAATATCAAAGTGCGATTCTTGTGCAAATAGAAATCCGTCTTTAATAAATCACTTGAAACATCTGCAATATTACAATAAAGAACATCATTCGTATCTGGATTTGAGTCCACTATAACAATGCTGGAGTCCCCAAAATTAACATCAGCTTCAAAAATCACCGTATGTTTACCAGATGCCAGTTTAACAGTCTTCACTCTGTTCTGCAAAAACACAACCACCTTATCACCGCACAGTCTTACATCCTTAACGGATACAATATCTGATCTGTTGAAGAACATTTTTCGTAATTCAGTAGGACGGCCTTTGTCCTTTGAAATAAGTTTCAGAGGCAGAAAGTTCTCAATAGCTAACATCATATGTGCGGCGTCGAACATCACCATTTCTCTATTTCCAGGATTACCAAATCTGAAGTTCTCAGACTCTCCAGCTTCATTTTGTACTCTGAATTTTTCTTCATAATTTCGTAATTCAAAAAGTTTGAACAAATTTGTATTTTTAATATATATCATACACCTACAATTGGGCACGTCGAAATCCACCCATTCAATTGCATGCTCTGTCTCCAATAGGTTTTGCCATGCACCTTCATGTCTATGCCGAATATGTTCAACCTTCCTGGTTTGCATTCTTACTTCTCCTTTTTTTCCTTTAATGACTATAAACGAGTCTGTGTGTATATTATATATTATCTCCTGAATTTCATCAAGCTCGCATAGAATTTCTGCTTTGGCACCAACAGTAAATACGAGGCAGGTCTCATTATGCCAGAGAACAATCAACAATTCAGACACTGTGAAAATCTTCTTAACAGGCGCTTCCAGCTTTACTTCGTTGAAAAGTTCCTTATTGACAAGTTCCTCATAAAAAAAAGGATGAGCTTTCAAAAGAAGAGATTTGGTTGCTCTTTCATATCTCAAGCTTCCCCCGCCGGAAGACGAGATTTGTCTATCATTTACCAGACCAAATATTGTTGTAGGACTTTTGTAAGAGAGTTGTCTATTACTTACCAGACCAAATACTGATGCAAGTCTGTTATTGCTCATCTTTCTCAGTATGGGCGGGGGATATAAAAGTTGGGTGCCGTGTAGATGTGATATGTAACTCAGGAAAACTAAAGCAGCATATATTAGAAGTGGAGAGGAAGCGGGAAATCAAAGATCATTTACGTATTGAAGAGGAATAGAAACCGTTTCTCTATTATTAACAATAATGGAATTGAAGGATTAAATCTGAATACAAATTTAATCACATTATATTCGTGTATAACCGCCATGGAAGTTTTTAGAACTCTTTCTCCGGCACTGAAATGAGAAAAGATTTCTCAAATTGTATGTTCCTTGCGACAACTTCAGCTTTCTAGGGATAATTTTAAGATAAAACTTCATTGTTGTTGTGTTTTTAATATTCTCTTGATGGAGATATAGAGAAGAAAGGAAAGGCGACAAGCAAAAAGTTATTAGATTAACAATAATTTCTTCCAAAAATCAATCTGAGAGTTTGAATTAATTATACGTTAGTAATGTTTTGAGTTAAAAGAAATAATAAATTAAAAGAAACGTAGAGGAGATAAATTAGTACTTATTTTTGTATGGGTGATTATTCATATTCCACTACATGATGTGATTAATATATACAAGAATGCATCCAAATCTCTTAGGGATATTTACTTATAAGAAAAAAAATTAAAAGATGAACATGACAAAATTAAGAAAGTTTTGTTTGGTTTACATATTCCAAGACTTCCCCTTATCAAAACTACTACCATATAGGGCACCTAAACAATCTCTTAGATATTTGAAGCATTTTTCATTATAGCTTGTTAAATATGTCTAGATACTAGTCTTTAGACCTACAAAATTCTATATAAATATCTTTGTTGTTGATTGATTTTATGATGAAATGGTATTTGGTATCTATATTATTACTCACCTTGTAAAATATATGATTTTTTAATAGTGATTGTTGAGTGGTCATAAAAAATCTTTATTTCTTATTTGTTTTTGTGTATCAAATCTTCTAAAATTATTCTCATCCAAAATGCTTGAGATGTTGATCTTGTAGCTACTATGTACTCTACTTCTATCAATGAAATAGTGATGCTAGGTTATTGCTTTGAATGGACATGATACTCTACTTGTTCCAAACTAAAAGCATAATCAAATGTGCTTTTCTATTAGTAATGTTGCCTAAACAATCACTATCTATTTATGCTATCAATTTGAACTCATTCAACATTTAATAAACAATTTCATGATTTCTAGTTCCACTCTTGTGTCTTAAAATTATTTTTTGTACTTGTAAATGAAATAATTTTGGATACTTTATGAATATTGAAATAAGGCTCACATCATATATTATATCTCACATTGTGGCTAGTAGGTATATCACACTACCAACAAGTCTTCTATACAATGTTGAATTAACATTGGATCCCATGTCATCCTTCTTTAACCACAAGCATATTGTAAGTAGTGTTTTTATTGACTTATAGTTTACTATATTGAACCTTCTAAAAATATCCTTGTTAATTTTTTCTTGAGAAATGAATATGTTATTTTCTTACCTATTCACCTCAAGAATAAGAAAATACTTCATGAGACTCAAATCTTGTTAGTTTGAATAATTTATATATTCACTATACTTAAGTGTAATTAGGTTGATGAAGTTGGAAAATATCTTGTTTAACTGAATGTGCAACCTTTTAGACCTCTAGAGGTTACCAACTTATCTAGTAAAGTCTTGCACCATCAATTTGTAAGGTTGTGCCCAAATATCTCCATATTCAGTTTGACTTAGTCTATTCCCCACTTAGCCTCTTTGTACAAGCAACTCCTTGAAAATGCCTATTGACTTAGTCAATTGTTGGATCTATTTTAAAGTAAACTATTATTGGTTTCCTTTTATCCACTAGCATTAGAAGGTGACTTCATTAACTATCACAATTTGCAAAGGGGGAGTTATTTTCTACCATAGTTAAAAATTTGTAAAAGAGGACTCATTTTCCTCTTTTCCTATGAATTTGGCAAAGGGAAAGTGTTTATGTTTGGGAAGGTGAAATTTATTTTTCCTTAGTTAAATTTTTTTAAAAGAGAATTCTTTTTTTTTTGCAATGAATTTGGAAAAGGGAACAATTCCTTGAATAAGGGGGTTTAATTTTATGTTTTTTTTATCTTTTATTGAATTTTGCAAGACTTAACTTAGTCAATGTCTTCTTAATCTACCTCATGAAAATAAACTTATAAGAATTCATAATAACAAATATTCTTGTAAATGCACTCATATAAAGTGCCACACAAACTAAATGCACGTGTTCCACATGGAGGGAATTTAGGAAATTTGTACTTGTACACTAAATTATAAAGTGCAATGGGGGTTGTATAGTGACCATCACAAAAATGGATCCTCATGATTCTCACCTCATACGAGTGTGCCTTGGAGCACACCCTTTCTCAATTTCTTGTATGTCTCTATATTCCTTACACACTCCCGATCTCCATTGATCTTCTTATTTCTCTTAGCATTAAGGGGGGACTATGATGTGTTATGCTAATGCTTCTTTCATTGAAGTAGTGGAGAAATCTTCTTTTTGGTAGGTCTCATGAACCTTCTATCTTGATCTCTTGTATGGGGGATTATTTTAGTGGATCACATTTTGATATTCTAGTACTCCCAATCACAGTACTATATATATTATCATCTTCATAGAGTTTGATTGAATTTGTGTACATTGGTTGAGTAGTGTCCATATGTTCAATCATACAGTATTCTATATCTCTTAGCTTGATCCATATTTCTTGGAGATTTGTTGATTCTAGCAAACACTAGATCATCATTAACAGATTTTACAATGTCTACATGCTTTAGAAGTTCTTCATAATCATGTTTCTATCATTAAGGGACACTTTTTTAGGTCTTAAATCCTTCTAATTCTCTTTTTTGGAGAGGTTTTTTGTTCCCACTGGGTTTTCTCTTGCTTCTCCATTTGTGAGAGAATGCATTGTACATGGGTACTTAACATGGCCTCGTAGTGAGGACCCATTTAATTTATATCTACTTGCACTTTTGTGATCTCCCCAAGTATCACTTAAGAGGGGGTTTTAGTGTGAATAATTTATCTATTCACTATACTTAAGTTGTACTTAGGTTGATGAGGTTAGACAAAATCTTGTCTAATTGAATGTGCAACCTTTTAGACCTCTAGGGGTTACTAATTGAATAGATGGAAAATAGGTTCCACCAATATGGAATTGGATAATAAGGGGGGTATGATGGACCTTTTTCTCACTAAATCATTAGGAAATGAGATCACCACAAATAATTGACTAAGAACCTTTGGGTGAATCAACTCAATGTGAGAATCTTTAGATTTCCTTATGCTTTGAGGACAGGGTCAAGGTCAAACAACACTTTTGGGAGAAAAAATAAAAATAGAAAATCAACCAAATTATGCCAATTCAAACTTGAAACAACAATATTAAACTCAATATTGGAAGAACCAATAAATAGATTGCAGATATGAGAAGGGAGAAAAGGTGTTTATCAGTCACCAAAAGTTAGCTTTTGAAGGAAAATTGGGACCCATTTACCCATGGGTGAATGGGTCTTTTGTCAGGGTGTAATGATGGAAAATGTACTCCCTAACATAGCCTTGATTTAGTGTTGTAATGTGTTTAACACATTCACATTAGGTCTTGGGCCCTTGTGAACTAAATGAACTTAATGGTTTCGTATTTAGGGTGTTGTAAAGTGTTTATTACACTTTCACACTAATCTAGGGTTTTATCAAATAATTGGGCTTCTTTATGCTTTAATTGGCCTTATTTTGCATCCACAAGCCTTAATTAATGCATCTTTTCAAGGATAATCCTGACATAAACCAATATCCAAACATAATTCATGTGTTTTTGGATTGTGTGGCCCAGATTTAGTGATCTAGGAATCATACGCCACCTTGGGTGTATGAGTCCCACCTAAGTTTCAGGGCCCCGATCTTGATTTTTCATCATTCTAATAATTTCTTGAAAAATGTGTCCCATAGCTTGGCCTAATGGGACTCATACACCACTTCGGGTGTATGAGTCCCATTTGTCTTAAAATAAAATTTAATTCAAATTCTTGGTGGAATTTTCTTCTCCTAGATCTGATGTTAACTTGTAGTGTTGTAATTTCAAGGAATTAGGCATAAACAAGTATAAATACAAGTTTATTTTTCTTATTTTCTCCTAAGATTTCAAGTATTCATGAATTATAGAAATTTTGTGATCAAGAGAGTCTACAAGAGCATTTCTAGGGAATTCAATGGCAGAATTTTTCATCATTTATTACAGCAATTCAAGATCCATTATCATGTCAAGGTCATCAAGCATCAAGCATGTTGTTGAGCTAGTGTTGTGATGTAATATTGAAGATCCATTTGCAAGCATTATTTCTTTGAAGATCAAGATCTACATTCTACATGGCCACTTCATGTTATATTGTTGATTTACATCTCAAGACATCATTCAAGGTATCATTGTTCATGATTCATATTTCATGTTTCATGCTCATATTTTATTGTCTCATCACAAGGTTTAATTACCTAAATGGGGTTTGTCCAAGGAAAACCCCTTTCTAGTAACAAAACAACATTTTTCCCCCTCTTTAGTGTGTGATTTGCAGATCTAGGTTGAAGACTCTCCAAGGATCAAGGTTAGAGAAAGGTTATCAAGATTGCAAAAGTTTTCCAAGTTGTCACCTTGCTTTGAAGATCACTAAAAACCTTCTACAGAGCAGAATTCAACAATTCAAACTCAGAGATCGGGTGGAGAAGATAAAGTAGAGATTGAAGAGAAGATTTAGACTTTTAGTTTCCATAAAAAACTAACTAGAATAATATGCCACTTCTGGCATATGAGTCTTAGTACAATAAAATTTGCAATTTTTAGTAGTTCCAGACTTGTCTCCGCCAGATTTTTGTTCCTTCCCAAAAACCCTAATCTAGGGCTAAATTGTCCATCCTACCATATGAGTCCCAATTAGCATTAAATTTAGTATTTTCAGTAGTTCAAGTCTTCATTCAAGTCTCCTCAGATTCCAAGGTGCACATTTATGATTTCTCAACTTTCTATTATGATTTACATACATTTCTAGGTCATTTAGTGAAGTTTTACATTGCACTAGGTTTTAACATTAGGTCTTGCATTTTATTAGTCTTTCCAAGCCCTAGCTTGGTGGTGAACCCTCCTTTAGTCATTAATCATACCATAATACACCCTTCTAGAAGATCTTTTTCCCTCATTCTATCATTAGATTGAGATCTCTAGGGTTTCCTTGAATGAAATCTGAAGGAAATAGGTCTAGGTCCTAAACCCTAGCTTGGTGCTCTATATTCCCCATAATGATTAGGGCACCATATTTTAGCCATTTCATAGGGTTTTCAAAAATCTTTTGGGAGCCTCTAATGTTGATCTATAGCTTTTGATTTGTCTAAGTTTCAGTGTCAAAAAGTCAGATACCAAAACTGTAGGTTAGATTCTTTGATTTGACAACTTTGACAACTTTTGCAACTTTGACAACATTTCCAATCTTGCACTTCAAAAATTTCTTCAATCCTTCTTCAACCTAAATATGCAATCACACACACAAGATGGAAAAAAAAAATTATTTCTTTTGTGAATGTTTGTTTTCCTTGGTCAAACCTCGTTTTGGTAATCAAACCTTGAAATGAAGTAAAGCATGAAAGGAAAAATGAAAAATGAACAATGCTATGTTACAACCTGTCAAACCCTTTAATGAACCTTGGAAACATATATATTACAAGGTATACAACCTGCATAAAATAGCTTTAATGAAAGTGGATCTTGATACTTGAAATAATTCTTTGAATGCTTGACTTGAATCTTGAAACCTACATCACAATGTTAGCTCCAAAAACATGCAAGATGGTAGAATAGTTTGACATGATGGATAGATTTTGAATGTTGCAATAAATCTCTGATATATCTACTCTTGAATGATCTTGATCATAAACTTTAGCCCTTGTGAAGTCACATAAAAATTCAAGGTGAAACTTACTGAAATAACCTTGTATTTATAGGTATGTATCCTTAATTTCCCAAAATTCAAATACGGGTATGTGCAAGATCATAATGGGCAAAAAAGTGGCAATATGATGGGTATGTGTAGGGTATGTGGCTGACGAATTTTTTTTAACCCAAAATTGATGAAATGAAAAGAGTTTTTAAAGGAGATTCTCAGCTTTCCACCAATATAAATTATGGTTTACTTTGAATTTAATAAATTATTATTATTCATTTTCTATTTGAATTATGACTAAAGTCTTGATTGATAGGCTGATTGAAAAACATCTATAGCTTTTAAACGGTATCACATTTTTTGAATCCAAAACATGCGTCACATTCTATACTTCACATACTATAGGATTAAAAAAAAAAATGAATTTCACGAAGTTTTTACCAAGTTAAGGTGGTTAGACATATGAGTTTATATATTTTAAAAGTTGTAATAAAAAATTCATAATTAATTATTTACTTAGAAAAAGATTACAAAAAAATATGGATCACATCTAGACATGAGTCATCCACTTATATCTAAAATCTTCTAAAATAATATTATCATTTTGGATGATCCCACAATAGTGGTTTACAATTTTTGGCCAAACTGGAAACTAAAATTATTATTTTTAACTAAATCTTCACATTCAGGCACCTATAGTGGCTAAACCGTGAGGAATTTGAAGATAATGATAACTAGAGTCTCATCACATTTTTCCTGTAGATTCTAAAAATATTTTTTTCAAAATTTTTGGAATCAAATTGCACTTATTTTTCCATCTCCCATGAAAACTATTTTTTTTCAGAAAACAACATTTTAAAAAAGTGACGCACACCATATAAAGCATAACTTTTTTTCCATGAAGGATAAAATTCTAATTCTTTCAAATTTAGATTCATAACTCTGATATCTAGTGCTTCCACTTGGTTAGATAGCTTTTTATTGAATATTTTTTCTTTAATAAAGTTTTGAAGTCAAACCAATTACAATTCAGACATAACGCGACGTATAAAGCATAATTTTTTTGTATATATTGAAAAATTTTATTTTATTTTTTTTGTTGGATCAAGGACTTCAATATCTGGTGCACTCATATTTTTCAAAAAAAAAATCATAATCTACTATTTTTCCACACATGTAGAAAAGAGACCTTCATTTTTTATGAAAACCCTATGTTTAATAAAACTAAAAAAAATGCATAATAAAACCAAAACATATTAAAATTATATTCGCTGATAGCCCATTCTAAGGACTACCTAATAACAATTGGGTTTGTAAAGATTCCTCCATTTTCATCCTCAACCTAAGCTCAAGTGCCAAAAATCTAGGTTTTTGTGTCTCAGGGGATGAGGTATAGGGCTCTGTCAACCCCTAGTGGTTCGACCGAACCCATTCAAAGGGGTTCGATCTTAACCCTTTTACATGCTTTTTTGTTTTTTGGTATAGTATAAAGGGTTCTAATAACCCTTTATGGGTTCATTCAAACCAACAGTTCGCATTTAACACCAAAAACACTTTTTTTTCCTTCGGGTTATTTTTTGTGAGTTTTCCTTCCTAACTTGAATTGTAAACCACTATTGTGGCTTCACCCTTTTATTGTGGTTAGGGTGGTTAGACAGACACCTACTTCTTATTTTTTCCCTAAAATTTAAGTACTACTGCATTGAAATTTCAAATTTTCACCAAATAGATTTTCCTTTTTCATAAATAAACCTAGTATTTTAGAGACTACATTCAATTTTCTACAGATTCTATTCTTACATATTTTTGAAATAATATAGATAACTTATTCAAATTTTTACGTCAAGTTGACTAACTCTTATTTTTTTGAATTTTTTGCCACTTAGGGGTGTGTTTTTTCCATGATGATCCTGCACATACCCATACCACAAGCTAACATTTAAATATGGATTTGTAGATTTTAAAATACAACTAAAAACATATTTAAAATTTAGGTTTAAAGGCCTAGGGAGGACCCATTCGCCCATGGGTGAATGGGTCCTAGGTCCAGGCTATTCTTGGAACATGCATTGCTCAAGGTAAAGTGTTATGTGTTGGCATTAATTATTGGGTTTCCCCTTTAGAAAATTTAATTTATTAGGCTTGTAAAAGAATAAAAGGGCTTATTAAGGAATAATTAAGCTCATTTTAATTAAGAGGGCCCAAAAAAGTGTGAAAATATAAAGGGATACATTTTTCAACACTAAATTAAGGCATTATTAAGTCTATTTTAATTAGAAGGGCCCAAACAAGTGTGAAAATGTAAAGGGATACATTTTCTACACTAAATTTAGCCCCTACTTTAGTGAGAGGATTAACTTGTGTCAAACTCACACCAAAGTAGACAATCAAGAGAGGTATAATTGTATGATCGTTGGAATGATAATATGAAAAATGTCAAGGAGGATGATCAAGCCTCCAAGATCTAAGATCTCATGGAAAATCCAACAAAGGCACAAGGAGACACATGCCTATAATAAACATATATGTGGAAATGACAAGATACTCAATCATACTATGCCAAAGACAAAGAAAAAGGAAAAGAAAAATAAAAAATAAAAATAAAAAGGTGGGGGATCAAGCCTCAACTATTTATCCAACTCAATGTGGATCAAGCCTTACCCAAAAATGTTTACAAGTGGAACTCATTATCCACTATGCAAACAACAATGCATTATCACATGGGCTAGTGAAAACTATTTTCCACTAGATGAGTCCCAAAAAGTTTCAAATGAGAGAATCTTATTAGGCTTCCATACCATACCAAAGTTATACCTCTGATAACTTTAATAAGGCACCGCATAATATGAACTTCGAGCTTCATATGGCTTAGCAAGTTGTGTTATGCTAAACACTCATGAAAAAACAAGGCTCAACATGAAAGCAAGGTGTGTTATGCTTGGTGGCCATAAAAAGGGGTTATAACTTTGAGCTTCACAAGGTTAACAAGCTATGTTATGCTAAACACTTATGAACAAAATGTAAATAGAATAAGACATTATGATATTGCTATCAAGATTCAACTATGTATTTTTGAGTCAAACTCATTGACCCATCTTTCATGAGTAGAAGGCCCAGTGCTTCACCTTTGTGACCACCACCTAGATGCAATTATTGCTAAGTGGACCATTCATTATCATGAGAGATGGGTTCTTGTGAACCACTACTCATGAAACATGGGTCAATGAGTCTGACTCGAAACTACATGGTTGAATCTTGATAGCAATATCATAATTTGACACACTATGGAAAATAGCTCCTTCTTATCAAGTATAAGACATGTTCAAAGTGGTTTTTCTTAGTTCATGTAAGTTCTCCTCTTAGGGAACATTGTTCCCAATGTCTTCAAGAGAGGAAAATTCTAGGATAAAAGATTCACAACTTAGGGAATGCAATGCATAGCATCACCATTAGGAGAAATGTTGTATGCCAAGAAAGGTTGCACTCTTGAAGGAAATCAAACCCAATGACACCACCAAGAAGGAGACACATTTCAAGAAGTAAGAACACACTATGAAGCATAAGGTATAGTCAAAAAACTTCAAAATGATAATGCCAATGTATGCCTCCACTTTAAAGAAATTGCCAATACCATGCTATGAGAAATTACTTTAAAGTATCAAATGATCAATACTAAACAAGACATGAGAGCTTATTTGGACCTAAATTTTATATGAAGAAGGGGTTTCCCTCAAAATGAAATCCCAAAATAACACACAAGGGATCCACAAATTTGAGGTTAACATATGTCTTTGCTACAATGATATTATAGAGCTCAGAAATTGTCATTATTCCCCAAATAACTCATGGAACTTAAAGAATGACACATAGAGAGTGAAAAAAAAGAAAAAAAATTGGGTCAACATAGAAGAGACCTAAATGTCTCAACACCTTACATCATCCCCAAAAGGAAAAAAATACAAAATAAATGATAAAGGTTTATGAAATATAGAAGAATGTAGATACAAATAGAGGAATGAACATAAAAACATGTTAAATAGAATGATATGGGGGATCACATTATGCACATGCAATCACACAAAGAAAATGAAAAGAAAAAGAAAGACTAGTAAGGAACATGCAAGTCAACCTTTGGCAGGTTGTCTACGTCCCAATCTTGTTCAGTATATGTAGAAGGTGGACAACTAGCAAAAGGGACAATGTGAAGTGCCAAAATAGGACAAGGCTATCTAACTCCTTGTCCCCACTAAGTGCAAGAAAAGGATGAATCGAGATGGGTGGTGAGAATGAGCTCCTTGAAATATAGAAAATGATTTGGATTGAATGTAAAACATGTAATAGTGATTATGCTATGATCCTACAACTATCACATGGAAAGGACCAAAATGCATGTAACTTATATTCAAAAACAGAGTAAAATAGAAAACCTCATGGGAAAAAACTATGATGAAGGTAGACTCTCCCTCAACCACACCTTATGTAAAAACTAGCATACATATATTAAATATTAATATATGTAAAATACGCTGAGAGTTATCTTTCTCGAGGAAACTATTTTCATCATTTTTTCTCAATGCAATAGGCCCCTTGAGAAGGATAACTCTCGATGTATTTTACATATATTAATATTTAATAAATTTATGCTAGTATATATATATTTGAAGTACTCAAAAAAAATAAAACTATTAATTATACCCTAACTTTGATTGAACCTTGATTGAACCGTAATCATAAACTCAAACCTTAAGAAACCCTAACACAAAATGAACGCTATTAAATTCTAACCCTAACCCTAATTAAACACTAACCATAATTGGACTCTAAAAATATTCCTTACTCTAACCCTAATCCATGTCATAAATGTAATTCAAAACCCATATAACCATCTAGCATACATATATTAAATATTAGATTTACTACAACTCATTAGAAACATTTGAAAAGTATCATAATTGTGTTACATTACCTGAACATGTATTTGTTTAATTTTCAATGCATTAAACATAGAAGAATTGAAAGTAGCATAAAACTAAAAATCATATAAATATATTACATTTAGAAATTTGAGTATACTCATTTAAACAAAATTGAAGAAAATATATTACATCAATTATCTTCTAAAACTTTCAGCCTATTTTCTTCAACCTTTCTCTTGGCAAGTTTTCTACCCTTTTTCCTTTTCTCATAACAGTCATATGTGATGGTAGCATAATTCTTAGGGCGTCTAGAGACTTTACACAAGATATGGCAACAAATGTCAATCATATTCTTTCTATTGGTCCAATATCAATTGTGGTGTTTGAAAGAGTCAAGCCCTATGATTTGTGAATTGTCAATGTCCAAGCCAATATTAATGGCATTTGGATTGTCCTCCCCCTTTATATTGTTGTAATTGGAATTTTATTTGGATTACGGTCATCAAACGGTATTCCTAAATAGCTGTCAAACTCAACCATTACATATGTTCATGGTTCTAGTGGACCACTTCCAGGTTTGTATACAATATTTCAAATATATCCTAGAGATCCATTTACAAGACTTACTTGTATCCAAAGATTTGAAGTCAACATTACCCTAGCATCCTTACTGATCAATAATTCCAGCTCAAGTTCAACATTTGAGCATCCTTCTATTGCATTAATACTTCTTTATTTTGTTGCAACGCTATGTGCAATAGGATGCTTCAATGAGTATAACATTTTTTGTTATGGTTATGAATATTATCATTTGTTGAGAATAAATGAACACCATTGTCAAACTCCTCATTACTTGTTGCATCAATGGTAATAGAATTTCTTGTCATAAGCAATCTCCAATCATCAATTGTTGGGTTTGCATCTCTAAGATTTTTCAAAAGTTGATGAAATATGTGTCTATGGATGCTTTCTCCATCTTGTCTAAATACTTTATCTAAGGTAACCACAGTTTTGAATTCTTCCCATAGAAACTTAGCTCTTCTATTATTGTCATATGCTGGTCTATCATTAACAGGAGGCAACTAACCCAAATCTCAAACCAAAATCATAGATATACCTGAAAGATAAACAATGAATTTTTTTATCAATTTACTATATACCTTCATATCTATAGAAATTTCATAACATGAATTATTTGTATTAGAATATAATAGTCATTTTTTTTAATCATAATCATGTGTATACCTACAAAGTTAACATTTTCATTTTGTGGGAATGCTTGTCGAAGTCGAGAATCTATGTTTTCCAGCAAGTTTTGACCAATGAATCTCATTTCATCAATCAAAATGTACTTGATGTTTGCTATTTCTTCTCAAAAACTTGCCAATCCTGCTCCTTCCAATTGAGAAAAATATCTTATCGGGATTTGCAGTTTTGAATGAACTGTGGATTCTCCTATGTTGAATGCTACAACTCTAGTTGGTGTAAGTAATAGAAGAGGAGAATGACCTAGATTTTTTGCATTTTCAAGAGTTTGACTAATAGCTCCAATTAGATATGACTTTCCTATCCCTATCGTTTGCTTCACAAACTACGTAGAGAAAGAACAAACAAAATTGGGAAATATTGACTCTAAACATGCATTCTTTATTTCTAGTGGCATTGAACCATTTACTATTGTGAACGGGTGAAAATACATGTTAGAAAGAAAGTAGCAAACAAAAGAGTGCAAACAACTATAAACACCCTACACCTCAAGATTGGCCTAATTGGATTCAAAAACAAAGTAAAGATAAAAAATAGAGCTTATTTACCTTGTCTCAAATCGATCATTTGGTTGGCCCTTCGATCTTTGATGTTGTATTCTCCTTTGATGGAAAGAGATGCAAGTGTGGAATGCAATATGGATGGAAAATATGTGATAATGGATGCAAATGCAAGTATTTGGCTAAGTATGGCTTAAGAGAAAATTTTCCAAGAGTTTGGCTAGCATAAATGATCTCCCCCTAAAATGAGAGAAAAGAGGGGGTATTTATAGAGAATTTTGGATTCTCTAGGGAAATGAACGGTTGAGAATGAGCCACCAAGATCAAGATGTAGGGCTAAGGTGAGTTGAGAACTCACAAGCCCTCACATCTTGACATGTGGCATGTGAAGTGGCTTGAAAAATATGATGTGTAGATGAGTTGGAAGGAGAGTACATGACATGGAGGTACTACATAGTACCTTCGGATTTGGACAAGATCTCCTCATAAAGAAGGTCCTTGTCCCCATGTGGGTGAGAGGACATGTGAGGAATTAAAAATTCTTCAAATATTCACATGGAAATAAGAGAAAGAATTTAAAATTCTTTGGAATGCATTAAGGGGATTAAATGTGAATTAAAAATTCACATGGGGAATGGAGTGCCTTCTCCAAAAGGAGAAAGTCTTTAATAAGGTTGACATAGGACACATTCCATAAATGATATGGGGATTAGGTTTTCCTAATTAAGTGATTAAGGTTGTGCAAGTACCTAATTAGACAAATTAATGACATATTAGAGGCAAGTGGGAGATTAAGAAGAGTTCACATGTGGTTTGATGTGACAAGTCAAAGATCACATGGGGAAGAGAAAAATAAATTTAATATTCCTTGGAAGGATAAAAAGAATTAAAAATTCCTTTAGAGGTTGATTAGGCTAGTTAATGAAGGATTAGAGGAGGGTTAGGTGGCTAAGAGAGATTAGAGGCCAACTTGCAAAAGTAAGAGGAAGTGACACATCCTAATGAAGGATTAGGCATGTGCACATCTCTAATGATGAGATTAGAAGATGGATTAGGATTAAGAAGGGGATGTGACATGTGAGGAATTAAATAAATGTCATATTTATTTAACTCATTTGATGAAAATGAGGATTAAAGAAGGTATTTATTTATTAATTAAATACTTTAGGGATTTGGCAGAATTAAGGATATTAATTAAATAATAGCAATATTACTTAATTAGTGCAAATAAGGGGATGCTTATAAAAAAGGGGATAAATTTGGATAAATTAAGTATCCAAATTTTGGTGTCTACAAATATAACTGTTAAAATTACATGCAAATAGTTTCTTCATTGTGCCATTACAATTGTTACAATTGTTATCAATGGATTTGTTGTGTTTGAGCCAAGGTCATGTGCCTGAGAACATTATCACCTCTTTGCTAATGTTACTATTTCCAGTCATGAGTTCTCTAATGTTTTCCATTTCTCTATTAATTTTAGCCACCCTTCATACAATTTGAGGGTCAGATAATTTCATGCAGCTGCATAGGTGGTCAATTATTCTTTACAATTAATTTTTTTATGTATTTGATATGATAAAAATGTTTAGAAAATAGCATATCTTTGATTTACTTTATTTATTCTGTATATATTTACTTTTATAAAATTTGATGCTGATAAAAGGGAATAAAGTAAAGAGCGCATGTATGTAATTTACTTTATTTATTCTTGACTATTAATTTTTTTTATATTTGATGAGGATAAGAAAAAGTGAAAGGGGGAATTTATTTTGTTTAATTTATTCATTCTTTCTTTCTTTTTAATAGATTTGATGTTGATAAAATAATAGAGAGCATATATGTATCATTTATTTTATTACATGCAGGCATTTATGGGAGAACTTGATTCTGCAAGCTGAATGTGGATGCTAGCGAAATATATGATCAAATGGCCATACTCATTTAATTTATTACACCGGAAGACATGGACAATGTCTGATTAATTAGAGTGTTAGATAAAACAATCAGAATATTGATTGAATGGCTACATATAATCAGACTAATGTTGAAGATTTATATTGGCAATTGGACATCAATTTAAATCCCAAGAGTTTTTATATACACCTATTTGTTTGCTTTGATTTAAGAACATCTCTTGGCATAAATAACATTCAAGAAAAAAAAAATCAACTTTATTATATTCTCAGAAATCATCTATATACATTCAACATATACATTACAACTATTTGGTCACAAGACCACTATTACAGAAATATGGGTTGCAAATACATGCAAGAAATTAGACATGTAATGTGAATGGTAATAATGGCCACTAAACCTCTACCTTTATTATATGTTGAAAAGAAAGAGAATAAATCCCTTTTCCTTTGTAACCACTTTATAAGAAATTTTTTCACTTTCCAATGAGTTATCACTTCTATTTTTGGCACCCAACAAATTCAGTTACCACTTTTTTCAAATTTAGAAAATTCCTAAATTTTAGTCAACTTCTTGTTGAAAAACAAGGTGAAGAAAGCTTGCAATATGAACTTAAATGTGTGAATGCAAATCTGCAATATATATATTAACCTTAGCCTTAGTGTGAAGAAAGAATGAGAGAGAGAGAGATAGAACAATATAACACATGCAACAACAGATTTACGTGGAGAAACCCGGAAGGGAAAAAACTCCACCACCGAAAGAGAGGCAAGTATATTACTGATAATCTTCAATATTACATGCAGCAATAGACTTCTCTTATCATTCCCTGTAAATCCAGCAGCACCCTGTTACCCTACAAAACTGAATTCTTAATAACACTAGCTCAAGGCCCCAATTTATAGAGATTTGTGAGGATGAAAACCACCATGGTTTCACCAAACAATAGGAAGCAATACCACCTAGAAAAACTCACGCCTCCCTCCTTGAAAAGGTCAAAAAAAAACAAAAATAGCCTCTTACAGATGCTCTTACAGCTGTCATAAGGCATCTTTTATGCATGGGCGCCTGGGGTCTAAAAATAGCATATTCTGTCATAGGGAATCTGTCATACTATCATAGCATCTTATGACAACTTGCATGCATATCATAGATGCTCTTACAACACCCTATTTTGACCCACAACCTTATTTTAGAAGATTCCAAGGTGGGACGCCTAGCTAATTTGTCCTTTTCCATAAGGATAAATGGTAACGGTAACACTGCATTTACATAGTCTCTTTCACCACTGTTGGTCAAACAGTTTCACCTCGTATGGGTAAATGTACAAAACACTTTAGGAGAATAATAAAATAAAGGATTTACAAGGTTGATAGCACCTAAATCCTAGCATTCTCCACTTGACATCATACATTGTAAGGATACATTGCCGGATACAATTACATGGAATTAAGTCACGATTGATCAGGGCCCATGGCGCTTCGCACCAAAGAAAGAACTTTTTCCATGGTGACTAGCTTCGTAAAATAATCTGCAACATTATCAAAGTATCAATTTTTCAATCAAGACTTGTCCATTCTCAACGATTTCTCGCACAAAGTGATACTGAACATCAACATGCTTAGTACCAGCATGATACATAGGATTTTTAGCCAAACGTATGGCACTCTGACTATCACATCCGATCCTCACTATCCTGCAATCAAAACCAATACCATTACCAAGTCTCTGTAACCAAACTACCTCCTTAGAGGCATGTGTAGCAGCCATATACTTTTCTTCAGTGGTAGACAAAGCAACTGTAGGTTATCGCGCGTCATCCAACTTCTTTGCTCCTCCAAACAAAGTAAAACACATAGCCACTTTGTGGACCGCCGACTATCAAGTCACACCTTGTCTGCATCAACAAAACCTTGTATGTCCAATGACTTATCAACATTTTCAGTGCCATGATAAACCAAACAGTAATCAGAAGTGCCTTGCAAATATCTGAATACCCTTTTGACAAAAGTCCAATGTTCTTTACCAGGGTTAGACATAAACACAGCAGAACTCCACTTGCTTGGAGCTATATTTGGTCTAGGTACAAACCATTGCGTACATTAAACTCTTGAAAGCTGACACTAGCATAAGGAACTTTATACATTTCATCAATATCATCATCCAATTTAGGACACATTTCTAAACTCAACTTAGTACCAATAGGAAATGGAATATTTACTAGTTTACAGTCCTGTTTATTAAACCTTTGCAAAATAGTGTTAACATACTTGCTCTGACTTAACCAAAGCTTTCTGTGAATCTGATCCCTAATGATTTCCATCCCAAGAATATATTTAGCAGCCCCTAAATCTTTCATATCAAATGTGCCAGAAAGCTAAGTTTTAAGTTCCCTAATCATTGCCTTATTGTTACCAATGAACAACATATCATCCACATATAAGACAATAATCAGTATCTGATCATCAATAACTTTAAAGTAAACACAGTGATCCTCTTCACTTCTAACAAAACCCATATTTAATGCAAATGCATCAAAATTCTGGTACCACATCCTAGGTGACTATTTCAAACCATATAGAGACCTTTTTAACCTGCAAACCAAGTGTTCTTTTCCTTTCACAACAAAACCATCAGGCTGTTACATATAAATTTCTTCCTCTAGATCCCCATGCAAGAA